>JAODKM010000097.1:467616-484863 GCA_026780845.1 Petrocephalus sullivani | reverse complement strand
CCCAGCTGTGCAGTACTGGGATTGACGGCTGAGGCTGGATGTTTTTTGTTGTGTCAAAAGCAACTCGGGGAATGCCTCTGTGCCCCCCCCCCCAAGGGAGGGGGCAGTTTTCGTGGCCTTGGACAGTGGCCCCCCTGTGTGCCCCCGGCTCACCTTCCGGGGGGGGGGCAGGGGGGATTGGGAGTTTGCTGTGACTGCTGTGTTTGCTGCCCCAGTCACAGCCCCCCGGCACGGACTGGTGGCACGGGGAGAATATGCGCTTTAAGTGTCCGTCTACGGAGGAGTCGCGTTCCTCGGAGAGGCAGGCTTTTCCAGGAAGCGAGCGCCTGTGTCATGCCAGAGTCATTCCGGTGCCTGGTTATTAGGTCCCGTGTGGTTTCGGCAGAGCCGGAGCATTTCCAGACCGCGGGGGGGGGGGATTAGAGGAGCCGTGCCGCCCAGATGCTGTGGAGGAACCCGAGTCCATTTCTCCTCTCCTCCTCATTTAGGCTCCTTTCATATTTATTTAGCTGAAGCAGGCCGGTCTGAGCCTTGGTCCCAGCTGTCAGCCCGTTTTGCAGGGTCGTGTACTGTCTGTCACGGGGGGCGGGGGGGCCATGTAAATCGATCCACCACGACCCCACCGTGACCCTCAGTGATGTCTTAAACAGTTGTGCCCCCAGGAACCTCTCAGGATGCTTGCATCATTAATCCCGTGTCGTTTACTGCAGGGAGTTCGTGACAATCATGACGACAGGAGCAAATACTCACTAGTCCGGGGATACAGTTTAATATCCGAACTACGCAAAGCCGGTGCTTTCGTTTGATAATCTTCAGAATTGGCTTCGGTAAATGAAGGATGAGTGTCTAATCTTTTTTATTATAGCACTATGAAAATAGTCCAGGGTGCATCTTCAACTTATCTCTGCGTGTAGTGGAGTATTTCATCTCTGAAAAGCCCCCCCCCCGAGCTTATCCGCCCTCCTGGCAGATTACGCAGGACGTATCGTGTTTCTGCCCATGCCAGGTCAGCGGCACGAGGTAAATTGTGCCTGTATGTGGCGGAAAGCCTCTTTCCCGCCTAAATCCGCGCGCTTAATCCCCAGAACGTTTGGCAAGACAATATATCGCGGGATCAGCCCGCGATGAAAGACAGCGGGATGGCGGGGTGAGTTCGACGGTGCGCGGATGCTGCGTGTACTGTTATTACCCTGCGCTACATGTTTGCTATAAATGGAAGAAATAGGTCATAAGCCTTTTTACCTTAATTGGAAATGATAATTAAAAATAATCTGGCTATAAGAACTCCATCCTTTGTACATTTCTTTAATTGCATCCGAGTGGTTTATTAATATGGGATTAATGAATTAATTTGAAATATAATCAGGCGTGACGTATTAATTTGACCCTTTTATTTTACAGCTATCATGCCTCTTTGTGTGTGCGAGTGCCGTCTCCCTTCCACTGGGCTCGCTCCAAGCTGTAACCTCTCACTTGTGCCAGGATTTTCGGAATGCATCCTGACACGTGGTCTGTGAAGTGGGCCGGGATCCTTGTTTGCGGCTCCCCGCTGAACCCCACCCCCGGCTCGCTGGGGATTATGGGATCCTTCTCCACCCTGCCTCCCCACCCACCCTGGACGAGGCTTGTCTGTCAGATTGCATTAGCGTTAGAGACGCGTGTATCCAGAATGCCTCTGCTGTTTCGTGAGCGGTGTGGATGGGTGGCTCTCAAAAACAGGCCTCTGGAAATGCGGGAGCTTTCCATAAACCGCGCAGACCTTCTGTAAAACACGAATGGCAGCCGAGAAGCCACAAGGGTTTAACCGCGAGGTAGAACCGCCGCGGACCCTGCTGACGGCGTGAATTGTGAATTGGCTGGAATTAAAAGCACATGCTGATCATGCTGTTTTGGTTCCTCTTAAGTACGGAAAGCTAACATTTGTTCCAAGTTATTAGTCTGTATATCACAAGACAGCTGCATTTTAGAAGTTCAGTTTAAAATGAGCCGCTGAAGCGTTAGTGATGGCCATGTTCGACTTAAAGGCCATGTGATGAGTTGCAGCTGTGTGCCTGGGTTTGAGTGGGGGATTAGTGTGCCCTCCCTGGGATCTGGCTGCTCAGCAAAATGCTAGTCCCGTAACCTGAGTTTGGCCCAGTCCAGCCACGGCGTTAAGAGGGGCCCCGGGCCCCTGGTTACCAGTGCCCCCCCCCCCAGCTTCTAGCTCAGCAAGACCCCATTAAGCCAGACTGGGTTTTGCTGCTGCCCTGTGAGATGGAGGCCTGTAAGCCGGCTAGGAGTTTCCCTGGATATTTACAGCCCGGGATTTATGTGGGTCAGCTGTGAAACAAAGGGCCATGCTTTTGAAGTGCAGAGAGGAAGGCCAGCGGGGCCTGCGAAAGCCCCCAGCGAGATTAGGGTGTCTGCGGCCACGCCTGACGGGGGAATCCTCCGGCTCGCGCAGGCCGCCCTGACCGCAGGTCTTAATGGCGCATTCAGGCCACGCCCTGAATGCTGTACTCCTACTGCTGCTGTATTCTCGTGTGATTGGATAATGCACAAAGTGCTGCTGCCTCCTAGCGAATCACAGACGGCCTCTGTGATTTTTTTTTTTTTATTATTATTGTTGTTGTTGTTATAATTATATAATTATTATTTACAGTTACAGTCAAACCTCCCTTATCCAGGCAGAATGGAACCAAGGGGTGCCCATAAGAAATGCCTGTAACTGAACATGAACAGTACAGTACAACGTACATGTGTACACATACAGATGACATGATATTTATGAGGTGCAAGGCTTATAATAGGGTGTTATTTCCGTCTGAACTATCAAATCATCTCTTTTTATTCTTGCAGTATATTTTATACAGCTTATAGGCATACAGTTTATTCTTGATGAATGTCTCCGTATGCGACATTTGTCACTTCCGTCTTCCAAAGTCTAAAGCCGCCCGCGAGACGTCTCCGGAGTGCACTTAGGTAAGTTAGCTTTGGGTTTTGTTTATTGTTTTCGCTATAGTCACTCCTGAGTCCTTTTGCACCGGGTTTATTTGTTCTGTGTCCGTGGCGTGTCAATAAAAAGAGAAAAATATAAAAAAATACACTTATGTCCACATGTGTTCCCTTGTCCATCGGACCCTATCCTTTCCTTACTCCACGCCCCCTTTCCCTGTCACTCTGTTACGCCCTGAAGCTAGACTGGGGCTCATAACAACAGCTGCTGGCCGTGTAACATTAATGTGCGCATGCGCGTGCCTAGAGCTGCCCGGTAGAGGGAGGTGCCCGTATATTGGAGGTCCGGATAAGGGAGGTTTGACTGTATATGCAGCAGCAGTGTATGAAATATTAAATACACCCTTCCTGTATTCCTAAGAATTAAGAGAGTAAATAGTAGTTAGGTGCTGCTAATCAAATGCACTTGATTGGTTTATCATTGGCGAGTATGACCATCTCTATAAAAGCAGAAGTTTTGGCAGTTTGCTGGTCTGGAGCATTCAGATGTGTGTTAATGCCTGATGCCAAGGAGGAAGGACATCAGTAATGATCTCAGAGAAGCAACTGTTGCTGCTCATCGGTCTAGGAAGGGTTATAAGGCCATTTCCAAGCAATTTGAAGTCCATCACTGTACAGTGAGAAAGATTATTCACAAGTGGAAAACATTCAAGACGGTTGCCAATATTCCTAGGAGTGGACCTCCCAGCAAATTCACCCCAAGGGCAGACTGCACTGATGAGAGATATTGCAAAAAACCCAAGATCAACATCTCAGACTCTACGGGCCTCAGTTAGTATGTTAAATGTTCAAGTTCATGACTGTACACTTAGAAAAAGTGTGGCTTGTTTGGCATCTGAACAAACCACAAGACTTCTGGAACAATGTCCTTTGGACAGCCGAGACCAAAGTGGCGATGTTCGGCCGTAGTGCACAGTGCCACGTTTGGCGAAAACCAAACATTTCAGCCCAACACCTCAAACCAATTGTCAAGCATGGTGGAGGTGGAGAGGGGATGCTTAGGGCTTGACTTACAGCCACAGGACCACAGTCATTGAGTCAACCATGAACTCTGTGTACCAAAGCATCGTAGAGTCAAATGTGAGGCCATCTGTCTGACAGCTAAAGCTTGGGTCATGCAACAGGACACTGATCCCAAGTACACCAGCAAATCTACAATAGGATGGCTGAAAAAGAATCACGGCCCAGTCAAAGTCCAGACCTCAACCCGATTGAAATGCTGTAGCAGGACCTTAAGAGAGCTATGCATGAAGGAATGCCCAGAAACCTCAACGAATTGAAACAGCGTTGTGAAGACGATGTGAGAGACTGATAAAATCATACAGAAAATGATTGTCAAGTTCTTGCTGCTAAAGCTGGTTCTACAAGTTATTGAAACCAAGCTAGTACTTAGTTTTTCCACACATGGCTTCTCCATCTTGGCTTCATTTTTGTTAAATAATGACATGGTGGAATCTGTTGTGTGTTGTTTGACACCTGAGGTTAAATTTTAAATAATTTTAGAACCTGGTATGGACCAGAAGATTATTTTAAATTATTATGTCCATAGAACCATAGACTGTAGGTAAGAGCAAGACTGGCAGCGATGGGCAGCCGTCTGTAGCGACACTCATGGAGCTGAGGCTTAAGGGCCTTGCTCACGGGCCCTCAGACGTAACTATTCTATCGAAGCCGGGCTCAGACCTACGACCTTCACGGGCACAGAGACTTAGCCCGCTGAGCCACACACCGCTCATTTCGGCATTTGCTTCTATTTGCCTCCCTCAGTATGTCATCAGTATGACTCCATTCTTGCTGTCTGGGTTCATCATTAGCACGTTAGCCTCTCTCCCCTAACGTAACGAGGACATTAGCACGTTAGCCTCTCTCCCCTAACGTAACAAGGACATTAGCACATTAGCCTCTCTCCCCTAATGTAACAAGGACATTAGCACGTTAGCCTCTCTCCCCTAACGTAACAAGGACATTAGCACATTAGCCTCTCTCCCCTAATGTAACAAGGACATTAGCACGTTAGCCTCTCTCCCCTAACGTAACGAGGACATTAGCCCGTTGGCGCCCTCCCCTTCAAAGTCCATGATTCTTTCACAAGCAAAGTGCGTCACATAGTCTCCACTTTAAATAACATACTTGAATGTCTCCTCTTTTTTTAATGTATTGGGGAGACTTATATTGAGCTCCGGCAGCCAAAGCAGCTGAAAATGTAGGCCTGACATCTAGCTATTAGAAGGCCTAATTTCTCTTTGAAGCTATAAGCCTCCTGGAGAACAAAGCCTGAGGCCCCCTGGACCCAGAGGAACTGCACATGCCTCTCGGAATGAAAGTACGGAAACAAAAAGAGCATAAAAGCTCCGGCGATACGTTAGAAGCGGTCCCGCGCCCTCCAGCATGTGAGTGTCACATTTGGGGTACCCAACCCCCCCAACCCGAAATATCCATCTGCTTTCATGTTTGTGTTATTGAGACATGCATCAGACGCGAATAGTACATTACCGGCCCCTGTTCCACATTCTCTGTACGCCATGTCTGACCAAACCCTGCGTTTCTTCCTGTGAGGATTCCTGACTGTAATCACGGCATGGAAAACCTCGTACTCAGGTTTCCGCTCATTCCGGAACCCCGGGAATAAACCAGCGAAGCAATTTTGGTGTTGAACTTAAAGCCACCCTGCCCCCCTTTTTGAGGGCAACAGAGGGAGCGGGAGGTCTTAACCTGAGTGTGGGAGCATCCCGATTGGAGGAGGTGTCTTCTGAGAAATGAAATGGTAATCAGTCTGGGGGAACGGCCCGGGATCGTGCTGCTGTGAATGATTTATTCTTCCTGGTAGTATTACCGCGCTGAGCGGCCATTTATCCGGGCGCAGATGACACACCGTACTCCTGCCTCCTGTCTTAGAGCCATTCCACCTTCTCCTTACATGATTTAATTGTAGATGGGACAAGCAGAGCGTGTCCATCAGACCTTCTTGGCGTGTGTGTCAGGCCTGCAGAATATCTCTAATTACTCGTCCCTATCTGGCTCCGGATGTCCTCGGGCTAAGGGGACTCCGTAGTGAGGGTGAGGAGTTGGCACCCCGTCACCCCAAGCTGGCTGTTTACAATGGGGGTGTGGCTATAGGTAGGCGGGGCTTGGCCACCCAATCAGATTGTTTGCCCAGTCATAACAGACGGACTAAATGTAACCAATTTTAGCCCCCTTCCAGTCGATACCTCTTACCTCTGACACTGGTGCTCCCTCTGCATATCCAAATTGCCACCCCATGCAGGTACCTCCATGGGTGTAAAGGGCATAGCAGGGTGTTGTGTGTCGTGATGATCTGATGAGACGCAGAGGCTACTGGGAAATCGAGCGCGTCGCCATCCTGCTCTCCCCTGTCATAATCACTTTTCTCACATAAGTACAGAATGAATCAGAATGTCAGAATGAATCTTTTCTTTCTTTCCTCCCCAGATCCTGGCGCACTTGTCAGGGGGGCGGGGGGGGGGTCATGTCTGGGAGATGGCGCGGATTTCATGCTCCGACACGCCGTCTCATCACTGAGTGCCTTTCCTCATTGTCACGGTCTTTTGCAGTGTTGCATTGAGTCTTGGGGTAGATCCTGAAATCTGGACATGAACATTGGACCATATTTAAGGGGGCAGTGAAATGATCCATCATAAGGTGCTCTCAAGCTTACTTGTGGTCCCAAGGTCAGGATGGTTGTGATCATACATCCACCCTCCGTCTCCGTCCCATGTATAGCCACTATAAACTCATATCATATGACTATTATTGAAATACTCCTTCACTGTATCAGGACGGTGCCCCCTGGTGGCTGCTAGCAATTGGCCTCCAAGTGAATCTGCCAGGGAGGTTAGTCCTAATCACGTGGTGTCAGTGTCAGAATGGAGATTGATCGAGCACGATCATTGACTTGGAGTACTTTCGGTGGCCCGTGCAGGGTCCTGCTCCAGGTGACCATTCATCATGGTTGGATGCCCGTGGGGGTCGGGGGCGGGGCAGTGGTTTCTAGGCGCGTCTCTGATGCTGCGGATTTTGGAGTGTCCTGTGTGTTTGCCTGTTTTTCTCTTTCCTGTTTGTTGGGGTGGTACGTGGCAGATGAGCACATCTTTGGGGGCCCTTTTCCTTCTGGGGCCATCTTTGGGGGCCCATCTTTGGGGCCCGCCTGCAGCTTGTGGATGGCTCTCCTGTCTGCATCCGGCCGGCCGGACATATTTATTAACCACAGGGTACACAGAACAGGGTAGGTTTGCACAGGGGTGCTGTCAGTGGTGAGGGCCTCGTACTTTATTTACCCCCTACGAGGAGGGGCCCTGTGGGTCACAGAGTGTCATTGGTTCAAAGCCCGTGGTCTGCAGGTTAATTACACCTTTATAGCCCTGAGCAGGACCCTTGACCCCCAATTGGCCTGGTCCTGGCTGACCCTGCCTTCTCAGCCGCATGTTGATTTAGATGAAAGCGTTTGATAATTAAATGTAAA
Organism: Petrocephalus sullivani; assembly: GCA_026780845.1. Taxonomy (NCBI): domain Eukaryota; kingdom Metazoa; phylum Chordata; class Actinopteri; order Osteoglossiformes; family Mormyridae; genus Petrocephalus; species Petrocephalus sullivani. The sequence goes on along the minus strand of JAODKM010000097.1, from coordinate 477,389 downwards.
TGACAAATGAAGCTTCCTCAGAGCCTTAGATCCTTCTCAGCTCTGTTCTTTGGGTTTGTCGTGCATCCATCATCCGTTCCCGCATCCATAGGATTCCCAAATGGCGTGCTGGCCGTCCTTGTCGGGATTGGACGCGTGGGTCTCTCCCGTATGGAAAACGCTGACGTTTAACTTTTAAGTGCGACTTCATATTTGCATTGCAACGTGAGACTGATTAATTACATCTGCTCCGTGGCTCATTGCTCGTATGCCAACCGCGGCTCGCATTCATCATCTTAATGCATTTCGGGGGTCCCCATTATTGACAGAATTAGCCAACCCTTCAATTGTTAAATGTTAATGTTACGATTCGTTAATGTTACGAGTGGAATGTCAACGAAGTGCCTGTTAGTGGTTTGCAGATATTTTTGGGCCGTGAAATAGTGGATTTTGGTGAGTCGGCCTCAGTTTTATATCGATTCGACACCCCATCCTTCTCGTAAATTTAAAGTAGTACACACAGTTTAACTGCAGCTGCGAACACATTTGCACACTGTAAACTTGTGCATTTATAGTGCTGTGTGGCTGTAACATAAAGACCGCTAGTTAAGTAAATGGTTTCAATAGAAGCCTCTCTTTCAATATAGCTAATGGCAGACTCAACTTTGGACAGCAGATTTTCGTATAAAGTAAGTCCTGTCCCAAAAAATAGATGGAGGACACTCAATGTGTGTGAAGCATCACACATGCAGCGGAAGTACAGTCCTTACTGATCCATTGCTTAAATTAAATACGTGCCGGGAAATTAGTGATTTGAATAACTTTTTTGTTTATTGCTGCTATAAAGACCACTCATGACACTTACGTGCTCCGTTTTGAGGGAGAAAGTTTTTACGGCGCAGTTTACAGCACTGTTACTCGTTTATTACACTGGTTGTAACTGCGGATACGGGTTTGGCCAAAACTCGGCTTTTGCTTAAGTTCCTCAAAGGCTTCCTTTGGAATTGCCTGCAGGGCTGAGTGGTACAGATACGGCCAGGATGCAGAGGAGCTGGAGCCGCTAAGGAAAAGGCGCTCCTCCACCTGCCGGGCTTTGCGAAGTAAATATCGTGGATGGCGGACCTGACCGCAGAAGGCCGCGCGATTGGCCAGTTAACAAATGACCAGCGTGAACATGCCAGCGCAGACAGATGCAATCCCTGCATCTCGCAGGTCTCCTTTGCTCCGCTTTGCCTCTCCGGCCCGACCGCGTTATCCATGGGAATCTTGCTCTCGACTTCTCCATTCCCCCAGATCGATGGCAGCCCGCGGCATGCCACGCTGGATAATGATATCGAGATCGACTGTTTAAATCCTTTCCCAAAGTTCAAAGCGCAACCCCCCCCCACCCCCCCAGCACAGGCGGCATGGTCGCACACGGCGGGCGCTGGTGAGAGGGGCTCGCTGGACCCCGGCGATTGCACTGAAATGGTCTGCCGGCCCCAAACGGCTTTGGCGGTGGGATTTATAGTGAGGAGGTGGGGTGGGTTTTAAATTACCTAGGATTGCTCTGCGGTTCCTGTCTGTGGGGATGCGGGAAGACACGATGCTCATTATAACGAGTGCTGCAGTCCAAGCTGATTGGACAGGAACGGTGTGGCGATAAGATCCAGACGTTATCCCCCCCCCCTTAGTGGGTGAAGGGGTTAAGAAAACAACCGCAAGAGCGGCAGAAGCTCGGTTTTATCTACCGAATAACCCGTGGCAGAAGGAGCCCGTGGGCCCGAAGTCTCTGCAGACGCAGCCTGTGGGGAGGGCCGTTGGATTTCAAGGACAAACAGGATGGGCGTTCAGCCGACGCGGACGTGCTCTGAGCCAACCAGCTGTTCTGTTTGTGGGAGAAAGCAGGCTGATGCCGGAGAGGAAGCCCGGTTCTGGGGGCTGAGATTTGCTTTTGGAAATGTCTCTCCAGAGAGGAGGCCTCTCTGCCCAGCTGGTCTGTATTGTTCCTGCTGGGTTTGCAGATCTAGGACCCTAATGCCAGCCCTAACTCTACCATAATGCCATTTGAACCCTGTTCTCACCCATATCTTTAATGCTTAACTTCTCCCTGGCCCTAACCCTAATGCCCTAATCCCATTCTTATCCATATTTTAGTGGTAATCTTAATCATAACCAGGCGTGGACTGGCCGTCTGGCATAGCGGGCATTTTCCTGCTGGGGCGATGGATTTTTTTGAGGTTCCCAAAGTCCCGGGCAAATTTTTAATCTTAATCCCACCCTGACAATAACCATAACCCTAGCAGACCTCTGAGCACCTATGGCTGGCAGGACCTGGGCTGACTTGGGGTGAGCAATGATTAAACTTAGGAAAAGAACAAGACCTTGAAGTTCATGTTCTTTTATTGGTCTGATTAATGAAAGAGTGGATCCAGAATTGCATACTTGTTTGCTACGTAGTAGGTGAAATATAGTATGTGATGAGTAGTGTGGATGAGCAGGCAGGCAAACAGCACCTGGATGACATACTACATTATGCGACATTTGGAAGTGTGCATCCAAAGGAAGCTACCCTATCCCACAATGCACCTAGAGCTACGTCCAGAAACGACGCCTGCGCAGAAATTTTTGTCAAGATTGTGGAGTACCAATTGAAACAGAAAGCGATATAATAAATTAAGCTGACACTAATGTGTATTTTTCATTGATAGCTTGACCCCTGTGAAAGTTAAAAACTGTGTCATTGGTAAATGTAATATGGGAGGTGTTGATCGCAGTATGTCTGAATGCATGTGTAATGTTATTATGTGTATGAATATAAGTAATATATATAATATATAATATATATAGTACATAGTACAGGCTTCTAAAGATATACTGTACCTGCTGTGTAAGTATGTGCTTTCAGGTGCATGCTAAGAGCTTTCTCTCCCTACTTCAGATATTTTATTGTCTTCAGTAGCGTTGTGACAGTGTCGCGTGATGCCTGTGGAGGAGGACAGCCTGAACAATCGCACTTCGCATGTTTAAAGCGGTAGTGTAGCTTTGTCATAATATACGGAAGGAGACACATGACTACTGCTCTGCTCTGCGTAGAATATCTAGTAGTTGACATTATTACTGTGCTGTACAGAATATCTAGAATGAGACATGATTGCTCCTGTGCTCTATGCATAATATAAGGAGATATAGTTACTGTTCTACTCTTTGTAGAATATCTATAAGGAGGCATGATTACAGCTGTGCTCTTGGTAGAATATCTATATAAAATATTTAATCGTCTTAGGGCTTACTGTCGCAGGTCTGCAAACCCAACTATCACTTTTTTTTTTTTCCCTTCAACACGAGCACAGTACAAAAAGCGTTTAAAAAGAAATGCCTGACTTTAGCTGAAATTGGTTTCATAATTTAGGGGGAGGCACGATTCGGGCTGCTGGCTTGACGCATTAAAAGCAGATAGATTTTTTTTTTTTTAAATGCTCCGCATGTCAGATGATCATCTTAAGACTTCATGGAGGAATTGCCTGAAATTGTAAATAACAAATATTCCCTTGCTGGGCTTTGGCTCCGTGTTTGTTTTGCAGGAAAAGCTGACCATTGACATGAAGGGCACATCGATTGTGGGGATGGGGGGTTGGGGGTGGCCTGGATACCCCCCCCCCCATCCCTTCCTTGAACGCAGGAAAAGGCTTTTCACTCTTTTGTTAGGGCGGCAATTAAAGCCACTGTCAGCGCTGCTTAAAGTTACCGTTTCCCAGGCACTGACGTTGAAGGCTGCCTTCCTATATCTGCTATTTGATGGTGTCCATCTGTACTTTGCTGCACTGAGAAAAGCAGGCACCCCCACATAAAATTTAAAGAATGTTTTTTTTAATGATTTTGCCTGCACCTGCCTTATTGATCTCACGTATACACCCCCCCCCCATCCTGGAGGGAGGTTACCCAGGGTTCCTTCAGCACTCCCAACCCCAGAGATTTATCAATGTGCTGCTAAGCTTGGGTATGTAACTGTCAAAGGGCCCTGTGTCAGCAGTGGGGACCTATCGGGGAGAGACCTTTTCCTTGTTGTCCAATCAAAGTTATCATTTTACATGTCGGGCGTTCTGCGTGCTTACCTGACTGGTTAATTGCACTTTAACTTTTGGTCTGTCCTACAATTGGTCAAGAAAGCGAGTAAAACGAGGGTGGCAAGAAATGACAAGATCTTGAGTACGCCTGTGATCCTCACTATCCGCTTAACGACATGGGATGCGGAAGCCAGAGGGGAGGAGAATCTGCAGCATAGCCGCATGAAGGATGGAGCCGTGCATGGCTGATGCTCGCGGCGTGAGATGCCTGTGATGGAGGGGGCCTCCGCGGGGGGATTTAAACCTGTCACTTCCTTCCTGGGTAATTATTTAAATAAAACTAACAAGCGTTTCCAATTAGCGAGGAAGGACAGCTCGTTGAGCTGGAAAAAAAAAAAATCTCTCTTTTTTTTTAACCCCCCTCCCTGGCCAGGATTCTTCACCATTACGGATGTAGCTAAGAGAGTTAAGCCCACAGGTTTGTGCGTATCGATGCTATCGGGGAAGATTAGGGCAGTGAAGAGCCTCCTTTTTATAATAAATAATGTCTACGGTGCATTGGCAGGTCTCAGCCATCCTGCTGACTCAGAGTGCACAGAACTCCTGCTATCGATTGGGGCGGGGGGGGGGCAGCCTCTTTATCCCAATGCACTGAGGGGCTTGTTGACCACAGTGGGTGGGCCCCTGGCAGTAGGGTCCAGCGAAATAGAGAAACAAGGCCATCCGTTGGCCTCGCGGGACTTCAGACGATTTAAGCGGGTTACTTCCACCACTGCTGTTGAATTGTGGGGTTTGTTAATTTGAGGTAAAATAAGTAGTTAGAGCTTGGTGTGAATTCAGAGTCCCTGGACATTGTTGAAGAGAGGACTAGAGATGCCCAGTATATCGCTTAACATATCGGTATCAGCTGATGTTCATTAAAAAATAAAGACATCGTAATTATTCTGATGTGTCAAATAATACTTAAAATATTATCGGTATTCAAAGTTAGCAGAATGAGCACTAAAGACACAACTACTAAAATAATGGCGTTAATTAAGGCCCATGTCATGTCTTGAATTTATTATTAAACGTGGCCAGCAGATCAAGCTTTCGTTTTCCGGCCAAGAATAACATCATTTTACTAATCCACGCAGACAAGTGACTCAGAGGTTAGCCAGTGATCAGTATCAGTTACCGTTATCAGTAATATTATACAGAAATAATCAGTTAACAGTATTGGTCAAATTTTCCACATGGCTGCACCACTACCCTGGACATAATCACACGTCGTCACGGAAACTGCTGACATAGACTGACAGCGAGCTCCGAAACTGAGCGAAATAAAAGTTGAGTCTTCGCAGCCGCTTCGCTAATAAAACTGATACAGTCGTCACGGCCCAATGTGAACAATGAACGAAACGTAAACACTCATTATCATTCTGCACAACAGACTCGTGTCATTAATGCTTGTCCAGAAGAGAAATGGATCATTAGCCTGATCTTAATTAGCTATATTAATTAGCTTTATTTTTCTGTCTGGGAAGCCAAATCGACCGGAGTCGTGTAGCTGCTCGAAACGGCCCTTTAATTCAGGTTGTCGTCGTGTGAGTGACTGACGTCTCGGTGAAAACAAAGGGACGCGGTTCAGAGCCTCCGTGTCACTGCGCTGCCGCCGTCTATAGGCGATGACAGATTTGTTTTGGCGTGCAAAAATAACTGCGTAAATTACATGGGCCCCCACACGCTCGGGACCTGACAAGGTGACAAACTGTTCGTGGCATATCTAAATACATTCTGTGCTGCTTTTTCGAGGGAATCACATAGCGTCCAGTTGCCGGAGGAGAATTCCCTCCCCCAAGGAGCTTTGACGCGGAGGATTCCTGACTATGCTGGAGTATAAAGGATGAATTTTTGTATGTGATCAATGCATTGATATCGACTCGGATGGAAGGTAGCCCGCGAGTGGTTGCCATGGTGCTACATCATTTCCCATGGCCTATGTGTGCTAGCTTATTTAGAATGATGGCTACATCGCGTTACCACATTTAATAATAATAATGCAATAGGTATCGTTTTTTTTTAGGTGCTTTATTTGACATTTGGACTAGTATGAGTACAGGTACTTTGGAGTTCATTTGTTTTTGCTTTTCCCATCATGCTCTTCTTTGTGAGACACACAGGTGAGGGTGAAGCTTGGGGTCTCCGTGCAAGATCAGTCATTTTTCTGGCATCCCTGGAGCATTTCGGGGGATGCAAAGCCTCGCTCAAGGGCCCAACGACGATGTGACTCTTCCGCCAAGCATGGGATTTGAACGGGAAATGTTCTGATCGTAGGCACATAGACGTACCCCGCCACTCAGCAGACTTTTATTGAGTTGGGGATATTTCGGTATGGCGTTAGGTGCTGGCCGCGTTTCTGCTCGGCTTGACTGACGGGTCCCGCACGCACAGTGAGTGGATTCACCGTCCCGCCTCGCACGCCCATCCCACTTGTCAGGGACCTTAATGATGAAGTTACAGCCGCAGATGACAGGCGGCTGATGAGGGTGGCGACATCTGGCCTAAGACTGTGGGAACTCGCCGATAGAATAATCCCCCATTTCTGGTTAATTTCCTCATTTGAAACTCGACAGTTAAGTTGTTCCTGACTGCTTCACTTGGCACCACATGGACAGATCGGGTACAATGAAAGTGGCGTGTTGTCTCTCCCACGTGCTTCCTCACTCACGCTTAAGAAGATACCCTGTACGCTGGCACTACCATACTGCTGTCAACCAGGATCTCCCCAAGTTCCATGACTATTCAGCGATGCTCTTTCTGCTTTGACCACAGGTGACTGTGACTTTGAGAAGTCTTACACCACGTGTGGATATAGCCAAAGCAAAGATGACGACCTCGACTGGGAGCAGGCCAACACCAGAGAGCGGCCATCACCTGACCCCTGGATGCCTTCAGGTTGGTTCCTCTATCATTTTTACCCATCTCATTGGTCGGCCCTGCATCCTCGACCTCTTACACTCTTAACCTGGGCCTGAGTTGGGAAGAGGGAATCTCAAAGATGCACAAGAACCTCTCTATCAAGAAGCGCATGACTTGTATATTTTTTTACGTCCCTGTGGCTCATTCCCCTGCTTGGACACCTTGAGTCTGGGTCTAGGAGCGTCAGTAGAGGGGGGTGGCACAGAAAATGAGAAGGTTTGTAACAGTACAGTGTGCTGAAGTCGGGCTCCGCTGCTACTGCAAAATAATGAGTTTGGCCCTGGGGACGACGCATAGAATATTGTACGCAGTCAGCCATCGGCCTGCGAAAACCAATATTTGTCTTATTGTTGTACCTGATTCAATAGAAAGGGCAATTTCACAGCAGTGTAATTTAATTCATTTGAATCACACTCGAAGTGAAAACGAGCACTGCTTTTCATAACCGCCAGGTCGAGAGGGCGTTATGTCGGTGCGTAATGTCGCCGCGCACGCAGGGGGCTTTAGGGGGGCCCCGATCGGCCCCGTGTAACCACCACACTGCCGGAAAGCGTACTGTGACTCTTGTGAGGGATGTGTGATTCAGCCTGACGATCATATGCCACGTTTTTAGCGACATAAATACTACACTGTGGCACATTAGCAGCTCCTCCCTGGAAATGTGACCTTTTGAGGACAGGCGGATTGCATGCTGGTGAACGTGCGTGTGGGTCATATGTATATTACATTGATGAAAACAACCTGTTATGGGGACCACTTTTTCAGTCCCCATAAGGGGAAACTCAGTTTTATAAAAATCTGTGATTGCAATCAAAAAACTCACAATGACTTATTTATGGTTAAGATTAGGGCTGGGTAGGGGTTAAGGTTGTCATTGTTGGGAGTAGGGTTATGCCCATAGAAATGAATGGGGAGTCCCCACACAGATGTGTTTGTTTGTGTGTGTGTGTGTGTGTGTGTGTGTGTGTGTGCGCGCGCATGTATGATTCATTGTTGGCATTTTTTAGCGATGGAAGCTCTAACTGAATTGCTTCACAAAGTACCTCTAAAGTCCACTTTAATTAAAGAATTCTTTCCATTACTCGTGTATCGAGATCCATTAAAATGTTTTCCCTGCATTTTCTATTCGCTTTACAATCCGGCAGCCTGACATCGCATTGATTGCTTTGCATTTGATTCGAAATTAAGAGATATCACTGCCACGCTGCGGACAGTGCCTGAGGAATTAGCTTAATGGAAAAACACTTTTTCGCATAACAAAGGTAATGCTCTAGACTAATGGATATTGTTTTCCTTTTAAATCTGATGGCTAATCACGCACGGGGAGATCACGCCCGGTCCCGCTGACAGAAGTAGAATTAATTAGGCAGACGCTGCTAATTTCAGATGAGCTGCACCGGAGAGTTCGATGTGCCCGCCGCTTGTTGAGGAGAAATTACCTGTCGGGGGAGGGGGCGGGGGGCGCTGTTTACGTTTCCGCAGGAATTGATTTATGTTTGTACACAAGGAGAACCGCAAAGGTCAGAGCACGGCTCGACAGCCATCTCTGACCTACAAATTCCACCCGCCGATGCGGCAGTGTCCTCCGGGGGGGAGCGTCAGCCTAAAGACCCACATTTGCATGGAAATGCGCTGGTGTTTTCACCCTGGGGGGGTGGGGGGGCACACTGATGTTTCTTCTCTATATTGGAGTTGAGGCAGTTAGCCGTGAACGCTTCCCTCTGGCAGGCCATGAGGCGGCGTTACCGATGCCGGGCCGCATCGTAGTACGGGCAGCGAAAATGTATTGGACCAGAAAGGCTGCAGGGTGGCACGCCACAGTCTCACTGCCATTGTACTGCCTTTATTCATTACCGAGGCAGCGTCGGGCTTCTCTCAGGGTCCCCACGACAGCTGTCCTTCTTGTGCTGGTCACCCCAGGATGCACTGGTTAGTCGCAGATGCTATAGTGACGTTTTGGATGGGAATCGGAGGGAGTACATGATATGCTATCTCACCGGGAGTCAGTGGGTTAGGATTCCGAACGGCTAGTTTATTAGAGGAGGGAGGGGTGGGGACGGAATTGGTGTTGGGGGGGGATACAAAAATAAAGGTACCTTTTCTGTGGGGGGGCGAGGAAACCGAAATGGCAAACCAGTGTGCCTGGGGCAAACCTATCCCAGAATTCCTGGGGGGGTGGGGGGGACTGCGATTTGATTTTTAGTTTGTTTGATTCTGTGTTTTGTATTCCATCATATTGCCGGTATGATTCCACTCGCCGGTTTGTTCATGATGTCATTGTTATTCTGCATGTGTTTATCTGTTCTACAATAATGGGCTCCACATGCTTTAATCTTGTCAGAGCTGCCGTTACAGTGCAGCACAACAAATATGTTCGAAACATAGGGGGGGAAAATCATTTCCAGGTTACAGGTTAGGGGGTTAAAGGCAGAGGAGTGTGCTCGCACATTGGAATTTAAAAGGCACTGGTTCGGTGCTGGGAGTCTGTCATGGTTCCTCCCTACATCCCGATAGATGGGCGGGCAACAGGAGCTCTGCAGATATGAAATGAGTGGTTAGCTGGAAGAGAACAGAGACCTTGGTGACAGATAAGAGCAGACGTTTATGAATTCATGCCCGAGGGGGGGGCTATAATTGATTGACTGAAGACGAGCCAAGTAAGAAGCGTGCAGTCATTCACATCTCCTTAATAATCGCTTGTCAAACACCGAGCTGACAAGTATTACTTTGCAGGAAAGGGAACGAGTTTAAGTGGCATTATTAGTGTGGGGGGGGGGGGGGGGTGGG
>JAODKM010000097.1:404251-416950 GCA_026780845.1 Petrocephalus sullivani | reverse complement strand
CCCCCCACCCACCCGATCTGGTCTGCATTTTTGTTGTAGTCTGCCACCTGTAGGCTAGGATGAGTACTGCACTTTGACTGCATTTTGGGCTGAGACGTGAACCCCATTCCTGGTGGCATGTGGGGAGTCCTCCACACCATTTGCAGCAGGGGGACCCTCAGTGACCAGCCAGTGCACTGTGGCCAGGGACAGGTTTGCTGATTTTGGGGCCCATTCTAAAAGTCAATTTGTACCCCCCCTAGACAGTTTGTGGCCAGTTTGTGGGTGTCAAACCCTGCCTGTGTGTGGCCATGGCCTCATGTCACAGGTACACAGGTGCATTTATTCCTGTGTGAGACACGTGATATTAGGATGCATGTGTGATAATAAACTTCTGAAATGCGATACCTGCCCATTCAGAATTTCAGCTGAAGGCAGTAAAGTATTTGATTGGTGATTTAAAGTTGCTTATTTTATGAATCCCAACAGGTGCTTGAGTGAAGCCAGGCCGACTCTCTGCTGCGTTTTTTTTTTTTATTTTTGGTTATAGCAGGTCTTTTTTATTTATGAACTTGGGGGCATAGCGAATTTAGCCCGTTGCTTAATGAACGGGGTCTGTCATACTGCAATGAGCACGCAGCAGTCGGGGAGGCGAGCGGCTCGGGGGTCCGGAAACATCCGGAGCCCTGATGCAGGAGAGATTATGCAAAAATGCGTGCCGTTGCATAATGAGCCCCATCGCACAGGGTACATGCATGGCGCCCCGCATATTTAATCAGAATTAACAATAACAACAGCAGTGGTCATTCTTCAGCTTAAATACTCACCTAATGATTGCTTTTTCAAAAGTAAAAAAAAAATAAGGGAGTGCGGTGGTACCGGATGGTACAGTGGGGAGATCCGCGGGGAGATCCGTGTATTATTGGCTGGAGGAAGAACTGGGATATGGATTCATTTCATTTGTGCCATTCTAGTAAGATCTAATGGCTGCATTTTTAATGTGGGTTATACAGTGGCCGTAGCTGAGATGGGAGTTAGTCAGAACACAGATTCTTCACCGGCGTCCCCCCTGTTTCCTAATGGCGCCATTAAATAACAGATACTGGGGGTTAAACGTCCCTGTTGTCATTCTCGATTGCAATGTTTTTCTTCTTTTTAACTCATTTTTATCAAAGAAAAACGGATATCTGATCCATTTCCAGCTTTGTGTTTTTCCAAACTCACAATTCAGAGAGCAATTCTGGTTTTTTTTTTTTTTTTAAGTGGAAGGCATAAGAGGGGCCATAATTTGTACAGCGGGGTCAAACTTAATCAATAGCCAATGATATGTTTTGATTTGGTGAGTGACGAGGGGGCACTCCAATCGGTTTCCAGCTGGCACCACTGTCCCTTTGGCCCCGCCACTCTATAGACCCTTGGCAGCGAGTGGTACGAGCCTCCACAGGACACAGCTCACGCCTGTGACTGGCCTTTAGGTAGCCTTTAAATCTGCAGTAAATGTCCCGTTCACTCCTCCCCAGTTTTAGGGGAGCCTTTATGGTGGCCTTGTTCCTGCCTTGCAGCGTCATTTCCAGTATGGGACTGTAATTAACTTGATATTTCACATTAGCACGTCCACAGCAATTAATATTTCACATCATGCGATTTTATCACCCTGGTGCAGCCCTGCATGGTATTGACCGTCAATCGAAAGGTCGGGGGTGAGGGTTGGGAGTGGTGGGGTGTCGATATGGAGAAGGTTGCGGTTGTGTAATGAGCTTCAGCTGAGGAAGGACGGGATGCATTTGTGTAACCGGCCTAATAAGCCAGGGCTGAGCTTGGGCGAGCTTATCTCGAAAGTGGGGATTCAGCTTCACTGCTTGGCTGGTCACTTAGGATTACATGTCGGGGAAAGGGTGGTGGTGTTCTCTGAGCTGGCAGCTGAGCTGTCAAATCTGGGCCATGCAAAACATATGCTATACATGGGTGCAGAGCAGGAGGTAAAGTTGTGTAGGATTGGTGGTGGCTGCAAGGGGAGTAGGTGTTAAGGTCTTGAAGGATTGGTGGTGGCTGCAAGGGGAGTAGGTGTTAAGGTCTTGTAGGATTGGTGGTGGCTGCAAGGGGAGTAGGTGTTAAGGTCTTGTAGGGATGGCGATGGCTGCAGAGGGAGTAGGGGTTAAGGTCTTGTAGGGTTGGTGGTGGCTGCAAGGGGAGTAGGTGTTAAGGTCTTGTAGGGTTAGTGGTGGCTGCAGATGGTTAAGGTCATGTAGGGTTGGTGGTGGCTGCAGAGGGAGTCGGTGTTAAGGTCTTGTAGGGATGGCGATGGCTGCAGAGGGAGTAGGGGTTAAGGTCTCGTTGGGATGGTGGTGGCTGCAGAGGGAGTAGGTGTTAAGGTCTTGTAGGGTTGGTGGTGGCTGCAGAGGGCGTAGGTATAAAGGTCTTGTAGGGATGGTGATGACTGCAGAGGAAGTAGATGTTAAGGTCTTGTAGGGTTGTTGGTGGCTGCAGAGGGCGTAGGTGTTAAGGTCGTGCAGGGTTGGTGGTGGGGTCTCACTTCCTTCTTATTAGCGTGATCTCTCTTGCACGTGTGGTTTTATGATTAATAACTCAGTAATTAGAAAACTGCTTTTGTGTGGAATGGAAAAGAGCCCACTAATTTTACAGTTAATTCAAGCATGGCTGTGCATGACATAAAAGTCTAAATTAAATAAAGAATAATATGTAGCTAATTAAGACAATAACGATCTGCGAATTAGCATGTCATTGTCAGAATATGAGGGTTGCGCACCATTTTGTATACCATTGGCGTCATTCACATTTTAATGGAATTTCTGAGTTTGCCGAAATACTTTCTTGCTGTAAATCAAATTCCTTTACAGGTCACAGGGCAGAATGCATTTTTTTATTGTAATCTTCATTTTAATTTTGTTTCTTCAGGCAGCTCTATAATTAGAGCACTTCACTGGATGCAAACATTTTCAGGCAGATTATGAATTCTCTCCTAGGAAAACAGGAATAGTCCTTAATTTTGAAGACAAAACGCATTCCTAATTCTGCTGTGGCCTACACACAATTTCCCTAGCAATTTGCAGCTAACGCACAGCTGTACGCCGCCCCGCAGCAGCTCGCTAGCCGCCCTTGATCACGTTAAGCTTTCCGACGGCACGTGCAATGAGGCCAAATAAAACCCCCTACTGGGTTTACTAGGTTTCTGCTCATAGAGAAGCTCCGCTTCTAACCATGGGGCTTTGATAAAGGGAGGAGATGGGGGAAGAAAGGAGGTGTTTGACCTTTAGGTGTTTAAATTATTAAACAGCAAATAGAGTGAAGGTCTGGATGCTCGCAAAGCTAATTTGTCCTGTGCCGCTCGGAGGGCTGAGGAATCCTATTTGGGGTCCTTCGGCTTTGGTCGTCCCCCGTGCTGCCCGTGTGCTGGGTGCTAATGAAAGGCCTTGTCGCCGTGGCCTCCCTGTAATTCCAGTTCGATTTCATTTGTCTCCCACGCTCCTCGGCAGCCAATATCCTCCCCGCTGTCCGGGCAGGACGGGGCTGGGGAGGCAGGCTTATTTGATCAGGCGTCAGCACAGCAAAGCCCTTCACTCATTCATTCTTTTATTTTTTTTTTAAACAATGTTCCCAGTTGTCAAACTCTGAGAGCAATTATCTGCTGAGATAAAATAGTCACTTCTTTTGTTATTGGTCAGTTAACAGAAGCACTGTCCTGGACTGCAGGATATCACCTTTTGACGCATTATTTTGCAGCATTTGAATAACGCGTGTGAAGTTGTGCTTTCCGGAGCGGAGATTAGACTGGAGACTGGACACCGAATTGGTGCCATAAATCCTGCCTGTGTCGAGCGCCGTTTGTCCCCTTGCCTGATACAATGTTGTATTACCAGGGTTTTCATACTGTTGTCAGACAGGGAAGGAGCTTCCATAGTGGTCATCTGTTGCCTTGTTTCCACCAACGCAGTGCCAGAACCGGTGCTGGACTTTCCCCCCAATCCAGAACCAGTTCTATGCATTTCCACTGCAAAAAACTGGCCCCGGGCCAGAAAAAATCGGCTCCAATGCGGCACCACAGAAAAGCTGGTCTACGAATTGGGAACCGTAACATCAGCCAAAGCGGGATGGGATATTGCATCCAAACCCTCCGCATGCCCGAAAAATGCAGTCCAAATTTTTTTGCAGTTCAAATCTTTGTGTAATATCGCTAGTGCCGGCAGTGAAACAACTTGCCAGATTGTTAGCGGAATAATGTTTTTTTTCTGTGGAAAACAGAAGTTTGGTTTGCTAGCCAGATTTAATAATAAATTAGAAGCATGCTGCAGGTCAGATAAAATATTGTGGTGCTCAAGTGGCAAAAACATCATGAGGCAGACAGCACGGTTCAGTGTTTAGCGGACTCTTTTATTGTGTGATCCTTAAAAGTGTGAGAATAAATTCACTTACACACACAGATGGGGAGTCTTTAAGGAGCCAAAAGTGGATACAGGTAATAGAGACCAAGTGCAACGAGTCGCACGCTGGAAACCTGCAGCTTATAAAAACTTAAAATGAAGATAATTTAAAAAATGGAATACATTTAGACTAGTACTTTACTCTCCCTTCCACTCGCGTAACTTTTCCGTTCCGTTTTTCCTTTTGAATCGGTGGAAACCCAGCTGAGGGCACCGAGTGAGAATCAGCCCGGCACCGGCACCATGCTGGTGGAAACGAGGCATGAATGTAGCTCTGGAGGTTCTTGTACCGTCACCATCTGCAGATACACGCAGATTTCAGACGGTTAAGGTTAGTGCTAGCGTCTGATACAGTTATCAATCTGCAGATGCGCACAGATGTTGGAGTGTGTTCCCCTTCGACCTGAGTGCAGTGTCAAGCGCTCGGTTAGTAGCCTGTTGCTTCGTCGGGACCCAGCTGTCGAGCAGCTTGCTTTGTTGTTTTGTAATTGGTTTGCCATGGACCCTACAGATGCCTCCCAGCTTCTACAGCTAAAAAAAGACACACTCTAACCCACGTTGACTCAAGGGTAAAGGTAGACGTTCTCTCGAAGACAAAAAAAAGGCATGGCGAGATTAGTAAGGCTTCCTTCTCTCTCTACCCCGGCAGTGTTTACCAGGTGGTGGTGGAAGACGAGCGGCCTCGCCGGGCCCGTAGCTCGCCGGAGATTCTGCGCTGCTACCCGGTGCCCATCCACTTCCAGAATGCCACACTGCTCAACTCGCCCTACTACTTCACAGCCGAGATCCCGGCCGGAGGCCTCCAGATGCCCCTGCCTTTCAGCATTGGCGACAACCGGACCTACAACGGCTACTGGAATGCGCCGCTGCTGCCCCACAAGAGCTACAGTATCTACTACCAGGCTGTCAGCAGCGCCAATGGGGTGAGAAGGCCGTTGGGCCGCGGGCTCCATGCCCTGTTGTACCTGAAAGGGGGAATGTTCACTGGCCTTTTGAAGCCAGCAACTGAATGATTACAGAGGAGGATTTATTGGCCTATATACAGATTCCAGCTAATGTCATGTACTGTATGGTACCTCCATCCGGCATTCATGGCAATAGACAATAGTCAATTCCCTGGCTATAAAGCTTATATAACGTTATTTGAGTCATTTTGCTGCGCATGCAAACACTGACAATAAAGTTGACTTTGACTTTAGAGGCCCAAACCAAGGTTAGGACTTAACTGACTGAGTTTCACCATAGATGCAAACTTCTTTAGATGGTTAGGGTGACTTCATTAGATGGTAAGAGCCCTTAGGAAGTGCTGTAAGGTGGCCAGATAGTCATATAGTCTGTCCATTTCCTGCACTTTGTCCCCAAAGCTGGCTTTCCAACATCAAGCCCGTTTTAACATTATTTCATAGCCCACAGACAGCATGTGAGATACAAATGAGTATGATTTACATGTCAAGCAGGTCAGCTCCCCTGAAAGGCTGCGCAGAGGAGGGGAGCAGTGACCCTTAGGCCGGTATGGGGGGGCTGCTTGTGACGGCAAAGTAGCTCTAGCCCCCTGCTCAGAAAGTCAATGGGCTCGGCCCGCTTCTCAGCCCAGGGCGCCTTTTGAATGGGGGGCCCGTTACGGGCCTCCCTCTGTGCGCTAAAATGGCCTGGAACTTATTGAAAAGAGAGGAAATTGTGTGTTAGAGCAACTGAATGGACTCTCCGAGAAAGAGAGTTATTAGTCTGAAATGTCCGGGCTGGTGTGCAGCGGCGGCTGGTGTGCAGCGGCGGCTGGTGGAGAAGAAGCTGGGGGCTACAGGTTGGGAAGCCGCTGAATTTAACTTGCGCGTAGAAAGTGATGAGGCAACAATCGTAATAACGACAAAGTGATTTCACACGATGGACTTTCCGTCTTCTATGTCTTATCTCATATTTAGCATGTTTAGCATTCAGCTGTGTTTAAGTGTAATTACTTAGGCCCTGTTATGAATTATTATTAGCTTTAATGACTTATTCATGTCAAGTGCTGCAAACGGGCGACTTTGACCTGACATCCCTTTCTTCGCCGTGTTGACAGCTGCTGTTAATGGACGCAGCGGACGCACGGCAAGGCAACGTGTGGACGTGCCCTACCTGAGTAATGCCTTTTGTGGAGTGAATAATTTAATGGCGTTGCACGAGGACATGGAGTTTTCCCACTTGGGTCTCTGGGCCGGCCCAATGTGGCTACGATCAGTGGGGACCGTCCTGTTTAACGCCAGTGCTCGCTCGCCACTTGCTGTCTGTTCGAATGAGCATGTAGGACAAGCATATTTTTTATTATGTGCTCATTGGTTTTAACGTGTAACAGAAAGGGCTTCTATTTGACATCTCCCACGCACTCTTGTTTCAAGAACGATGGATTCCCTCAGACAAAGGGTGGTCATGATAATGGAATGGGGCGTGGAGCAAGGAGGGGGGCACACTGGTCTGAGCCTCGGTGTACGGCAGCCAGGAGATCATGGTCTGAGCCTCTGTGTAAGGCAGCCGGGAGATCATGGCCTGAGCCTCTGTGTAAGGCAGCCAGGAGATCATGGCCTGAGCCTCTGTGTAAGGCAGCCGGGAGATCATGGTCTGAGCCTCGGTGTAAGGCAGCCGGGAGATCATGGTCTGAGCCTCTGTGTAAGGCAGCCGGGAGATCATGGTCTGAGCCTCGGTGTAAGGCAGCCGAGAGATCATGGTCTGGGCCTCAGCTTATGGCAGCCGCGAGAACATTGTCTTGGCCTCTGTGTATAGCAGCTGCGAGATCATGGTCTGGGCCTCGGTGTATAGCGGCTACAAGATCATGGTCTAAGCCTATGTGTATGGCAGACACGAGAACATGGTTTGAGCCTTGGTGTACGGCAGCCAGGAGAGCATGGTCTGAGCCTCGGTGTATGGCAGCCAAGAGATCATGGCCTGAGCCTTGGTGTACAGCAGCCAGGAGAACATGGTCTGAGCCTCGGTGTATGGCAGCCAAGAGATCATGGCCTGAGCCTTGGTGTACAGCAGCCAGGAGATCATGGGCTGAGCCTCGGTGTATGGCAGCCAGAAGATCATGGCCTGAGCCTCAGTGTATGGCAGCCGGGAGATCATGGTTTGAGCCTCAGTGTATGGCAGCCGGGAGATCATGGCCTGGGCCTCGGTGTATGGCGGCCACTAGAACATCACCTTCAGCGCAGTCGGGGGTGGGGGGGGGTGTTCCCAGTGAGCCAGGGGACGGCGTCCTGCCAAGCAGCATGTCCCGGGCTGCGGCTTGGCGCGTTTCATGCTCCACAGAGTCCCCGCACAGCGGGGGAGAAATGAGGAGCGCTCCCAGCATGCCTGTGGCTCCTTCCTGACTGAGGGTGCCTCTCCGGCTCCATCTCCACCAGCCAGACAGTGACTCATCTGTCCCTTTCTCTGTCTTCCCCAGGAGACCAAGATCGACTGTGTACGGGTGGCCACCAAAGGTAGGACTGCAGGGGTCGCTAGAGGGGGGGGGGGGGGTGCTTGCTCGGGGCAACACGGTGGGCTCCAAACACCTGTTTGTGGCTTTGTTCTGGTTTTCCAGGAGTGGAAAATAAAACCAGAACCTTCCCTAACCTACCAGACTTTCATTTTAAAAGTTACTAATATCTGTGTTTGTGGTGAGCTCTGCTCTTTTCATTACTGTGCTACCTAGGGACACTTCTCTCTCTCAACCCTTGCTATTGGCATAAGAGCTTTTGTTTTTTTTCTTCTTCTGGCATGTTCTACATGCCACGGCTGCTTCCGTAGTCGGGAGGTTGTCTGGAAGCCTCGTTTACTTTTCTCTCTGATAACCCTCTGCCTCGATCCCACGGGAGGAGGGCGCTGCTGGGAGCTCATTGGCCGTGGTCGCCGCGGGGCCGTCTGGGGAACGTCAGCGGCGATGGAAGACACCCGCCATATCCGACACAGTTATTTTCCCCACGGTTGCCTGTTTAAGAGGGCGAGCGCTGGTTTGGCTACGGAGCTGATGGCCACAGTCGGACCGGTGCCTTCACTTTTAGCTACCTGGCTAACTCATTTCCCTTATTAGCTCAGTATTTTTTTTTTAGCAGTCCAAACCCCTTGAGGGGTTGATTAGTGGGCCCCTGGTAGCCCCCTTTACCTGGGCCAGCAAGGCTTAGCCCCGGGCAGTGTGGTCCGTAGCATGGTGTGCATAAACTAACCATGGTGTTTTTGGACTTTCCTTGCAGTCAAAGCCACTATAGATGCTCTAGACTCAGGCTCGCTTCTGATGTCACATCCTGTAGACTTATCAGTCTTTTTCCCCCAGACGCTGTCTTTCTACCCGTATCCAAGTAACCAGCTGGCTATGCTATGATCAAGCACTGAGAAAGCCCAGTAGAACTGTTTTCATTGGAAAGTGAAGCCATTCCTTGTCCTCCTGGTGTTATATCATTAGGGGAGATCATTTCTCAGTGTCCATCGCCTGGGGAGCGGATTCTTAACAGTGTCCGGTCCAAGGCAGGGTTCGGAAGCGTCTGTTAAGCAGTGCCGCGGATCCTAACGAATCCGCCGGCCAGCCAGTCACGCCTACAGGTTATTAATAAAATCTAAATTGCTTTTCCCCTTCCATTCCAGTGGCCTCACAGTGCTCCTCTAACACGCACGCACCCTGCGGGTCGCGGCTCTGCCGTTACGGTGATGATCCTCACCCTGCGGGTGGCGGCTCTGTTGTTACGGTGATGATCCTGACCCTGCTGCGGCTTCGTAGGCCTCGTCTTCCCTCAGTCTTGCTCTCTCTCTCTGCATGCTGGCCTGGACCCTCATTGGCCTTTAGCTGCCATCATAGTGACCCAGCTCACCACACCCTACATTCGCATCGCGCCAGCAGCCGGTGACAGCCAACTAACAGGTCAGACCTTCAGATGTCCACTTCCGGCTCCTTCCGTCCGATGCCACCCTCCTCTCTGTCTGTCCCTGTTGCTCTCCCAGCATGCCGCTTGCAGTCTACTGCACCGCCTTCTTCGTAGGGGCTGACCCACACTGCTTTGCGTGTTTGTGTATGCGTGTGCGTTACGTCATGTGTTTGTGTATGTGTATGCTTTGTGTCGTATGTGCAGTGTTCGAATTGTTCCAGAGGTCTTTGAGGGTGAGGGTGAGGGTGGTCGGGGAGGGGGGGTCCCTCGAAGGCAGTCTGAACAGGATGCGATATAGAAGGGGGTGGTTGGGTGGAATGCAGAGGAGGAAGTTCAGGTCCAGAAAGTACCAAAACCCGACCGGGATTTTGTTTCAACCAACCCGTTGAATATGGAGAGCCGCAGTCACAGGGTGCTCAACTGGTTGGTTGGAACAAAATCTTAGCTGGGATTTGTACTTTCTGGACCTGAACTTCTTACCTCTGGTGGAGTGTCAAAGGCAAAAGGTGTTAATCACCGGGGAGTGGGGGCCGGGTGGTAAGGGTTTTTGCAGGGGGTGTGGCAACAGTCATGCTTGTCTTATGGGGGTCCCTGAGCTCATACTGGGGTGGTGGGGGGACCCTAGATCCCCCTCAGTTCTAACACTGTTTGTGTTCCTGCTTGCCAGCCTGCATGTGTGCTCTCTGCTGTCTGTGTGCGTGTGTCTCTCTGTCTTTTTGTAAGTATTCCATTGTGAGGACCAGACTTCCCTACAATCTGATAAAAACCTGTAACTTGTTTTTTTTTTTTTACCCTGCGGGTGACATTTTTTCCTCAAGTATAACCTCAGGTTTATAATAATCTGCGACTGCGGTCAAAAAAGTAAAAACATTAAAAGTCTTGTATCTTGTTTTGTTACTTATGGCTGGGTATGGGATTAAGGTTGTCATACATAAGAGTAGGGTTTTTCCCATAGAAATGAATGGACGGTCCCCACGAAAAATATGAAGTCAAACGTGTGTGTCTGCGTGCGTGTGTTTGTTTTTGTGTGCGTGTGCGTGTGCGTGTGCGTGCATGCTCCCCCACATGCACACACACACACTTACTTCCCACTGCACTCCTGCACTTTTGCCCAGGAGGTCTGAGTGCATTCTGACAGGTAAGTGTTTCTGTGTCTGTGCTGACCCGACAGCGTGGTTCTGCTGGGGCAGGATGTTGGGGTAGAGACCTGGTCAGTGGACAGGAGCACGACAGAATCAGACAGGGGATTTTTTTTAATGGCAAGAGAAATCTATCAGGGTACAAGCACCCTTTAAGAATAGGAGTATGCTGCTGCTTAAAAACGACTAAATAAACTCCTAAATCCTTTTGATTAAATCAGAAACAGTGCACAGACTCCCTCCCTGAACTCTGTAGAGGCTCTCAAATAAACGAAGCTGACCTTTTTCAACTCTAACGATGCAAGCAGTTTACCGAGGGTCACATGGGTTTTCAACCCCCTTCATTTTCTTAGGCATGGAAGAGGTGGAGGTAAATTGCCATGGAAACACAGAGCATCACTCAAACATGTCGTTTTTGCTGCCGTTTCCCGCCTCCCATTGGCTCCCAGTTCACCGTTAATGGTCCAGGATTCCAGGTTGAATAACCTGAATAATACAGTCCAGTGCCTTTTTCGTGTCTGGTGTCAGGAGGTGTACAGTTACCAGCCTCCACATGGCAGCCGCCGTGTCACCGGAGCCCGAATGTCAATGTTTTTCTGCACAGCTGATGTCCGGCTCGCGCCGTGAAAGTGGGAACGTGTCGGCGTGTGGGTCTGGAACAGCCGAAAAACACAGTGCAGGGCGCTTAAGCATGCATGAAAAAAGCTGTGATGTTCTGCCAGCTGAGGGAATTACATTTCAATATTTACGGTGCTCCTCACCTCCGGCAAAAGGCTTTTCCTCTCACCGGCGTAATGCCCAAAAAGCGGCCATAAGACAGGTGCCGGTTGTAGGGTCCATGCCCAATTAGAAATAATGAAAGATCCTGGAAATAATCATAAGAAAGAACGGTGTGCGTTAAGGAGGTGGCGTTTCCTTTCAGACCTCTCAAGTTTTTCCTTATGGTTCACATTGTGGTTCTTCCCATGGTTCCCCTCATAATTCTCCTCATGGTTCCCCATGTCATTCCCCTCATGGTTCTTTCCTTGATTCCTGTTTCCCTCCATGGTTCTCCTCCTACCCCCGTTTCTCCCCATGGTTCTCCTCTTACCCCTAATTCTCCCCATGGATCTTCTCATACTGCTGATTCCTGGTTCTCCCCGTGATTCTCGTTCCACTCCCCCTTGTGGTTCTCTCCCTTATTCTCCCTGTGCTTCTCCTTATCCCCCGGGTTCTCCCTGTTGTTATCTCCACGGTTCTCCTTCCAGTCCCTATTGTGGTCCCCCCTTTATTCTCCCTGTGGTTCTCTCCCTTATTCTCCCTGTGCTTCTCCTTATCCCCCTGGTTCTCCCTGTCATTCTCTCCATGGTTCTCCTTCCAGTCCCCCTTGTTGTTCTCCCTTTTATTTTTCCTGTGGTTCTCTACCTTATTCTCCCTGTGCTTCTCCTTATCTCCCTGATTCTCCTCATAGTCCCCCCTGTGTTTCTGGTGTTCAATTACGTAGAGGGAATCTGGTTGGTTCAGTGTCCTCACAGCAGCTGCTGCCATCAATGTTTTTAGCTCATCCAGATCGTGTGGCCCCTAAGCAATGGGGCGCAGCTTTGAGAACCCCCTCATCTGGGGCGCGGGGGGGTTTAGCATGCCAGCAGATGACGGGGAACTGGCGAGTCCCAAGATGCTACCTCTCGGCTCTGAGCGGGATCAGATGGGCTCCATGGCTACAGCACGTCCCAGAATATCTTCGCACATCTTTGAAAGATGTTCCTGATTTTTAGCTGAATTATGTATTCTGTTTTGTGGCTGTGGTAGAAAAAAAACCCAAAATTCTGTTTACTGCGAAACTGAGAATTCCCTCTTAAGCCAGATGTCTTGGTCTCGTTGATGATCTGTGATCCTTCTTTTAGGTAATAATGTATACCTCTTGAGAGAGCTCGACTACTCAAAAGTAGAGTGGTCAGTTATAGAAGATTTTTGTCTTTTTCAGCATGACCTGGGCTAGCCTGACTTATAAGTACTCCTCTTGAAGTAGGAAGCATATCTAATGTAATGACATATATGACAGACTGGCATAACGAACCTAGGAGGTGGAGACCAGGTAAGACAGTCTCCTATAGGGCAGTGGTAGAGACCAGGTGAGACAGTCTCCTATAGGGCAGTGGACCAGGTGAGACAGTCTCCTATAGGGCAGTGGTAGAGACCAGGTGAGACAGTCTCCTATAGGGCAGTGGTAGAGAGGGCAGTGGTAGAGACCAGGTGAGACAGTCTCCTATAGGGCAGTGGTAGAGACCAGGTAGG
>JAODKM010000097.1:334633-360921 GCA_026780845.1 Petrocephalus sullivani | reverse complement strand
GCCAATCAGTGACCAGTAGAGTTTACACGTCACGTTTTGGTATCGGTACGGTACGCTTGGAACCTCGGCTGAGGTGGCACTATAAAAGGGACCAGGTACCAGGTACTGTTCCCAGTGAAAAACCCCCCAAAAGTGAGCTGAACTGAACCGTGTCGTGCCGTACTATGCAGTGGAAAAGCGCCAATAGACCACAGGATTTAGTTTTTCTGGAATAGACTGGGGGCCCTGGACAGTGTGTATGGCAGACTGGAGCGGGGAGGATGTATGTGAAGCAGGCTCTGGGAGCACAGGCCTGCGGCCCTGTCAGCACAGCCAGGGATCAAAGCGCGGAGCGGAGCCGCTTCCCCCCCGGCCGCGCCTCCTGAGTGACTGGCCCTTTCATTCGCTATTCTGACTGTAGCCGGGACAGCAGGTGGGGCTGCGGAGAACCTCAGCATCAGCATCACAGTCCTTCAATGTGTCAGGCTGGACGCACCCCTGCCAGGCCGGCAGGCGCGGCCCCCGTCCTCCAAATTAGGCCGTCCGTGGTTCTGTGGGTCCTCGTCTGCTTCTCGCGTGGGGACGAGCCAGCGAGATGGAAAACGAGGAGGCTTTCCTCTGCTTCCCCGGCACGTGGAGGAGCTCCCAGGGGCTGGAATATCAATACCAAAAAGACCAGCCGTTCAGCCGTTTGATCACACTCTCCCCTGCAAAAAGCTATGCACCGCGTTCTGCTCGCCATCCTCGGGGGAGAAGCCCATACACAGGATTTATTTTCTAACCCGAGACTGAACCCCAGATGCAGCCATAAAGATATCCTCATGTCTCAGTGTGATACTTACCCTTGGTATGCACATGCTGATTGGTCGGTTTGCTCTCTTCCTTCCCACCTGATAGCTCTGTCCTCAGTACTGGCCTGAGAATGGGGTTCATCGCCACGGCCCCATTCAGGTGGAGTTTGTGTCCGCGGACCTGGAGGAGGACATCATCAGTAGGATATTCCGGATCTACAACGCTGCACGAGTGAGTCTCCTACCCCTGACATACTGCTCCACGGTGCCTCATTTACCACTAGATGGCCATGAGACTCCTGGGTGACTCCAGTTTGACTCCTGTTTGACTCCTGTTTGACTCCAGTTTGACTCCTGTGTGACTCCTGTTTGACTCCAGTTTGACTCCAGTTTGACTCCTGTTTGACTCCAGTTTGACTCCTGTGTGACTCCTGTTTGACTCCTTTGTGTGTATCAGCCACAGGATGGCTACCGCATGGTCCAGCAGTTCCAGTTCCTGGGCTGGCCCATGTACCGGGACACCCCCGTCTCGAAGCGCTCCTTCCTCAAGCTCATCCGCCAGGTGGAGAAGTGGCAGGAGGAGTACGACGGAGGCGAGGGCCGCACCGTGGTGCACTGCCTGTAAGTCCCTCATCTTGTGCTTTGGCTCAAAACTGGTCATGTGACATGCTGGACCTGGTTGGTACACAGGCTGATGTTCATTACTACGTTTGTGGAAGACGAGCATTAGACTAAAATAATTTTTAAAAGGTGGGGAAATTATATAAATGTTATTCCGAAGTAATAGAATAAGGAATCCTAAAAATGTCCTAAATACATGCATACGTTTAACAAGTCAACAGGTAGAACTGCGATATTAGTGAATATAAAATTAAGTTAGGCCAGCAATCATGCGCTCTGTAAAGCTTTAGTGAAACATCCGCTGTCAGTCTGCAGACAGCTGGAGAAGAGGGATGCTAATTGTCAGAAGATTGGAGCATGATGACTGGCACCCTGCAAGCTGCTTCTGAATAGATATACAGAATTGGCATTGATTTATTTATATATCATAGACTGTTTATCCCAAGGATGGAGGGACGGATGCAGCCATGTAGTCTTGCGGCTTCCGGAGTGCGTCAACTAACCAGAACCCCCCACCACCCCAGTGTCCTCCAACATTAACATTGAACAGGGACACACGTCTCGAGGTTCAGGATTTATGTGGGGGCCCCAGCATCGCTCTCTACCTCATCCGCATCTATCACCAAGGAAACGTCTCCTTCTCGGGCCAATAAATATCTGATAATACCTGCGCGATTTCCGTGTCACAGTTTGGCACGGAGCCTGCACGCGGTGCCTCTATGAAATATAGATGTGCGTCTTAATATTTAACATCTGTTTTGGCTCTAATCTGAAGGATGGAGCAGGTTATTTTCAGCCAGGAAGTCAGCGCAGGTACTCCATACCCGCCTCTGTTTGAGTACCAGCAGCAGCTGGGGCATGTGACATAGATGAAGGCTAGGCTATGTCTGTCACTTCAGCCCCCAGCAGCCATCACTGAGACTTTGTGAGCCCCTCCCCCCCCGAGCCCCCATGCGGGTAATGCCACTCACCCGATGTCCATTCCCAAAATCATGGTGCAGTGCTCGATTTTCTTGTCATCCTCAGTTCCTACTTTTTAGAGGGAGGATCTCCTGCTGAGTGGGGGTAATGTCAGTAGATGATCATGACTGCCTTTTCTTGTGTCTGGGTGGAAGTGGGAGGTGTAGGCTTTTAACTGGCACCGGAAGAAGGTTCTGGCCATTTGGTCGGCTCCTGCCCGGTAGCGCGGATCTGCTCCGTTCTGGACGGGGATGAGTTGTAGTAGTGATAATATTCAGCGTCCCCGACAGAGGCGGAACTGACAGCATGCTCATGTAAACAAGCCAGGATGTTCTCGTGCAACTGTGAACAAAGTGGTGTCCACAGCAGATGATCAGAGAGGACGGGTTGTGGAAGAAGCTGGTATTCAGTCGCTCGCTCGCCGGGGGAGAGAGTGCCAGTTCCTTACCCCGTTGCCTCACCGCTTTTCGGGACTCTCTCAGGTGCTGAAAGCAGACACGAGAACTCTTCCGCTAAGCTGGAGGTGACCTTCCCCATTGGTCTTTCAGTGCAACACTACAATACTGTTAAGATGTTTAGCGTCTCGCCTCAGACTCTAATTACTTGATTTATGCTCTACCGAGGGTAGCTGGTTTCCTTCCGCCCAAAGTAGGATAAGAAGCGGAGCAGCACCACCTACTGGGAAAATCTGTACCTTACACCTCTGGCTTGGCTTTGGTGGAAAGGGAACATTTGCAGCTCTTATGGAAATAAAACACTGGAAATGGAAATATGGATAGTTTAAGAAGCATGTGTTAAGAAGCATAATCTGGCTAAATTCAGTCTGTTATTATTATTATTACAGATTTTAATGTCCTTATCCTTGTAAAGTCCATGTCCTCATAATCTTATTTAGTTTTTATTAAACTAAATATTTTGTTTGATTAATTGACCCTCTGCCCTTGATGCATCCTGTAAGGAATATTCAGTGATCGGCGAGCAGCACATTACATAAAGGTGTGCAGTTGTTGAGAAATTCCGTGTCTGCTCGTGTGCATATGTTAAGGGCATCACAGAAATTTCTGCAAGAAGGAAAATGCACGTCCCCTCCCTGTGTTGTGCAGTCTTCCTCAGGGTGCCTTGGTCTGCCAGCAGTGTGCGTGCACACACACACATCTTGCAATGGACAGGCGTCCTGTCCAGGACGTCCCCCTGTCTCATTACCAGTCCTGTCTGGGACAGGCTCCAGGCCCACCTCCACTGGATAAGAAGTTGGAAGGGAGATGGATGATTAATCTGTATTTCTTACAGTTCACAGTTAGACAGCTGCAAAGAATTATTGTGACGTGAGAAAGAGCGCCCCCTACTGTCTGGGGCTAGTACTGCCTGTTTCCATTTATATAAAGAATGAAATGTGTAAAAGGTGCTGACCCCTGACTCTGTTCCATCACCCCACAGGAACGGGGGAGGCCGCAGCGGCACATTCTGTGCCATCAGCATCGTGTGCGAGATGCTTCGTCACCAGCGCTCCGTGGATGTGTTCCACGCCGTCAAGACGCTGAGGAACAACAAGCCCAATATGGTGGACCTGCTGGTAAGCCACCCGCCTCCGCACCACGTCTGCATCCAAGGCCAGTGCTACCACTGCCAAGGTGTGGTTGGGTCATCATTGGAATCTTTAGCGTTTATGATGCATCTGTGCCTGAGCTGGTCCCTGAAATAACGAGCATATTGAGGTTTGGCTCGATGCTTGATTTGACCAAGTCGTGTTGGTCGATACATGGATCCATAAACAGGATGCAGAGCATTAATAATAATTTTGGCTTTAATGTTGACGTGAGAAGCCTGCTTTCACCCTCATCTGCTCTTCATACTTTTTTTTTCTCTCTAGGATCAGTACAAGTTCTGCTACGAGGTTGCACTGGAATACTTGAATTCTGGTTAAAGGGCCCAGAAGCTGCTTCCTGGACAGGGGCAGGGCCCAGGGGACACTTGTATGGACTGGCTTTTGGTGACGGCTGCCCGGATGAGGGGACAGCGAGTCTGCCCCAGCTGAGCTGCCTGGGGTGGGGGTGGGGGTGGGCGCCCTATTCCTCCCCGTGTACGTCCTGTATTTACCCGCCCACTCCTCCATCCAGCAACAGGAGCACAGTGTTTATGAGTTATTTGTCCAACTCATACTTAAAAAACAAAAAAAAAAACAAAAAACAACAAAAAAAAACCTTCTTGCCTGTGACTTTGGTCGTTGCCTCTGTCCTCAGTGGATGAAATGCCTGATTTTTAAACCTTCCTTATTTTCGTGGGGAATGCAGTGCAGTCTAACATGTGCATTTGTCTACCTTGTTATTGTGTTTCCTTGACGCGAGCAGTATGATGTAGCTGAAGTTACCTGGCAACAAAGAACCCGGAACCCTAGATGTTTGTGTCGTGCCGTAATCTCAACGAGTGTCTTCCCGTCACGTGAGAAGCCCCGCCCCCTGCTGGTGGTACTGGGGGGGAGGGGTCCGATTCTGCTCAAGCTGTATTCCATCCAGAGATCCAAAGTTAATCTCTCGTTTTTTGTTTTGTTTTTTTTTGTTTTTTGTTTTTTTTTAACGCTCCGGTTCTCGTCACCATTTGTTTATACTGTAAATAGTTTGCGTTCTGTAGATTATTTATTCATTCGGAGTACCTTTTGTGAAGCACACTGAGTGACAATCATGTACTTTGGTTTGATTTGTTGAACAGATACTGTTCGCCTTTTGTTTATCTTGTATGGAATTTACAAATACATATATATCTGCCATAATTGGTGTTTTGAGCTATTTCCTCAATAAAAACAAAAAATATTTTAAATAAACATGCTACTTAAAATGTATAAGTATGAGTCTATTAGAATGAGCTGATATTCAGAACTGAGTCTTCTGATTGGAGACACTGAATTTTCTGAATTGCAGAACGTATTCTTGTTTCATTTTTTTACCACCATCCAAAACATTGTATGTGATTTAATATAAACTTAGAAAATGTGTTTAGCTTATTGGACATGGGATCAGTCTGTTATGTTTAGAAGATGGAAAGGCTGTACTGGATCACCTAATGGAAGCCTGATGGATGGACCGTATTGGAGGTCACTTGCTGTACCTGTCACAGCCACCAGGGAGAGTAAAGCTCCATTTAGAAACAAACTCCTCGTTTTATCTACAAAATTACATAACGGAATCATAATGGAATTAACATGCAGTTAAGCTCAAGCCTGCAAATGATACATCTTTCCAGATGTTCAGATATTTTAACTGCAAACTGGATTGCTGACCACTCACAATGCAAATGTAAAATGTGCGTGGTATCGCCACCTACTGTATGGTGAGTGCATCCACCCGAACCCAGCCATGCCTGCTCCTCAGAGTCCCCTCTTGCCATAGAGATTATGGTGTATTTGTGATTAGTGATTCTGGTGTGTATTTGCTCACTGTTCCCCACTCCTCCTGTCCTGTGATTCTGATTGCTTGGACCGACTGCCCCTGCAGAGTTGCTCCGGTGTCCTTCGGCCCTGAGCTCGCATCATTTTCCTGCTGGAAGGTGAACTTCCTCCCCAAGTTCCCTCGCTGTTGCTGACAGAAATCACAGTATCTCCCTTGCAGCATCTGCCTGCGATGCAGGTTTTTCGTTATTGTTTTTCCCCCCAGATGGAGCTGAATATCCGACGCTTGCTGTCACAGCGTGGGCCCGCTGTCCCCACACCTCAATGTACCCAAACCGTTCTGACTTCTACCACACGTGGAGTTTAAGGCTTTGGGCAAAAAAAAAAAAGTTCCATCTGACCACAAAACTTCCGCATCAGTCCTTCGCCACTTGAGAAGCTAAGGATGGATTTTAAAGTGCTTCTCTCTCGATAAATCCTTCTTTCCTGTCCACTTGCATTGGGAACTGCCATTTCCCAGCATTCTTCCACTGTTTACTGGTGAATCTTCAGGCCGTTTCCAGACTGTCCCATCTCTGCTGGTCTTAAAGCAGTGGGTTCCTGAATCCACCCCCCACCACCCTGTGGATGCTGAATTTTCTGGTCATTTTCATACCATTCCATCAGCTTTATGACCTGATCAATAGCCATTAAGCAGACGGCTTTGATCAGACTGGGCCACTCCAGCAGGATGCCGACAGAGTGGGAATCTCATTCTGTTTGGGAATTTTCCCTCCACCTCTCTCTGAACCAGCAGACAAGAACTGAATACTTAAGGCTTAAAGGCGACAAATCTAGAGGATTGTAAAGTGAGAGCAGCATCCGCGATTCCCAGCATATTCAGTGTTTTTGTCAGCCTTTGAAGTCTTCCGCTTTCCCGTACGCTGATGCAGTTCCCAATCTGGCTTTCAGCTACAATCCCGGTCAATTCGGAAGAACAAGAAGCTTCTAATTTTAACCAAAAAAAAAATTCAAAGGATAGTTTAGTCCATTACATTTTGTAGTCTATCTGCCAAGTAGGGAAATCTGACTGCTTGTAACCTTCAGTATGAAGGGTTTTTTATAACGTGAACTCAGTTTGGCCCCAATCTCTTCTTATATAACTGACACCTGATACAACTGACAGCTGATGTCATCATGGTTGACGTTGTATCATTTTAAGCATTATGGGTACTGTAGAACACACTTGTACAGACGTGTGGGGGGGGGGGGTCTTTAAATAAAGTGGGCACAAAAGGAACCTGTAGAAACTACTCCCATCATACTCAAGTTTCTGTTTTCTCTGCCATTAGGTGATTTATAAACTAGGGTGGTCACGTGACCCACAGAAGACACGTATCAGCCATGCCGAATCGATGACGGTAATTCACGACTGCCCCCCTCCCCCGACAGGCTTCCGGAACACTCATCTCCGAAACTGGCAGGGATCCATTTCTGCCAGGCCTGAAACATCAGAGAAATCATGTAAAAGAAAAACAATCATCATAGAAGATGATTCAGGTCCAAGACTCAGGGTGCTTTTTTCCTAGTAGCAGGTAACCGCTCTGTACTCGTGTTAGGGCTTGTTTCTTCCTCAGATCAGTCAGTCATTGGGAAATCAATGGCACTCTCAGATTACAGACTGCATTTTGTAATGTTCTTGCAAATGCAGAGCAACATTTAAATGCTTATTGACAAACCACGACGTACTTACTGTACGGAACGTGGAAGGTAAAGTGGCCGTCACCAACCTTTTCATAATAAGTCAATTATTCTGACATGATTTAGTATTTTGCTAAGCATAATATTATTATATATAGACCTGGAGCTCTGCAGGAGAGGCAGCAGCTGGCTTTCCTGTAATGATTGCAGGCGTCCTTTGCACAAAGCCATTGGGAGGTGCACACCAGGCAGGTAGTCTGCTAAGATTCACCTGTACAGCCCTGCATGGTGAAGGCTGCGGAGGTGAAATTGCTATTTTACATTCGGCTCTAAATCTGACAAGCTTCTGGTAGTCAGGTGATAGAGGTGAGGACAGGAATAATATGTTCATCCATCTCCCAACCACTTATCCAGTACAGGAGGTGGGGGGAGGACACACACAGGGCAATTTAGAAACACCAATACACCCAAATGAGAGGGGAAATTCAAATGTCACACAATCAGTACAGGGGTGAGATTCGAACCTGCGACCCTTGAGCCGTGAGACCTTCATGCCGCCCTGTTAAGTCCATGTGCTTTAAATTTAGTAAAGCCGTCCTACAGCTGAGGTTTTTTCCCCCCCAGTCGAAGGAAACCGTTTCTCGCAGGCAGATAGCGGGGCATCCAATGTAATGAACGCATGGGTGAGCTTTCCTCGATTGTTCACACAGTACTGTCCTGACTGGGGCCTGGGAGACACTGTTGAAATATTCTAATGTAAGGGTCTACCGATCTTCACCAGTCTTTTATACAGCATTTCACGGAGACCGACAGCATCCATATTCGTCTGAAAGTCCGGGAATGTGTCGGAGTGAATTAAGGGGCTGCTGGCCGCTCGCGTCTTATCGGAATTCTGCAGGCGGCAGCGGTGTCATCCAGCCTGTCCCGTCCCTTTATAGGCTCCAGCCTCAGAAAGCTGAAATATTCCACACGGAGCCCGGCGTCGTCGGCATAGCAACGCTGATTGACACCGTGCCGGTGAATATAATATCCCCGAAGTGTATTTCTGGCGGAGAGCAGAGAGCCCATGCAGCTCTGGGTTATTGTGGCGATTGCGCGTATACCCGGCGCCTGTCAGACGGACACCTGTCCACATGGAAGGACAAAAAGAACAACAGATTTTTATAGGCAGACCAAGCGAATAGGGTGATCAGAGACGCGAGAAGCGAGCCCCCCGTGTAGTCCTGCCGGTACAGCGGGCCGATCGAGGCGTATGTCACACCGATCCCGGCTGATTGCGCGGAGATCGGCGTCTTTGGATGGAACTGAAAAGTCGGAAATGGGGATGGTGGCTATACGGAGCATCCTGGGCCAGATCGGACTTAGCTCGGTGTGATGGGAGGATGCGGACACCGCGGGGTGTCGGATCACGGCCCCTCCGGGTCTTCTCATTACTGCCATACCGAGCGCTTTCCAAACGTCAAGCAAGGAGGATGACCTTTAATTCATCGCCAGTCCGGGTCCTCATTGCTGATAGTTACCGGTTTCCCCTTCCATGTAATTGCACGACATTCATTAGAGCGCTTGTAGCGACTTGTTGGTAGCTCATTTGGCCCCAAGTCAGCATTTAGCAAACCCCCTGAAATATCTAGCTTATCATGGTTAATTAGTCCGCTCACCGGTGCTGCTTTGGTCGGTAGTGATTTTATGACATTTAATAACCCTTTGTGGGGATGTGCGTGCCCTGTGACAGACTTGCATCTTGTTCTCCGCAGCCTAGGACGGACCCTGTAGGATGCATGCCTTGGCGTGCATTAACCACACATTTGGCTTCCGCGTATGTACCTAAAGACTCGCCTAGAGGTGGATGATTTCTAACTAAGGACTTACTTTTTCTGGCTTTAACAAACACTCTTTCAACTGACCACGGTGGCTTGGGTCATATCTGACCAAAATATTTAATTGCTGGCAGAAGAATGTCCTTCTAATAAAGGTCTTAGGTTTGTAAATGTGGAAAAAATGTATTTGAGGGGGAAAAGTGTGTAAGGAAAAAGTGTAACCGTGTTATATGTGGGTTAATGCACTCCAAGCCATGCATTATATGTTTTTAACTGCATTCTACTGTGTCTGGTGGTTGTTCTTGTTAATCAATCTTTACTTATTTAAATTTTCTGTACCAATTTCTGCATAGGAAGAAATGTATCATATGGACCCCACAACCCTTTGTTGGGGGGGTGGCATGGTGGTGCAGTGGTTTGCACTATTGCCTCACACCTCTGGGACCAGGGTTCAAGCAGGCTTGGCTCCAGCTCTCGGTGACAGGGTGGGCCAGGAAGATTTTTGGGGGGGGGCAATTACATGTAAAAAATACACTTCCCCCTCTTGGCTGGGTGGGCTTGCCTTGTGATTGGGTGCCCCCCCCCCCCTGTGAAGCCGGGCCCAGGTTCAAGTCTCCACCCATGTGTGTGTGGAGTTTGCATGTTCTCCCTGTATCATTGGGGGGTTTCCTCTGGGTACTCTGGTTTCCCCCCACAGTCCAAAAAAGTGCTGAGGCTAACCGAAGTTAGCAAATTGCCCATCAGTGTGAGTGTGCCCTACAGAATTGTGGCCACAACTTCCAGGATAGGCATCATACCCCCCTGCAGTCCTGAACAGGGTAAGTGGTTTCAGAAAATGGATGAATGGAACTCTGTGCCAGATAAGTGGCTGGGACATGAATTTCAGGAATGATATCTATGAAGCAGTCAATAATGAGGTTAGATGCACTTACAATTATGTTAAAAAGGTACAATGAAACCTGACATATTATTACTGCTGTATGTGCCAGACTAGACAGGAGTGGTATGGCTCTTAAATGGCCAACGATGCATTTCTGCGTTGGTCTGAAAAGGCAATTAAAGGGTTTATGATAAGAACCAGAAAGGGAACCTTTTCTGTTAGACATCGATAGACTCTCTGTTCCTCTCATCGAAAGCCAGAGGAAAGGCCACTTTCTCTAAGGGGGCTTATAAATCAGCCTGTGCCCATAGGGGTCCTTCCTTCTCGCTGTGGCCCAGACTCCCCGATCTCTCACAGACCCCCTTCCTCTCGGAGGTGCACAGTGACCACCTCTGCTAACCATCTTTTTTTGTAGAGGTGTGAAAAACTGGGAGCGGTGGTGAGTAGATTCATGTCTTCCATCAGTCACTGCCTGCTTTAACCCGATGGGAGCCAATGAAATATACGAGGAGTGGGTTAAGCTGGGCAGCGACTGGTGCTGCGCAATAATTCCAGCCGTCACAGGTTTTTAGGAATCATCCTCATCATCCCCCCCAATGTTCTTCACTTTCCCAATCTCCCGAAGCTGAAGCGAGGTGTAGCCCAGCGTTGCCTCTATCGGAGTAAAGGAATACAGAGCGCCAGGTTGGCCATCCGACGATGAAATTAACCGAGCAGGGGTTCTCGAAGATTTATTGTTTTTTTTTTTTATATATTGCACGATCCCGTTATATACGGGATGGGTAGCAACTCTAGCTTGATGACTATGGCAAGCCAAATTGTCTTTTATTCATAAAAGCTTACTCGTCGAAACTTAATTCTTACTAGTAAGAAGTCTTATTGCAGATATCTGTAGTAGTCAAAATGTATTTACAGATATCTGCAACAGGACTTCTTACTAGTAAGAATTGAATTGTAGAGCTCTACAATATAACTTTTTACTACTGCGAATTGAACTTAGGATATGTGAGGCTAAAATATAATGGGAATATATCACTAGTAAAAACATACAGCTCTGTAATATGAAATCTTAATAGTAAAAATACAATTCTTACTAGTAAAACTTATCATTCTAACTAGTAAGAATTGCATTGTAGATATCTTGAACTCATATTCTTACCAGTAAGAATTACATTTTTACTAGTAAGAATGTTTTTTTTTACTAGTAACATTTAAGTTTCGACGAGTAAGCTTTTATGAATAAAAGACAATTTGGTTTGCCATATTAGACGAGTAAGCTTTTATGAATAAAAGACAATTTGGCACGAGCAAGCTTTTATGAATAAAAAGACAATTTGGCACGAGCAAGCTTTTATGAATAAAAAGACAATTTATTTATACTATTTATTTATACTATAAATAAAAGACAATTTGGCTTGCCATAGATGCCAGGCTTGTCCAGTCCGATCAAATCCTTCGTCTGCCCTGGAGAAGACAGGGATCCGTGAGCAGTATAACGAGGCCATTCTAGACGGATCCAGGCTCGAAAACAGTCATTAAAAATAGCACCTTATTAACTGCTATGAATCTCCGCCTTCCACCTGCTTTGCTGCTGAACGGGTAGCGGCAACTTGTTAAAATCAAAGGTGCTTCAGATGCACTTATCGCCAGTCATATGTCCATATTTACAGTGTTCTTACTGGGGAGATTAGATGAGCACACCCCCATGAGCAGGAGTTCACTTCTTAAGCAGAAGGGAGGCAAAATCCAGGAAGACACAAGATCGATTAGAAAAACAGATTCATTCTGCAGTTTCTTAGGAAACATTGTTATATTTTGTCTGCGCAAACTTTATGTTATTAACTTAATTTAAATCTTCCGACCGCTCACCTGGTCAGGGCAATGGGGAGTCACGCAGACATTAAAAGGGTCCTTATTGTCAGCAACCAAGCAGAAAATGGAAAAACAGTAAACTACAAGGTAGGAACAATATACATATATAATAAATACGTATCCTAATACAGTAAATAATGTAAGAGAGAGGAGATGTAATGATTCTTGTACATTTCATGATTTTTCTTACTTTTATTTGGTTATGCTTCCCTCTGCTGGTTGAAACGTTTTATTTTATGGATGGTAAGTCAACATTCGGTACTAGTAGCCAACGTGTTGAATGCAGATGCAATGGGATAGACTTTATTTACATCGAGGGCTCTTGGGCGCCCAGTACCCTGTCGGCAGATCGCGGGTTTTCCCTAACCCTATCACTATCAGTAGATACTCACCATGACTTCCCATAAGTGCCCCACAGGCCTCCTCATTCCGAAGATGCTCTGATCTAGTCTTCTGGCCATAACGATTTGGCCCTTGTCAAAATCACTCAGATCTGTACTCATACTTACCTCGACTATGAGTACCGAATCAGGTACCGTATAACGTATCTCGGGTCTTGACACCAGGGGTGGATCTGAGTAAATATGCGGCCAGCTTTGTTACCACACCACACCAAAATAAACAGAAATATGGACCAATCAATCAATTAATTATTATTATTATTTATAGGCTAGCTAGGATGGCGACACAGCCGTCTTCTTAAATATAACTGTCCCCCGATGGCCACCCCAATATTCTGCAGCCACCTCTGTTTGTTACAGTCAACATCAGTCGATTTACATAGGAGGGATCGTACTATTTTGGCTTATCAGTGTATACACAGGGGCGTAGGATACAGTCACCACCCCCATAAGAAGACTTTTGCATTTAAGTTAATTGAGTTGTGCCCTTAAGCTATTGCAACTCCCTGTCATATCTCAAGTCACGTGCCATCAAGTCCATGTCGAGTACAAGTCTTTCCATCATTTCTGCTCTCAAGTCACAATTAAAACTGCTCTTGCTTGCGTCTCCATATTTCAGCATCGGAGAATTCGGTCGCCTACAAATATACGTACTTTTGCCTAATATCACCTGTGCCGGCGGTGAAACCTGCCAGCCATTTATTAGTAGAATAACATGTTTTTTTATTCTGCGGAAAATGAAAGATCGATCTGCTGGCCAGATTTAATAAGAATCATGCACATGCGCGGGTCATATAAGTTAAATATAAATAAAGGCCGCGTCCCGCTTTGACTGCGATCGACCCCTCCAAATAAATAACAAAACGACTTCTTCATTCTCCATTGTTTTGACATGCCAGTGTAGTTTCGTATGAAATGTAGTGTTAAGTTTAACCTATGAACGTTTCGCGTCTCCCATGCTTATTTAGCATAAAGGTCCCAGTTCCTGCTGCGTGGTGCCAAGGCGACACAGCAAAGTGGGCAGAAAACGCCTATAATTTGCTATAAATCATACTACTGAATACCGATACGGAATTTAAAGGCTGCAATTGCCCAAGTTGATTGCTTAATTTTAGATTGCTGATCCTATTGGTAGGTTTTATTTCATTTTGAGCACATGAGGCCCAGAATTGATTATCCAGTCTGGAATACAAATCTTTGAGGAATTTACCACCGTAAAAAGTAAGAGCCGCGGAATCGCAGCGAAAATTTGCAGATTCGCCACCAGATGGCGCCAGTCCTCCGCCTGTATGATTCTCCTGAACAGCGCGGCAGGCAACTGCAAGTCAGGGTGTATTTTACGACCCCGTTCCCAATATGTTGAATATCTTACATTTTAGTCCATCAATAATGGATATTGAACCAACTCAAATTAATGGCAACCTCATAGCCACTGCATTTATTAGTAGGCGAGAATTTATGCAAATATGCAAGCAAAATTACAAAGATAAAAATGTAAAAAAAAAAAGTCTAAATTAAATGGTTGCTATATACACATTATGTAATCAGGACGGTGTTTAAGGAAACAAAATAATGGGGATCCCATGCATTTAAAGTGCTCAGTGACCCAGTCCATCCGCCCATTTTTCCAGAACC
Organism: Petrocephalus sullivani; assembly: GCA_026780845.1. Taxonomy (NCBI): domain Eukaryota; kingdom Metazoa; phylum Chordata; class Actinopteri; order Osteoglossiformes; family Mormyridae; genus Petrocephalus; species Petrocephalus sullivani. The sequence continues at coordinate 346,903 of JAODKM010000097.1, read as the reverse complement.
GCTTATCCAGCGAAGGGTTGCGGCGGCTGCAATTACATGGCACGTTGCTAGCCGGATGCCATCACAGGACACAAACACGCGGCAGTCTGGATACACCGATCCACCTGAACCGCGTGTCCTGTGGGATGGAACACTCGACATGCGAAGTGCATACGCGCGCGCAGGCTGGGGTGAGACGCAAAGGCACGGCCGCGGGGGTGTGCAACCACCATGCATGGACGACAGGATAGGGAATATTGCAATGCGTTTCCTGGCCCGATTTCCGGCTCTTTCGATAACTACCGGGCAGTTGCCCTATAGGCGACATAAAAGAGGAAATAAATGTCTTTCGACCTTATTTGGGACGACATAATAGTAGCTGGACCACTAACGGAACAGCTCAAATAAGCCATTATTTAATTAACTGCCATTTCAGTCGCTGAGATTATCGATCGAAGCATTAGCTCTGCAACCAATGCGTGAGCTCGAAATCACTACAAATGATTTTTACAACCCCGGGTAATTGTCCTGTTCTGGTTCATTTGGATTACACGCATTTTGCATTGCGATACACGCCAAATATGCAAAGCATATGCACTCCTGCTAATTATCCGCGCTCCCTCGGTGAAGCCTGTGGATCCATGCCACCCCATAACAGTGATTTTCTGCAGGACTCGGCTATTCTCAGCACCCACATACCTTCCTTAGTATTAACTCGAGCTCCTTTCAACGCGATTCCGTGAATGACAACGCTGCCAGCCACCCACGACGCACGCTAGGAGTCACAACAGTACCCAACGACCAATCATATCAGCCGGAGTCGAGACCCGAACTAGATAGACAGAAATCCAGACCAATTAAATCTCAGCGCTCTCTATAGGCCCACCCTAATTATAAATACAGCCAACCAACGCGGGCCGCTTATGAATAATACATACGATTGCTAGCGGAGTGACGCAGATATCAGAGACTCGAGTTTTTTTTTACTGAAATTGTTGGGAATTTTGTTAAATATTAGCCTCGAAATTAAATTCGCGTGTTTGAGACTAGTGCGCGCCGCGTGATTGGTGCCGGACGCGAGGCGACCCAGGGCATCCCCAGGCTCCTGCATGTGCCCCATACTGCCGAGCCTAGCTAAGTTGATGTGTCGTTGCTAGAAAAAAAAAAAAAAAAAAAGATGCCGCAGCCGAAATCGCGCAAGATCGCCATCCTGGGGTACAGGTCCGTGGGTAAGTGCGCGTGTCCCCCATCGCCCCCACGCGCGCCTGCAGGCGGATGCGCCCGCGGCTCGGTGCGGCATCGTGGACCGGCACGCGCGGGTCCCCGCGAGCCGCCGAGCCGCCGAGCCCCGGCCACTCCGTGGGCTCCGCTTCGCGGTGCAGCCACCCAGCATGCAGATCCAGCACCGGAGCCGTGCGATCGCACAACTTTTTACACTTAAAATAAGATCTGCATGTTTTTCTCTGCTTGCGGACTCTCCGCGTCCCCTAAATACGCGCGGCGGTGATATAATGCGCGCGCATACATTGTAATTCTGCATAGATGTATATAGGGGAAGCGCCCCCATTGCCCCTGTATAGGATGTCATGTCTGGCTGAAAGAGCGTACGGTGCATGTGCTTATGCTGTATTGCCGGGTGAATATAAGTGGGGATAGTAATGCACCCGCGGCGCCGTGGATGCCGGCTGTGCGAGGCAGGTGTGTCTCCGTATCTGGGAGGCGGGGATCGCCGGCTGCCCCGGTCCCGAGCCGGGCCGAAGCTGCCGGCCGCCTTCGGCTGTTTCCGCCGCACATGCCGCGATGCCGGGCGCGGTAGCGGCCATCATGCGGGAGGGAGCGGTCCTCCCATCGCCGCAGGGGATGCATGTGCGACGGGCGTGGGGCCGAGGGGCTTAAGCGTAAAATAAAGTAATGTGATCAGAATCAGCATGTCCGCTCCCCATGGCATCATACAGCCTTGGTTATGAAAAAAATGATTTATTTTTCCAAATGACCCCCCCGCTCGCTTGACGTGCTGATTTTTGTTTCTGCATGGGTATACCTCTATATATCTATACCTATATATTTGGGATGAAGCTATCATTTGAGCAAAGCCTTGATTAGCTCGTGTCTCAGAGGTGGCTCCTCATCTGCAGGAATGACGATGAAATCATTCGCTAATTAAATCATTTATGGGCTTCTAAGGCACGTCTCCATCACACCCCCGACTGAAGTTTCACTCTTAATAAGCTGCATTATTTCATCAGTCCATGAAACGAGAGACTGTGCCTTTGCCGAGGAGGGATCCCTCTCCGTGTGAAATCTATGCCGCTCAGAGGAACGAATTATCCTTGGTTGTACTTGAAGCGTAGCGCGTTTGGCCCAGCCGCTGTATGTATATGTGTGTATGTGTATGCATGTGTATTATATTTATATAATGCACATTTATTCTTATATATGGAGCATGGGGAAGGTTGCACACACATGCATACAGACGCGCAGTATCTGCTATCGCGCGTGGCAGACCCGGTGACGCTCCGGTGATTGTTCCCTGAAGTGTAGAATTACAAAGATCTTACTTATCTCACTGAGCAAATGATTAAATGGTTACCTTATGCACTAGGTGTTAGAATTACATGTGGGGGGGGATACAGTTGTAACATATTTGTGCACATCCCTGATAGAGGCATGGGATTCCTCTGATGCACTTACTTTTATTGCTATAAAATGTAGCCGTGGCCTTGTTAATGTCTCCCGTGCGAATGTGCAAATGGTCGTTAAATTTAGCCGCTGCGTTTCCGTGTTAATGCGCCCGTTTCTCCTGCAGGCCCCTTTTTGGGGTCAGCGGATGGTCTTGCCGCCATATCTGGAGGCCCGTTCCGGAGACGGTCCCGAATAAGGCTGGGGGGGCTGCTGCACCCCCTCACTGCAGAACGGGCCGTGATTTAGGACGGAGCTACCGAGTGGTGGCTCACGGTCACTTCTTTAGAACCCGGGCTGGCGAATTATGGGTCTGGTACAGTGTATTCTGCAGGAGAAGTGAAGCGTGGCGTGCACATTATTTCTGTGCCGGTGATCAGTCCCAGGTACACACAGTACTGGCATTTATAACACAGAAGGATGAGCTGTGAGCTTCCAACTCATAACACTAAAAAGGTGCAGTTTTAGGGAACTATCTGAATGGCACCAACTTAAAGCCCAGTTTGACTAATGCACAGCTCTAGACAAAAGTGTCTGCTAAATTAAGTAAATGTGTATGTGTGAGGAAGATGCTTTGCGTGTTGCTGGGTCTTAATTGGAAATTAAGATAATTATTGCAATAATTAATTGGAGAGGTCACTTAGACAGCAGATTTTGATATTTTTTTACATAATGAACTGGAAGGCAGTGCATGAACGTTATGGTGGGTTTCAGGTCACTCGATGGTGTACAGTCAGGGAAAATCGCACGGCGGCCTCTCAACGTCGAGTAATGGAATCCTCTTTCCTTACGACTGCCTGACCTCTTTCGGATGAAGGAGCAGGACACTCCAGAAATTTCCGCCTTACGAACCAAGTTCAACGCATCGAATTAAGAATAAAAGGGGGGGAAAAGCAGTTATATACTCCGGGGATTTTCCAGGCTGTGCTGGCATTTATGTAGCTATTTATCTAGCTAGCTGGCTGCACGGGAGGCTTCCTCAGAACAGACCCCAAAGCTTTAGCGTCATGTAATTAGCAGCTCGTGTTCTGGTTTTAATTTGGGCCGTTGGTCCCATGGAGACGTTTACCATGCAGCTGGACCACCGTAATGCAATGATATGATTAATACAGGGCAGGGAGAGGCGATCGTGGGGCGAGGGGGGGTACAACCTCTGCTCACCTGTAATCAATGGCTGAGGGTATGAAGGCATCGATGTGGCTCTGGGGGCTTTCCTGTTGATGCCCTTTTGGACAGAAAGGAGAACAGCCGTGTTAGCCGAGCTGGTTTAACCGTTTATACTCCAAGGGTCCCAAAAAACCCCCCATTTCCTTCCCCCCGTTGACTTGTTCCTGGGTCTGTTTGCTATACCAAAGGATGAGTTCTCCACCATAATGCACTGTTTGGAATTTGAGTTAACGGTGCAGCATGGGCTGTCCCTGGGAGTCATGTGACTCGATGGCCCATCGAGCGAGCGTTGGCTTTTTGACAGCTAGCACGGGTTCCGTTCTCCCGTGCAAAAAGGCGTCCTTTGTCTGACGGATGCGACCTTTTTTTTCCCCTCCCGATGTCATTTTGACGAAGCGGTCTCCTTGATCGCTACTATAAGATTTGTCTGTCCACGTACTGAATACAGGCGCGGCGCGTGAGCTGGCGTCCTCTGAATACGTTAGTCACTCACTGTCCTCACAAAGAAAAGCATATTTGTAAAAAGTGTGTCACACTGGAATTAGTGTTTTTTTTTTTTTTTTTTTTTAATATTTACTGTTGAACGGGTTTGCCGGAACTTCTCGCATTAAACGGAGCAAAGGACTGGAAAGATGAACAGGCCTTCGGGTCCTTCGGTTGAGTTCCAGTTGAGGTTGTTCTGCGCAGAAGGTGGCGTGTTGCGTTCGCCTGGGTAACAGACATTTTCAGGTTTGATTCATCACCCTCCTTTGAGAGGCGGCCTCCTTTCCAGGCCTCGTGTCATTCTATCAGATTCAGTCAGAGAAAGACTTCACAGAGGTTTTTTACCTCCACCATCTTAGGTTCCCGTTCCTTTGCTGCAGTGAAGCCCTCACTGGCTCTCGTAGCTAGGAAAACCACATATCGTGGCCGTCCATCAAAAACCACATATGGCTACTATGTAACGATTTTTTACTAATTTACTTATGGAGTACACCCATTATCCTCTGTCCACTGCTAGCGTTTGACATGTATTTGACCAATGAAAAGATGTTTTGTGACGTCATCCATTTAACTGGTATTTATGTGTGTGTTTGTTCTAGTTAACATACATATTTATGATTGTCTTTTGTATGAATTATTTATATCGCTAATTTTAACAACTTGATGTTTATTGCTAGCTAACTAACGTCATAGTTAATTGTGAATATACAGCAAGATGAGTTTGTATCTGTCCATTTAGAACATTGTTCACTGATGGTGTTTTGTGAAGTAGTTTCTAAGAAAATTTGGTTTTTTCACACACGGAATTAATGGACAACAGTGATATTCTCTGCATTTTTTAATCAACAGGGCTGATCAATATAGCCTAAAATCAGATTGTTTTATGATGTGACTTTTCAGCCATACGTATCTTAATATTCTTCTTCTGTGTATGACTAGTCCATACTGCTTTTAAATGCTTAGTTTTAAAGGTCTTTGTATTGGAGTATTGAATGCCTTAAACGGTCTGACAATTGTAAAGCACCGTTATAAATCAACATCACTGACTTCAGTATTCTCAAGATGTTTAAAATCCATGAAATTAATTTTATTTATTGAATTCACATATAAGCGCCTTGTATTAGGACCGGTTAGTCCTCAGGCCGGACAGTAGGGGGCAGGCTGGCACGGAGCCTTGGGGGTATGCCACAGTCATAGCGGGGGTGCAAAGCATTAGTAAGCCTTGCAGTTCAGTGGGCCATGTTTCTTCATTGTAGCCTTTTTTAGAAGCTAGCCTAACATGCCGTCAGAAGTGAAGGTGAGACTTCAGTGAGCATTATGCGATAGGAGCCTTATCATGTTTAATTTCAATGTCACTGAAGTGTCCCGTGTAAAAAAAGAATATTTATCTGTTTATTTATAGGTGGTAGTAGCCTCAATATTCTCTTTTGAGTTGTAGAAGTGCAGGTGTGTCATGAAACAGCTTCCAGAGCTTTGGTGTTTTCGGCTTGCATGTCTATCATTCATTCGCTGGGTTACATTATGGGACGTCATCGTTGCCGTCGGACACAAAACGTCAGGCGTTCAAGACCCGTATCTGTCGCTTCTACATCGTGACCATTCCGATAGCATGGTAATTCCATCACTGGTACTTTGTGACCTGCACTGTACTCTAAACACCATGACTGTTACTTTTATGGGAACTAAATGCTGTTTTCTCACTTCTAAAAATGTTGTGTGTCTTAGAAATAACGTTAAAGGTGCTGGAGACGGATATACCTCCCTAGGTGTTAAGGGTCAGGGCTGGAGAGATGGCCATTTTGAGAGCACAGGATCTCCACTGCAGTTTTAATTCATGACGCATCCTATGCAGATTTTTCCTGGATACCCTGGGAAGTGTTTCGAGGTGGGGGGTGGGAGCAAACCTTTTCATCACAGAAGATCGTGGAGCATGATTCATAAGACTCATTGACACAGTACCACTCGGAATCGCATAGACACACACTCGCTCGTAAATGTTTCAGTGCTGTAGGTTATGAACACAAATTGAAATAGGTTTTGTGTGTGTGTGTGTTGGTGTAGTGCATGGACAGGTTTTGTGAGCACCTTACAAATTCAGCAAATCCTCAAAAAAGGTTACTAGTGAGTAATCTGTAAATGCAATCAAAACTGTAAAAATGCCAAAAGTCTTGTATTTGGGCTGGATACTTATGGTTAAGGTTGGGGCTGGATAGTCCCCACAAAGATAGAAGCGCAAACATATATGTGTGTGTGTGTATGTGTGTGTGTGTGTGTATATGTTGCTGGATATAGTATCGGTTACTCGGATACTGGGGTGTGGATGTAGGAGCAGGTAGGGGGATTCTCCAGCCCGAAGTGCACCTGTTCTCGGTCTGGTGTGTGATTTCTGTTGGGTTCATTGCTCTCCTTCAGATTCAGGGGTTTTAGCTGTTGAAAGTGCTGATTCCTGCCACTTTCGGGTATTAAATGGGCGCAGAGTGTTGTCCATCTCTGCTCTGTGGCTGGCATCCTTTCATAAGGCAATGGATGGTTATGCGTACATTTGTTGTGAATCTGAAATGAAAGGATTCAAAGTCTGAATTATTGATGTGTGTGGCCATTAGAAGTCACTCCATGGCATGGAGAGTTTTTTTTTTTTGGGGAGGGTGGGGGACAGAACATGACGCATCTTCATTGGTTGCTTTGGGGATTGCTGTCTTTCTTTTTTGGCTTGGATTTTGCTCCTGAAATTAGAACACTGTATTTTTATCATTAAGTACTTCAATGACGGCGTGACTCAATGAAAGGATGAGTCCACTGAAATGATGCTTTATCTGCCATGTGTACAAGTACAGCCGCATTGGAAAGTGATTTTCACATATCCCATCATGCTCTTCTCTTTAAGACACACACACACAAACCTGGGGCTGAGTGCAGGGTTGCTTGTCCATGTAGCATCCCAGGAACATTTCTCAGGGGGTTAATGACCTTGATCACTGGCCGAACGGAGACGTGACTTCCCGGCTGAGCGTGGGTTTCGAACCGGCGACTTTCTGATCACCGGCACTAACCCACCGAGCAGCACGCCGCCGCCGCCCCCGGGCCGACGCTTAAAGTAGTACGGAGCTGGAGGTTATGTAAACTCTGTTTGGGGGCCGCGTCTCGGGGAGTGAATGGGAGGCTTTGAGGGACTGTGCTGTGGCTGTGTGGGCGGCCAGCTTTCCCGAGCGCGGTGAGGTGGGGGTGGGCGGACGCGTGTGCCAGACCGGGAGCACCGTGAATGGGCGAGAGCCCCCGGGGCGGGGGTGGGGGGGGGGGGGTCGCCTTTGTGGAGAATCGCGGGGTGTCTTTGTGAGTCGTGTTTGCCCAAGACCTTTCAAGAGGTGCCTGTGGCACCCTGGGAAAATGTCGGGAGCCCGCGCTTTGGCCCCCGGGAACTGAAGGCGTGGGGGGGCCACCGCCAACTTAAAGAAAGGGAGGGGGATTATCAGCAAGCGGGGACACCAGCATATGGGACATTATACATGCAGATTTTAATGGTTTACCGTCTGAAAGCAACGGGCCTTAATTCTGTGTACTTTTTACCATCTGTGTTAGAAAGCAGCGTCCCACGGCTACAGTTTCTGCTCAGAGGTTAAATTTGAAACCACACCTGATAAAGGAGTAGCAGTGTTTTATAGTACAAGGTGGAACAAATTAACCTTTCAAAAAAAAAATGGCACTTTGATCGATGTTAATGTGCCATTTTGCATCTGGAAAAACAAAATGAAAAAGCGGTGGGAATATTTCGTTCACTGTGAAAAAGCGGTGGGAATATTTCGTTCGCTGTGAAAAAGCGGTGGGAATATTTCGTTCACTGTGAAAAAGCGGTGGGAATATTTCGTTCACTGTGAAAAAGCGGTGGGAATATTTCGTTCACTGTAGGCCGAGCAGCTGTACCGTACCGTGAACTGACGCTTTACCATTGCAAAGTATGCGAGCCGTACCCGTGCCGTACCCGAGCCGTACCCGTGCTGTACCCGAGCCGTACCCGTGCTGACACAGGGCCGAAAGTGTGACCCTACCCGGCTTGCTGCGTCACCACCATCTGACTGGCTGAAATGCAGGGAGATGCCAGTGATCTGTGTTCAATTAGCATGGATTATCTGAAGAAAAAAAGTGGATTCTCTATAATAGTATTAATTATTAGTCGTTTTGCACATCGCAATAATGCATTCCCGATAACTTGGAACTTGAAGATTTCCAGCATCCCACTATCAAAAGTACTATAGAACAGCTGAACGGAAAGGATCCCTAATGCAGATTTACACGAGCGAATGCCAATTCTGCTAGCGTTTGATGCTAAGATAACACAGTGATTCTCGCAGATGTCGCAACGCTATAAAAAACAAACAGAAAAACTGCACTAAATCTGCATTGTGTGGATAGTATACATGTCTCTTTTACATCGTTGTCACTTTCCAGACTTTGAAACGCTTTTATCAAGCCAACCCTTCTGCAGTGGAAATACAAAGCGAGCTGGAACCATGCTGTAACTGGTCTCTCTTTGCGGTACGGCTCCTGTATGCCAGTGGAAAAGCGTCATCAGAGAACTCGGTGTCGCTGTGGTGGTATCAGGCCGCTCATTAACGCGTTTTTTTAATACTGATGTGCCTGGAATGTGCTACAGAGGACGACTGGGCGCCATGAATAATTCTCACCGATACTGTCGCACATGAACTTTCTATTTTCACGTGTGATGCGCTGTTTGATTTATGCAACCGTGTCCTGCATAAATTCAGTGCTAATGAAGAGATATAAGTCTGGGTATTAATAGCTGGGCAATTTGTGTCGACTTATTAAAGTAAACTGGTGTGAGCAGGGGTGAAGCCGTTAAATGCTTGCCAACACCGCATCAGCTCCGGGGGTGGGGGGGGGGGGTCATAGAGGAATAAGGACTTCATTTATGCTTAACAGATTTGAGTCTTTGTAGTGCTTTGATTTTACCGTTATTCCCGGTGAGATGTCTTGATCCACAAAAAAATGGCATGCACATGTACATGAGCGCCCCCTTATGTTTGGGTGCGGGATGACCTTTCTAGGAAGAAGATCTCCTACACTCCATGTGGTCTCTGCCGGACATCCAGTGAGCTCCAGACCTGAGCGGGCAGCTCTCCTGGAGGTCAAGCTGTCCAAGTGTCGCCATGTGGTGTAGCGAGTGCTTTGAAGGGGCTTTATTTAATAAGATACGCCCAATGTCATTTTCACCACAAAGTCCTGCGGTCGATGGCGATCGTGTAGCCATTCCTGTAGGTTATATTGCATGGTAATCTTTAGCAATTCCACTGGAACTTAATCCCATCCTCGATGCCCCAGACTGATTTGCGTGCCCCCCAACCCCCCATCAGGGGTCGCTGAATGTAACCCGGGCCCTGGGAACACTACGCGATTGTTCCCCGTATTCTGCTGGAAATGCCTGGAATGCGCCGTGGCCGCGGCCAGCCTGCCAGGCCACTCTGGGGCGCATTGTTCGTGCTGGCGCGCGCCTTCCGGGCCGCGGCGTTCCTTCAGAAGCTCCGAGGTATCCCGATGCCCTTATCGCCACGGCTGTCGCCTATCCGGCATTCATAGCCGGGGGAGCGCTGTCTCGCTGAGTTCGGCGCCTTGGCATCAAGGGACTTCCCGGTTGCCCTTGGAAACACTAATGAACCCATTGCCCCCCCCCCCCCCAGACCGCCACGCTAAGGGTTTACCTCCTGCCGTCCTGGCCTCCCTTCCCTTTGATATCAATCTCCCGCTGGTGCATTTTTTATTCCTGAGTCGACACTGAGCCGTGGCTGAGTAACCGAAGCCAGATCTCCGCCCCCCGGGGAGGGGGCTTCTCTAATGGCGGCTTTGTGACTGACATTTCGGCCGAGCTCCGTGCTCCCTCCCAGTCGTCCGGCAGCCCTACGTTCCTTCCTCCCCATTGGGGGGGGGTTATGTTCATCCCCGTGTCTGGCGAGGGGGGGGGGGGCGTTGGAGATGAGCCTGCCAGGATGCCGCGTTAGTAACGAGGCGCGCCGGTTGATGTACACGGGAGGCATGTGTTCGTCAGCTCTGCGGGGGTTTCGTGACCAACACCAGCGTGCGGGGCGCTGAACACCGGCATTCATGTGGCCTCAAGGGCGTTTTAAAGAAAGTATTACTGTCCGTGTGATTAAAAATAGGCGCGTGTGAGGCCTGATGCAGAATCATGCTATAAATGGTCATTTTTCTGGTCTGCTGGTGATTCATGCTAAACGTAGGCACTTATGTGACTAAACAGAGGATACGTGCAGCCTGCTAGAGATGCATGTTAAGCATTAATATGTCTGGATCTGTAGGGGAACGGTTAAGATTGGGGTTAGGTTTAGGGTTATTGCAGAGATCCAGCTCCATACTTTATATGTGGTCCAGCAGCTGTGTTTAATCTCTGTCTATGCCATTTCAGTTATGTATTGAATATAAATCCATCCATTCTAAGTGCTTATCCTGGTTGGTGTCATAGGGTTAAATATAGGTATGTATTTTAATGTGCTGCATGTTTTAGTTTCAGTGGGATAATGTGTCATTTTGTAGGTGTAATTTTTTTCTTTCCTGTGGATCTTGTCCTTGAGTTTTAGAATGCGTATACAGCGATGCCTGCTTTTAGTTGTTGATGTCTATGCATAAGGTAAAAGTTAAAAATGATTTCCTAGCCAACTGGAGAAGGCAATCATATAAGCCAGGAATATTCACAAATTCTTCAAGATAGCTGGTTTTTCCCCATGATGGTGGTGACTTTGGTGAACAACCCATCCCTCGTGGTTTTGAGGATGAGTTCTCTCTCTGCGCGCGGGATGTGGCAGCTGGTGGCCGGTTGTCATGGTGACAGAGTCCAGGGTAGACTGCTAGGTGTTTGCGTGCCAGCTGAAGCTGCATCCCCTTCCATTCATATTCATGTAAATGCTGGAAACACCCCTGGGAGGGAGCAAAAACACGGCCCGTCTAGGGTCCCAGGGAGCAAAAACACGGCCCGTCTAGGGTCCCAGGGAGCAAAAACACGGCCCATCTAGGGATCCCAGGGAGCAAAAACATGCCCGTCTAGGGTCCCAGGGAGCAAAAACATGCCCGTCTAGGGATCCCAGGGAGCAAAACCACGGCCCATCTAGGGATCCCCAAGGACCGGGCTGAGAAACACTGATTTAAAGATTTCATCACCACTACATGGCAAGGCTTTACCTTTACCTTTTAATGTTTCACGTTTTTATGTGTGTGTGTGTGTGTGTGTGTGTGCGTGTGTGTTATGTATTTATTTATTAATGTGTGGGGACCTGTTATTTTGACATTGTAGGGATCATTTTTTCAGTCCCCACAAATGGCAACTCAGTTTTATAAAAATCTGTGACTGCAGTCAAAAATATAAAAATGCCAACAGCCTTGTATTTTGTTTGGTTACTTATGGTTAGGGTTAGGGTTAGGGCTGGGTAGGGGTTAATGGTGTCATTGTGGGGATTAGGGTTCTTCCCATATACATGAATGGATGGTAGGGTGGTCCAACCAAATGACCTCAACAAGTCTAATTTTGTTCTGTCTGGCCAATTGTGCGGAATTGGAAGCCTTTCTGTAAACATTTAGAGGTCACTCAAAACTTGGTAATGTTGCATAAAATGAAAATATGGAATAAAAACTGCACATGGAAATAAGTTAAAATGCATCTTATTTACAGCTTAAAATAGACCTGATGGCCTAATGATTTATGATCCACTGTCCAGTGATAACTGGTAACTAATTATACCACAGTAAGAACAAAGTGTTTGTTATGGGTGAATGCTGAATGCGGACGGCAGTCCTGTATTCAGTCAGTGCTCATCAGTGTGGCTTTGGAGCACAGTGGATCGGCCTTTCTCTGCTGAGTAACAAGGCAAAGGAGGAATTGTTTCTGCTTCTCATTCTTTGTGAGACTTGAATTATATGCCTGCATTATAGTGCATGCATGACTAC
>JAODKM010000097.1:316548-331365 GCA_026780845.1 Petrocephalus sullivani | reverse complement strand
GGAGTTGGAGGGAAAAGGGGGGGAAAGGGTGTCGTGTTTGGTTTTGGGGGTGGGGCAGGGTGGGGGGGGAAAAAAAAGGGGGGGGGGGGGGGGGGGGGGTGTACTCACGGTGGGTGCCAGAGTGAGTCGTGACCACCCGGTGTAATCCTGCCCCCAGCAGGCCACACGACTCCGTTGGCAGGGAAACCCAACTCCCTGGGACTTTAATCACCAGTGTGCCCCCCCTCCTCCAGCCCCATACAGATTAAAAAGCGATGGCCGCGGGGGCACTCTGCATAATTGGCTGGCATGACGCCGGGCCTCTGCCCCCCAAAGCCCTATTTGGAGCGGAATGACGGACCCCTTCAGCTACTCTCAGGTTCCCCAGGCGTTTGAGGAGAAGCTGACTTAATTAAAAATGAAGAAAAGGAGGCACATGTCGATCCGAGCTCATGTGAGGCTCGCTGGGAGACCGCCGAGTCCGTCCTGTGGGTATTGTTCGTTTCTCGCCCTGTTTTCTCTGGCTTTGCCGCACAGTCCCGGTTCTGGTGAAGGCCGAAAGCCTGAGGTGACATGGCAGGCCTCCTCGTCGCCAGAGGGGGCCGAGTTCAGGTTTTTGGGGCAACACCACCATGAATCAGGTGGCCTGCCTATTTTTTCGTGACCTGGTGCTGTAATATACAAGTTAAAATGGTAGTGATGGGTGGCCTACATCAGTTAACTCCAGTCTGACGTGTGCCTGTTGGCCGTCTGACTCACGCCTGTCTGACCACACCCATCCGCAGCATGGAAGGGCGTAAGACAAGGTGAACGTGGCAAAATGTTCTGGGTCAGCCAGCTTATACTCTGGTCACTCCAGAAAAGCAGCGGATGCACCTTTACGGACACACGACCCAGTAACTATACGGTTCCGCTAGCGCAGGGCTGCTGCCTGTGCATTGACGTGGAAGCCGGCCCCAAAGCTCAGGAACAGAGCCTGGACAGTGGGTGTGGCTCTAAGTGGGTGGGGCCTGGTAATGGGTGTGGCTCTAAGTGGGTGGGGCCTGGACAGTGGGTGTGGCTCTAAGTGGGAGGGGCTCTGTAATGGGCGGGGCTTGCTGCAGCACATCGGCCCTTCTGTTCTCTGGTTATTTTAAGCTCCAGTCAGCTCCCACCGAATGATTAATGTTTAATATGCAGCGTGTGGATGAGGGACGATGCAGTGATGCTACAGCTGGGTAAAATCAGCTGGGGGGGGGGGCGGCGTAATGCTGTAAAAATAAGGGAGCCGCATGCATTGATCATTCGCTCGCCTGGAGAGTGAGCATTCACCCCCACGAGACTTATGGAGTCTGGGTGTGGTGGTCCTGCCTACAAGATGCAGTGGCTTCGGGAGGGGGGTGGGGGGGTGGGCATGTGTCAGGATTCAGGTGCAGGGAGAACAGGCTCTGCTCACACAGAGGCACCCCCCCCCCCGCTGCAGCATGCTCGTTCCCGGAGTTATATATAGCAACGGCGGCGGCCCACTGGAGCCCACAGAGGCGTCAGCATTACTAACCTGATCCGACAACCCCCCCCCCACACACACACTACTCCCCACGGCCGCTCATCACCACACCCGGCTAGCCAGTCCCCACCCGCCACGTCACCTCTGCGATTTCTCCGCACGGCGGCAAGGTCGCCTGAGGTGAGCTGTTCCAGCACGCCCGGGCCCTGTGGGGGAGGGGGGGGGGCACGGCGCAGCTGGGCAGAGTGTCACCGAGTGCCTGCCCCGCCTTCCCCGGGACTGGCAGCGGGACCCGGGAGCCAGCGAGCATCACCTCAGATGGCGTCTCTGTTCCAGGCTGGAAACCTGAGCCCCAGGTGCGGAGCTCATTAATCCAGCTTCCGGAGGTATGGGGGGGGGGGACCAGGTGTGTGGAGGCGCGGAATGGCCAGCAGGGCCCATGTGCAGGCTCCGGTGCTCCGTTAGGATGTGATGTGGCTCTGCGTTGGGATGTGATGTGGCAAAGCCGGGTGGCGCTCCCTGAACCACTGGTCTCTCTTCTCCTTTGTGTGCTCATCTATCCATCTGCTTATAGCCTGGAGCCTGTTCCAGGAAGCACAGACAGGGGGCGCCCTATTTCTGTATTTCACTGGGTTTGCACCCCCTCTTGGGTTGTTTCCTGCCTTGCGCCCGTAGCCTCCGGCATAGGCCCTCGACCCCCTGCGACCTTTATCTTTACTGTCTTATATTAGCAATGCATTTGTCTCCAGGACTGTAAACACCAGCCTCTGTCTGAGAATTCAGTTTCTCTTCCACTGGCCTGATTTAACGAGGTGCCTCTGAACCCAATTAATCCCCCGTGTCCAATTAAAGAGTCCATGGTGGGGGCTTCCCTTCCCGCGCTCCTCGGGCCGCCCCGGCCGGGTGCAGCCCTGGTCCCCTCCTAGGCACATTCCCATTGTCTTTTTCTCCTCCCAACCCTCTGCTGATCAGTGTCATGTGGCCTGATGCTGGATTTGCAGTCGGCTCTTTAGCCAGCAAAAAGAGCCACTAGGCTCCTGGAGGGACGGCAGGTGAGTCAAGGTGGTCCAGGATCCCCTCCGCTGTGGCCGGGGTGGCGGACGTGCCGCCTTCTCATTGGACACACATACACACATGCACACACAAATAAATCAGAATGACGGTTTGGTCCAAGAGAGTCTGGCATACATTTCTATGTGTATGCGCACTCATGCACTGGAATACTGTGAGGCAGGATGTTAGCTCTCGTCAAGGATACCAGGAGAGGTAATTAGTAATGCTTGTTTAAGGAGGTGACATTGCAGAGTAGCGCTTGGGGAAGGTGAGGGGTGAGGTCTGACTGCAGAAATGGCGATGACCATCTGCATACTTCGGATGATTGTGAAGGTGGGATTCCTCCTCCTGCTCGGGGATGATGAGCAATGTCTGATTGTGGAGGTCATGATGCCCATTCCAGCTCTGGGATGACTGATCGTAGTCTGATTGTGGAGGTCATGATGCCCATTCCTGCTCTGGGATGATTGGTAATGCTTGATTCTGGATGTGGTGATACCCATTCATGCTCTAAGAGGATTGGTAATGTCTGATTGCGGAGGTGGTGATTTGCATTCCCGCTTGGGGGTGATTGGTAATGTCTGATTGCAGAGTAATTGCTGCTGTGCCCCTGTTTCGCTGTGAGTCATACTAACCCACACCAGGGATTGCCGGAAAAGATTTTATTTTATTCCTGTGCTTTGTTATGTATAATACTGCTATGAAAATAATAAGCTTCTATGAAAGGACACTGGATTAGCTCACTTTGACTTTTATAATAAGCATTTTATAACATCTGGGCTCATCCATGTATGACCGTACAAGGTCATGTATGTTACATGCAACATCCCATGTGGATTAGTGAAACTCCGAGAGGAAGACACTCTTCTCCTATACTGAAGACTGGAGGCGTGGAATTCCCAGCCATTCCAGAATGAGTTTGGGAAAGCCCACCCAGATAGCATCTCTGTCATCCCAACACCTCTCTCCCTCTCTCCGCAGCGTTTACGAAAATGATCACAGTAAATGGACAGGAATACCACCTACAGTTGGTAGACACAGCTGGACAGGTAAGATGAAGAGCTGGGCATGCCCTGTGGTGACCTGCAGTGCATTCTGGGAGATGTAGTGCCACTCTCCTGCTGCCTGGTCACGAAGGGTACCTGGGTTATTCGCTAGAAACGTTTAGTTAAAAGGCTAAACAGGGCTGCTGTCGTCAAGGCGATCTGCCCTCCTGCTTTGAGAAATATGTACCCCCCCATGTGTGATGTAAGAGCTGCATTCCTTGTGTGTGTGCACATGTTCCATGTAAACAATTCAGATCATTTTAAGACGATTCTTCCACACCTTTTAAATTTAAACCCCTTAAAATGACCGTGTGATACCAGTGTAACTGCTATGAATCTGTAGTCAGTTCCGGTTTGCCAACACTTTTTCATGACTGACTTTTTTTGCTGTTGTCTCAAACACATTTGCAGCCTTGTCTTCCGTTGAGCCATCTGTCCGTTGTTGTCTTTTAGGATGAGTACTCAATTTTCCCGCAGACGTACTCCATAGACATCAACGGCTACATTCTGGTGTATTCTGTCACGTCTAATAAGAGGTAAGCGGCGTCGCTCTCCCCTTTACTCTCATTCACGCTCTTTTACTCAGTGCTTTAAACGAGTGGGAACGCGTCCAGCCATGAGTGGTCCGTCGCCGCGGAAACCGGCGAAGAACAGGGGAGGAGGCGGGGCGGGCTGTAGAACAGCGCGCGCCGCCGGCAGGATCCCTGGGGACTCCAGCACCCACAATCCGATCTGGCATTCTGAGCCGTGCTACAAAGTAACAATTAAGGGGGCAAACGGGATGGGATACGGCTCCTGAGGTTCTGTGGGCGCTGAGTAATCTGGCGGGAAGTGGCTGAGCGTGAATCGTAATGATATCCGTAGTGATAGCCCGTGCGAGGGCTCTCTCGTACAAAGCCTGTTAGGGTGTTTTACATGCTGCCATTCCAGTCTGGGAGCCATCATATGCATGAGGCCAGGTCGTCTGGAGTCTGATGGATGGAAGGACAACATTAGTGGGAGCACAGGCTGGCTTTGGGGGGGGGGGGGCAAGGGGCCCCCACCTGATTGATGGTGATGTGAGAATGAGTGCCCTGATATAAACTTCCTCTCAAGCTCCATTTCCCATGAATCCCGCTCGCAGCTGACGTGGTTTCACAGACCATCTGAAGTCTCCCGATTTAACGTCTTCCCACCAGGATGCCAGAGGACTGTGTGGGTGGGAAGGAGGGGGGGGGCTGTTAGTGTTTTTCTTTTTTTTTTTTTTTGGGTGGGGGGGTGGAAAAATCCTCCAGGGAAGGTTTGACCAGTGGTGCGGATGGGGGCGAGATCCCTGGAGACAGAGCTGAAGGATGTGGGAATCCTCCACGTTCTCAGACCTGGTGGGCGGGGAACATCTTTCGGCTGAACGCATCCGATCCCTCGGGGGGGCTGGGGTCAGTCTGCATACTTAATTCTCATTTTGTGCATTTTAATTTTAATTTTGATCAAAATGCTTGGTCGGCGAAGCTGATTTTGTGGGTTACATTTTAAAGAATGGAATGGCTGGCTGAACGGAGACCTGCCTGGCTTATTCTCGGAGCATTTCCCTTAATCCCAAACATGTAGAGCATTTCCCTTCAAGGGCAAGGCGTCCACCAGCTTTCCTTTACGTTGTTTCGAAGAGGACCCGCGATCTCTCCCAGACGACGCCGATCGGAAAGCCGCGCATGTCCTGTATTCGGGTCGATGAGCAGAGGGTCACAGTCTGTTCACGCTCCTCAGGGATGGGTCCGGCAGTCGTGGGTCGCGATTTGGTTGGCTTGGGTCCCTCTGGACTACCCGTTCACCTGTCACACCTGACACCCCTGTCCTTTCCCCCATCCCCAAATCTCTGTGGCTGCAGAAACTGCCTGGGGGCCCATGTCTCCCTGTACCTCAGGTGCAGATGAAGGCAATTTTGTGGAGGCTGGCAAATCGATACCGGTTGAATAGTGGAGCAGAACCTCCTGGTCAGACGCTGACTTAAGGTGTCTGACACAGCTGTTTGTTCACGTGCATGGAAGAGGTAGCAGGGTGAGGTTCTGTGCCCTGTGCTGCCCTGTGCTGCCCTGTGCTATCCTTCATCTCCTTGTGCTGCCATATACTGGCATGTGGCACCCAGTATGAGCCGTTACTGCTCTATACTGGCCTGTGCCAC
Organism: Petrocephalus sullivani; assembly: GCA_026780845.1. Classification (NCBI taxonomy): domain Eukaryota; kingdom Metazoa; phylum Chordata; class Actinopteri; order Osteoglossiformes; family Mormyridae; genus Petrocephalus; species Petrocephalus sullivani. The sequence goes on along the minus strand of JAODKM010000097.1, from coordinate 325,643 downwards.
CTAGGGCCGCAACAACAAATCGATAAAATCGATTATTAAAAGTGTTGGCAACAAATTTAATTATCGATTCATTGTCGTGCTATTAGTGCGCAACTCGCTATGTCGCAGAGAAGTTGACGTCACCTGCAGATGGAGCTGAACGGAGCGATGGCAGCATCTGCCCCCCCATATAAAACACCCTAACAGGCTTTGTACGAGAGAGCCCTCGCACGGGATATCATTACGGATATCATTACGATTCATGCTCAGCCTCTTCGCTCCAACTCCAATCCGCAAGATAGCTCACCTCAGGAGCCGTATCCCATCCCGTTTGCCCCCTTAATTGTTACTTTGTAGCACGGCTCAGAATGCCAGATTGGATTGTGGGTGCTGGAGTCCCCAGGGATCCTGCCGGTGGCGCGCGCTGTTCTACAGGCCGCCCCGCCTCCTCCCCTGTTCTTCGCCGGTAGGATCCCAAGGTGTGGTGGAGGAAGAGCGGAGGCTGTATTTACCGAAGAAAATGAAACAAATAAAACATGACAGTCGTCAAAAGTGTAGGAGCACTTCACAAAAATGGTGTGTCAGTGTGTGTTTTACTCTTTGTCTAATGTTTTTATATAGCACTTAGTCCGTTTAAGCTGTATGTAAATGTGCTGCATAAATGAACTTTACTTTGACATAAGGTCAGAGTGACGACACTGCACTGTGACTGAGTAGCCCGTCAGGAGCGGCGGGCGCGCTCATGCTCGCACACATACACTCAAACGGTCGCACACACATGCGCACCTGCGCACGCGATCAAACATACACGCACACCGGCACACACGATCGGACACACGCACACCTGCACACATAATCGGACATGCATGATCACACATACACGCTCACCCGCACACATCATCGCACACGCGCATACCCCGTCTGCCGAAACGAAACCTATTCCCCAACCCATTCTCTGTTTGCCCTGATCTTATTTCATCAGCGAAATGCCATGTTAGGTAGCCAAGGGTGCACACTTGCCTGCTCAGATAGTCCCATCTTTCGCAATGGGAGTGAGGTAGGAATAATTGTATTTAGACAGAGATGAGAGTAACTGCGTCAGTGAGTGTGTGATAGTGCCATGCAAGATCGTTTTTGTGTATTACTGTGAATATAGAAAACAACGGTGTTTTTGATTTGCATTTTTATTTGTGCACTTTTCTGTCAATTTAAATAGTGCTTTATTTCTAAATAATCTGGTGGAAATTTAAATTTTTTTATCCGATTTATCGATTAATCAAAAAAATAATCGACAGATTAATCGATTAGCAAAATAATCATTAGTTGCAGCCCTAGTGGCACCCTATACTGGACCGCACTGGCCTGTGCTGCCCTGTGAAGCCTTTTACTGGCCTGGGCCACCCTGTGCTGCCCTGTGCCCTGAACTGGCCTGTGCAACTTGCATTTGAGACAGTGGGCCTCGGGTTCAGCATAGGAGGAGAGGAGAAAGCCTTTGCCCTTCTAATGCAGCTTGCGTCATTGATTTTATACTTAAAAAAAGTAAATCGGTAAATTGGGATTCCAGCGAACGTCCGGCATGGTCTATAATTCCGGGCGTGCAGATTGGCATTGCAGAGAGCCATGCCCTGTGATTTGCGGAAACATTACTATTACGTTTTTTTTCGGGGGGGGTTTGTGTGAGACCCTCTCGGCGATGATCTCACTCTTGATGGTTATTATAGCCCCCAGCTTCACGCTGATAACCCTTCTGCTCCCCGTCACGTTCCTAAGAATGACTATAATCTGGGGGGGGGCTCCTGAGGGCGTTTCCGGGAGCTGTCTGTGGAGCCAGGTGGCCGGGCCGCTCTCCAAAGAGGGCGGACGAGATGTGGAGCACCCCCTGCGCTCCTGTTACCTGAGCGCACATGACGCACTGGCTCTACCTTTCCCTGACCCATGCTTCTGATGGTTCAGTCCAGATTTTTAACTGGGTCCCGATACAGCAGCTTGACTTTAGATTTTCCTGGGAGGAGGGTGTCCCATGTGAAGTAACAAACAGGCAAATGATGCTTTATACTCATTAAGGAAGACATTAATTACATTTAATTTATGTCATTTTAATGGTTTAAAGTTATTTGCTATAATTAAAGCCTGTTGTTTTATTAGAGAAACATTTCCATTGATATTAATGGCTTCATTTTAAAGCACACATTTATTGACCGAATTTAAAAGAAGTTTACATATGTTAGGCCAGGAGCATCTCTAGGGCTTTACACCCCCCCCTCCCCCAACAATAAATGTACACTAATTAGTTTAAATAGTTTGTTCTCATTAATTTCATTTTAATTCAAATCAGACCCCCAATGAAGGCTTAGCCCCCCTTTTCATAAATCTCCAGTGACCCCCTTGCGTCCGACTTTATTAAGACAGTTTTAAAGATCCTGCAGCTGCTGACTTTCAGACATTTATATGGGTGGTAATAAAACCCAACCAAGCGTCCTTAATTAACTGGATGGATTTAGGGGAAATCAGCTTACACACGTAGCATTTAGGGTTTACACTGACGGGGCCGCCGGACAGACTCGCAGGCACGATGCGCCAGACAGGTTCTGGTTGACGTGGGCATCCGTACCACACGCCGGTCAGACTCAGGGGGTTTAGTGGCTGATAACTCGGCACACAGCACAGTGTAAATATTCGGATGAAACAGGTGTACTTCAATGTCATTGACAGGACCTTAACACCTTTAGGGCAAACGGAAGGCGTGGGAGATATGCCTTGAATAATAAGCAGCCAGATCTGCGTTTCGAAGGACATGTCACATACAGGTCGTGTGTTAGATATGTCACCCGTGTTAGATTCAGAAACATGCTCACTGCCGGTAATCTTTACTTCTGGCTGTTAGATTTACAGCCATGTGGTGTGTATCATCAGAGGGACTTAATCCTGTGTGCAGATCCCATAAAATGTCACAGTGGTTATATTGTTGAAGGTTTTTTTTTTATGGTAAGTGTATGAAAATAACAGGCCATTATCTGCCACTTAAATGTCTTTTCTCCCCAGTAAATCGTCGGTTTCCTCGTTATTTAGTGGAGCTCTGTTGGTCTAACCTGAGATCAGTTGGAGCAGATTTATGAGTGTCAGAAGTACAGACAGCCAGGCCCCATCGCCTAGCGACCGCCCTGAGCACCCTAACGCTTTACATGGTGTTCAGTACAGGCTGTGTTTAGGGCTCTCATGGCCTAGAAAAAGGCTAAGGCTATATATATAAAAAAGCTTAACGTTGTGGTGGCTCTTTTCGAAGAGGCCTCCTCCCCGTCGCTGTCCCATCTGTGCATGGCATCTGCCAGGAGCTGCTCCGTCCCTGCACCCCCACCCCGGAGTGGCACAGACGTAGAAGGTCGGGGGGGTCTTCTGTTACCGTGGGAGGATACGGCAGGCGGTATGTGTGATGGCGCGAGCTCAGGGACACGGCGGACCTGGTAAAGGGGACCGCCCGGAGCCACTTGTGCCAGATGACCTTGGGCGCCACCTACTGGGCGAGAGGCGCATCTGCACTGCACCGTGCTCCCCGGTAACGGCATCTTATTTCGGGGGGGCATAGAGCCCCTGTGGGCAGGTGTTGCCGTTAGCGGACGACCCGATAGGGCCGTTGGACTGCACTTTGGCAGAGACACCTGCACTGCAGCACTGCGCTGTGTTGCATTGTGGGGGATTTTTGGATGCCGACCAGGTGTCCAGTTTGGGGCGGGCAGGGCTCGATCAGACAGAGGCGCTGATCTTGCAGAGAGTGCGACGGCGCTGATTTATGTGTCCTGAAAGCCAGTTTGAACCGATGATCTCCGTGGGCCGGTTCTGCTGGGAGTTTTGGGGAAGCGTTGGCCAGCGTTCGGACTTAATAAGTCTCCGTCTTTGTACTGAAAGCATGGTTCCTCCTCGGTGCTGCTCGCCTGCCAAACTGAGAATCTCTTTGCTCCTTCTTCTTCCTCTAGCTTCGAGGTCGTAAAAGTCATCCATGAAAAGTTGTTGGATATGGTGGGGAAAGTCCAGTAAGTATTTATCCTCTGGTTTTCTCCTTGTTTTCTCTTCGGGCGATGCGGTCGGACGCCCGTTAACTGACACTGTGTTTTATTCCCGCAGAGTGCCCATTATGCTGGTCGGAAATAAGAAGGATCTGCACATGGAGCGGTAGGTAGCCCACGTAGCCGGCGACAAGCTCTCTGAAGCCTGCTGTGATGAGCGGGTTTGGCGTGACTCGAACCCAGTGCCGAATGGAGGCCGGGTGTCTCTAAATGGGATGAATGTGCCCGTTCCCTTGAGATAAACACATCAGAAGGGCCGGGTCGCCTGCAGCATCCAGCCCGTTGAGTTTCTGGCCTTTGTAGCGGTACTGAGGACAGGGTAACGGGAGGCTTTGTGCAGGGCACGCGATAAGAAAGCGGCCGCCCCTGCAAATGCCTGCCAGACGGGCCGGCTTCCGGAGAGCATCTCCCGGTGGCTCCGTGGCTCGCCGGGCACTGCCTGAGCATTTTGTTCTGGATAATTTATTATTGAGATGATCTGGCGTGCTGGACAGAGCCTAACGTCTCGCTCCCGTTCACTGGGAAGCGGGCAGCCGGCCCGATTACGTGTGCCCCAGATTCCGCTCGAACTCCCAGAGTCCCGCAGTCTAGAGTCTGTGAGCGACAGCCCATCTGGGGGAGGGACTCCGTCCTGATGGGACACGGGCACCCAGAGAGCCCCGGACGCATTTACGTAGAAGGAAAACGTCACTGTTGCAGAACTGGTCCACGGACTCGCTTTGGGAGGAGTTACTTTCAGGTGGCCTTAAACGAGATCACGAGGCTCCCTCCCAGCAGCGACAGTTCAGTGGGCCAGCATTGGAGATGGTTCACCCACGACCCTTCTTCAGATCTTCTTCCACATGGCTCAAGCTTTTGGGCTCATCTCCATGAATACAGTGTTGGGCTCATTGAAATTAATTAAGACAAGTTTGCATAGAGATTTTAACCGTTGTTGTGGAAAGTCTCGTCATTTTTTGGCCTCTGTTTTAATGCCAGTGGATCTTCAGTGGCTGTATTTTTGCTTCTGATGGATCCAAGTCTCAAACTCTGAATTTTAGCAACTCGTTTAGTGAGGTGGGGGTTTCATCTCTACCGATGCCAAGAGAGTGCGCAGAGAGTCCCTGCACCACCCCCCGCATGGAGGATCACAGCCATGTGCTAATCTCGTCCTGTCAGCAGAGCAGATCTGGCTGCTAACAGGACATCGTTAAAGAAGTTCAGCTGTTAGTTTTTCCCCATTTTGCACTTTAGTGGCTCTTTCCTGGTTGAAGTTTGAATCCACTCTAAGCCTTTGAGATGTCTTTGAGGAGATGCTGTTGACTTGAAATTCCTCAGGATGGGTTGAATGCTGGGTAGTGGAGTTCTACGGGGGATTATGGGGTTCCCAAGAATTTGAGTACTCTGTTCCAGACATGTGTGTGTGTGTGTCCTTTAACTTGATGTGCCATTCATTGGGAGTTAGGTCAGATCCGCAAAAGCCTGAAATTGGGTCAGATCAGTGTAACCTACTGCGCATGGAACATCACGGATGTGACACGAGTATTTAACGATGGGCTCCAATGGTTAACACAAGCCCATTTTATCAGGGGTTTCTGGAGAGCCAAAGATGGCGAGATTGGCCTGAAAGCTTCATTTTCATATAGACAGCCCTTGTCTGTAATTCAGCAAAAGATGATTTGGTGATGGCAATTTTTCAGGTTGCATACAGGCCCCCGAGCCGTGAATAGAGCCTAGTTAGAGGCCGTTCCAGCCCTTCTCGGTCTTCTATTGCAGAAGGGTCAGCATGGTAAAGGCGTTGCCGGGTTTGGAGAGTGACAGTGGCGTAAAACCGAAGAGACGCTTATTTACTGTTCACACGGTGTACATCATGATTTACTATGTGCTAATTTCCGCTAGCAGGTCTGTGAGAATCGTCGTCTTACGCAAGCATCAAACACTAGCAGAATTAGCATTCGCTTGTGTAAATTTGCATTTCAAATCCATTCCGTTCAGCTGTTCCATAGTACTTTTTTTACATATGTGGTTGGAAATTTCCAAGTTCCACAGTACCGGGAGTGCATCTTTACATCACGATGTGCGATACTACTAAAAATGAGTAATATATAGAATATGCCCTTTTTCCCTTCACATAATCCTTACATTTCGACCAATCAGATGGTGGTGATATAGCTCAGTTTGGACATGCCTCCATGCTTGCTAGTCAGCAGCGCTATGTCAGCACGGGTTCAGCTCAGATATGGCAGCGGGGGGCACTGTCCTGCCCTGTACTTCAGCACACGTGACCCTGACCGAGAGCCGGTCCCGTGACGCTGTGCCTCCATGCCCTGCCGCTTGTGTCTTTCAGCGTGATCAGCTGTGAAGAAGGGAAGGCGCTCGCGGAATCCTGGAACGCAGCCTTCATGGAGTCATCCGCGAAGGAGAACCAGGTACCAGCCAATCGCAAGCCAGCAAATGCCTTGATATCCAGTCGCTGAACTACAGAACTTCTAAGATTTTTTTTTTTGAGTGAACAAACCTCATCATCAGCCAATGATATGTTTTTTAATCAGTGAGCGACAGGGGAGGGCACTCCGGGGGCCAATCAGCTCTCAGCTGTGTTCCCCACCCCGTAGCCCAGCCTCTGGTTATTTAGCATAGGTTTTGACAGTATTATGTTTTGCTCCATGGTCACATGATTCCGTTCCATGACGCTATTGGTCTGCTGTCACCTAATGAGCAGCATGTTTTATTAGAATAGATCTGAGAGGTGAGATGTTACTGTCAGGGCTGAGGTTGAGGACAGAGGAAAACCGGAGGAGATGGAACTTGGAGAGGAGATTTAACACAGATGTGGGGATTTCTTTTATCAATTCACATAACAGCTACAGGGACATTCATTATCATTGTTTCTAACGATAACCGATCCATCATTGGCCCGTCTCACCCCTGGCAAGAGCCGAGTCCATTTGTTAGCCATCTGGCTGCGCAAGAGCAAGGCCGGACCAGGAGGGACCAGACCCGATTTATTTGTTTTTACACCATGATGTGGAACCCAGAGCAGAGTCTTGACTGTGATGTAGTGACGTTATTAAAGAAAAATAACCAGCCTTCTTAGTGATTAGTCGCTGTAGCGCTGACTAATCTTATGGAGTAAAATTTAAAACGGCACCACTTTTAGCTCCTGGTATGGATACAACCCAAACTTTCACAGATGGTCAAAAGGGTGAGGGTATCACAGATTTCTGCAGTACATCCTGGTACAGCCTGACGGAGTAAAAAGAGTATTACGCACTATATAAGTTCGGGGTTAAATCCGATAAATACTGGTATAAAAATGAAAAAGAGGCACAAACTACCAATCCGGAACCCAGTGCGATGGTGTAAGGATATGGTTCCTAGTACTCTTCTGGTTGACTGCCTCCGCTGCGGTCCTTTTTGTATTAAGTCACTCAGGTGAATGGTTTAATGCATTCTTGCTGGTACTCTATGCTTTATAAGGGGGTTCATGATGGACACCTGGAACTCGAGCGAATGGAGAGTGAAAGTCTCGCTCGCAGAAGCCTTCCTGCTGGCTCGTTTATACCGGCGAGCCCTTCAGTCTGCGGAGGAGCCCCAGCAAGCGTTACGGGCCGTAATGACGCCGGGCTGCCCCACTGCTCTTAGAACTCCGTCATCACCCTGTACTTTGCTCAGACGCCCATGTGAGGTGCAAAAGAGCCAAACCACTTTCAAGAGCCACTAGTAATAAAGAGTGTGAACGCATCTCCCGCAGCCACACGTAGGGGGCGCTCTTAGAGGACATTGTGCTTTCGTGAGACGGTTAAGTCACCGGCAGTAGTTCCATTAACTCCCTTTCTGGTTAACAGCCGACCAACCGCGCACAGCATGTCCCCCGTCTTTTAGGGAAATAGGGAGATTGGACCTAGGGCTTAGGCTGCCGGCCCCCCCAAGGAAAGCAGTGCTTCTTAGTATGGGGGGGGGGGTCCTCACTTCATTGCGGTGATGGGGGGGCTTAATGCATTATGGTATACCGTCAGTGCATAAAAGTCTCATTCCATCCATCTCTTTATCTTCTATGGCTCTCCCAAAGGGTCATGGTATTATTTACAAGTTAAAATGTAAAAGTCTCACCGCATTATGAACATAAAAAAACAAGATTAAAATGATTACATATCATATCAATCATCATTAATGAATTTATAATAAAAGGCTGGTTTGTGCGTACATCAATATGAAATATGCTTTTTTTGGACTACAGTAACTTCCTTTTTTACCTTAGGACCTCGAAAGAATTTAATCTCTTTTAGCCATCACTAAGTGGAGTATTGACAAAGAGAATCTCTGTCCTCCAGCTGGTTCAACATGAACATCAGGACCAGGGCTGTAGCTGCAGTTCTTTGAGTCTCCTGTAGGAGGCAGAGCCTTTCCACGCAATGGCCGATAAATACCTGCCTGTTATGTGCCTTGAGTGCTTTAGCTGAGCGTACACTGACGCTATGTAGATGCAGAGTTGTCTACACAGAGGGAGCTGAACCATCATTAGGTGGCCATCGAGCTATATTGCTCTGTTAGGAACCTGAGCCCTTTGGAGCTGACCGCTAACACGGGCCGGCGCTGACCAGTAACAGAGGTGCTAACCGCTAACACAGGCCGCCGCTGACCAGTAACAGAGGTGCTAACCGCTAACACAGGCCGGCGCTGACCATTAACACAGGTGCTAACCGCTAACACGGGCCGGCGCTGACCAGTAACAGAGGTGCTAACTGCTAACACAGGCCGGCGCTGACCAGTAACAGAGGTGCTAACTGCTAACAGGCCGGCGCTGACCATTAACACAGGTGCTAACCGCTAACACAGGCCGGCGCTGACCAGTAACAGAGGTGCTAACCGCTAACACAGGCCGGCGCTGACCAGTAACAGGTGCTAACCGCTAACACAGGCCGGCGCTGACCAGTAACAGGTGCTAACCGCTAACACGGGCCGGCGCTGACCATTAACACAGGTGCTAACCGCTAACACAGGCCGGCGCTGACCATTAACACAGGTGCTAACCGCTAACACAGGCCGGCGCTGACCAGTAACAGAGGTGCTAAC
>JAODKM010000097.1:294978-313460 GCA_026780845.1 Petrocephalus sullivani | reverse complement strand
GGAGGGAGGAAGAGAAGGAGAGGGGGGGGGAGGTGGAGGGGTGTAGGGGGGAGAGGGGGGGAGGGGGGGGGGGGGGGGGGGGGGGGGGGGGAATAGTGGAAGTAACATGAGCAGAGCTGGAGAGTGTGGGAAGAATAAATGCATAATGGTTAAAAGATGGAGGGGGGTGCAGGCAACGAGGAAATAATGACAAACATCCTAGGGGATGTTAGTGACCAAAAGCAGGGCAAGTTGATCTTCTGAAGCTGGATTCTGTAGATGGACGCTAACGGCCGACACGGGAGCGGGGCCAGGAGACGAGAAGGATGGAAAGGGGAGGTTTTTGACAGAGCCATCTAGGTCAATATGCTCTTATTAGGAATTTTGCCAAGCGGAGGTCATTAGCAGGTAGAGCCTCATTCAAAAGAGCTCGGCAGGTTTTCTGACACGTTTCCATGTTGCTGGTCGCTGAGGACAGAAAGGTAAGATGGTTATTTGGGCCTTACCTCTTCCCCTCTGCCACACTGCGCTGAAGCCCTCGATTTCGCTCGCTACTATTCCGCCCCCTTCCCTCCGGCTGCCTCTCTTTATACAACCGCTCTGTTTATCTTTCTGTTCCCCGGGGAATCGCCCTCCAATAAAAGTGCCGGATAAAATGGAGGGTTTATCTTTCAAAACATGTCCACTCCCTGCCTCTCTCAGCGGGGGTGTAACATTGTGGCAACACACAAGGTTTCACAACCTCAATTCGGGGCCTACAAAACAGCCCCCCTCAAGCCGTGCCTGCAAAACTGCCCATGAAAAACTGAAATAATAAAAAAAAACCTTTAAACCTTTTTTATGGTGAATGTACAGATAAATATAGCTTAGATACAAAGGCAGTAATTTAATGTGTCATGGCTGCCTCCCTCCTCTGGACAAACAGTTATATTTGCAGGCTGGCGCCAATATAGGACAAACAGGCTGTGTTTGATAAGGTGTGCTTGTACTATAAACCATTTACACCCCCCCTGTGAAAAGAAACATCAAGACAGGGGTGTTGCTGTGTGTCTGCTAGCTGGCAGAGCCCAAATACTCGGCCAAACCACACGCTTTCACACTATATATTCATGAATCAATCTCCAAGGGTTACACTAGCATTCATGAAACATACATCCATCCATCTTGAAGCTGTTTATGTAGTACTGAGTCATGGGGGAGCAGGAGGGGATTAGGACTGGGACATATATTAGGTGGTGAGGGGAGAAGGTAGGGATTACACACACAGGATGGGATGCCAGTCATATGCAAGATGTTTCATCTATTTAGCAGACGCTGCAAGTTATGCAATGAGATTTCAGAAGTATCCTGAAAATAGTGCTAATGTTTTATGATTGCACGCTATTGCGATCTTTGTGCTAGAACTTAAGTTTTACAGCTAGACGGCTTCCGTGGGGGGATTTTGTATCTGTTCTCAGTCTTCTGGGCAGAGTGTTATGCAACTGCAGCATTGGGATCGAACACCCGCAGGTCAGTCTCCTCTCACACACACACACACACGCACACACACACAGAAAGCCTCATCCAGTGCAGGCGAACACAGCAAGCAGATCCACACTGGAAGTATTACAGTACTGATTAAGCCTTATTGCACGTATTTTATTCTGTAATATGATAGTGGTAAGCAAGACAGGGGTACAGTACAGCCTCTGATGGTTTCAAAGTATCCCTGAAACTCAATCTGGCCGTGTTATTCCAGATTAAAAAAACAAAAAACATTTCTCAGTATTTCAGTGACCCATGAGTGATCACAGACGCACCAGGCAAACTGCTAGCCTAGTGAGAGCTTTCGCAAGACAGGGCCCGATGAGTAAGCTTGGAGAAATGACAGTCAGCAATGCTAACAGTGCAGGCTACGTTCCTCAGTGCTGTGGGCAGGGTTCAGTATGTAATAGGACCAGACTAATGGGTTTATGTTATCGACCGGTGAACCTCGCCAGTGTAGATCACTCTTATTGACCGTGCCTCTTCGAAGAGTTGCTGACTCTGGTGAGCTGGGACTCCGTTTAATTCACGACATCATTTTTTGCTTGCGTGTGTCCTTACCGGGCGCTATCGGCTTTCGCACGCCAGATGTCCCGATGCGTATGTGGAAGGAAGGCCATCGGCGGAGGGCGCCGGCGTGCAAACAATCCCAGATGTCCAGATAGCACCCTGCTCTGACAGCCTGCGGTACTGCAGCGTCCGGGACATGGTCCGAGTCCGCTCGCCGCGATTACAATTCCAGAAGCTGACCCCTGTCTGTGAGTGAAAGTGGCCGGGCACCGGCTGTCCCGAAGCTGTAAGGACGAGTCCAAGAGCTGGGCGACGAGAGCGAAGGCGCGTTCGCATGCGTGAATGTGTCGAAGCCGGCGACATACCATAAACGCTCCTTTGCCAACATTGTGCCATCTACATTTAAGACTCATTTTAATTAAAACCATTTCAATAGGACATGCATCTGACTGATAACTAGCTAGCTAGGCTATTTCACAAGGAAAGTAGTGAAATTGTAGTGAAATATTATAACCGTAATTTCACAGAATGCAGCCAGAGGTATTTCATCAGACTGCTCCCACTCACTCTTTTGCACCCCTTAATCAAACGGTGCCCTAGGCAATCACCTTTGTTGCCTACGGAGGGTGACGTTTATGACCAGAAATGTCAAATGTCAAAGAAAAGATTAGAAAAACTGTTGTATTAGACCAGACTGCAGAAATGGATGACATGAAAGTGATGTCGAGTAATTGTTGACACAGGCCTGGGTGGTCTTCTGGGTTGCATTGGACGGCATACAGTGGAAAATGTCACAGTACTCTGGAAAGGGAAGAACCTGGGGATCTGACACCGCCCCCCCCCCCCCCCCCAATGCAATCCATCAATCCATCCATCTTGCAGAGAAGGGTCCTGGTGAGCACGGGGCACGAGGCAGGGGACAGCCTGCATGGGATGCCAGCCAGTGTGTGCCAGTTACCCATATCTGCTGCAAGACCAGAGGGGACGCCTGAGGTCGCTGCTGGGGGGTGCACTGCTCCACTTACAGACACCATGCAGATGATCTGCACATCTGCTTTGCACAGGCTTATGGGTGGGCTTGCTTCATGTCCCAAACTGGACAATTTCTATAGCTATTAGTTATCAGCAGGGGGGGTCATACGCCACTTCCAAGCCCACCCCCATGTCGGTCTGCATGTTCTGCCCAGGTTCCTCTGGATCCCTGCCGGTTCTCCATGCTGCTCAGATGCGTTGTGGGACACAGCTCCGGAACTGGATCAGCAGTTACAGAACATGAATGGATGGATAGATGTTTTTTTATTAGATTTCGCTCTATATTTGGGAACTTTAGTGCGCGGTTAGAGAAAGGGTACAGCACTTAGGAATAAACAACATTAATGATTCCTCAGAGTCCACTTCTGTGCAGGTACATTTACCTACAGCTAGTGTACAGTAGTTATATTTATAATACCAAGACCTGCATGGTATCTGCCTATACTTAATGTAGCCTGATTGTAACCTAGAAAAACTAATTAATTTCTTCTGGAGTGAATCTTAACATACCGGCTTCCTGGAGAGGACAGGCGATGGTTTCACTGCTTCATGAAAGCAATATATTTCAGCCGGCTTTTTCTTTAAAAAATGGTATTCGTTCCAGAGGTTTCATAATTTAATTATAAAAGATTACTGAGCAGTTATTGACTGTTTGAATTAAAATTGCGCAAGACGAGGGCTTTTGGAAATGAAATACGCCACTCTGGCACTCGGGCGTCCCTCAGACAGCAGCAATCGGGCCCAGACACAATGATTTATCTTGTTTTCCTCTCCTTTTTTGCCCCAACTGTTCGCGGTCGCTGGTGCGCCGTTATCCAGGTCGTATTTTATGAGGGGAGGTGTGCGGCGAGTGCGATACCATCCAGGACCGGGGCTTCATGGACCGGGTGAACTCCCTCCGTGTGGAGAGCGCTGCGTGAACCTGCTACGGCTACCCCGGCCATCGGGGGGCAGCAGTGCGCGCTGGAGCGCGGAGTGTACCCCGAGTTCCAGCGCTGGAACGCGCTCCGCGACCGCATGGCCCCCTGTAATAAGCCTGTGGGAATGGTGCGCACCTGGATGGAAGAAGCGATGGAGGAGGCTTGGTGGAGAGATACGTCTCCAGATGGATGGAGATAGGACTTCTCAGATGGGGTCATCATAATCACACAAACATACATACAAGCGACACCCTTTCTTTACACATCTGCCCCCTGTTTCTGTTCTCTGAGCAGGATTTTTTTTTCTTCTAACATTATACAAAAATAACTTTACCTTCCTGGGTCAGCGGTGCTCGGGTTGCAGATACCTGGAGGCTTTAGGCATGTTTGGGGAACACAGCGCCGGGTCCGAGCACTCCTATGTGACGGTACGCAGATACCGGCTTTGCGGTGAATTAGGACAGACGCTTGGCAGGGGAAGGTCGAGCTCCGTGTCCTGGACCGTGTGCGAGACTGATGTTGTTGTTGGCCATCACAAGGGGGGTTCGCTTCATTTCAGCCAAACACTGGGAGGGATTTAAAAAAAAACTGTGATTCAAGCTCGACAAAGTGGTATTGATTTGTGAGCGTGTGTATGTGTGTGTGTGTGTGTGTGTGTGGGGTGGGGTGGGGGGGTACTAAACTTACATAATTCATAAGATGTCCGTGAAGGAAAATATAAAAAATGTGCGGCATTAAGTGTGAGACGTACGCAGGCTTGTGGTTTTGACTGCTTGGAAAACATCGTTTCGAAACAGCACGGATGGCTTAAGGACTCACATGTATTTTGGAATAACTCTTTACCCAATAAGAAAATGTGAAGGGTGCAAATAAATATTTCAAAATAGTTTACTCTTACCTCAATACCAGTGGTGCCCAACTCCAGTCCTACATACCTATTAAACATATAACATATAAGCATACATGTTAAAGCTGGTAATTAGCTGAGTAAGACGTGTTTTAGCAGGGAAATATGCAAACTGTGCTGGATTATGGCCCTCCGGGACTGGATTTGGGCACCCCTGCTCAATACGGTTTATAGAGGCAGTTTGAAGTTTTAAAAATATATATTTTGCAGATGATCTGGAGAGTGAGACATGCGGCATTCGAGATCTGCGGTTCCTTGGTATCAGTGCGGATTTCTGCGGGGACCGTCCCGTCCTGCAGGGGCGCGGGTTCAGGGTCGCGGAGCCGTCAATGGCTTTCCGTTGAAATACTACCCCCCACACCCCCTACAGGGAAGCAGGATTTTTTTTTCTGAATCTGCACTTAACCGATTCCTATCCAGTACACTCAGCAGAAACTCACCATCTTTTTAACTAGCCATTTCCTAGAACAGAGCCCTAACGTCTTTAGGCGAAGTACGCTAATTTAAAGTTTGTGATAACATTCTTTGGAGAAACTTACATTTTTACAACGTGTTTCATATGCGATATCTGGCAGTGGGTTCTAAGCACATCTTTGTCATTCTTTGGACGTGACCGAGGATTAGTCACTCGCAGACACGGAGCAAAAGATGCTGTCTAGGATTTTTTTATTTGTGTACAAGTCAGTAGGCTACATTTCGAATGATAAGCTACAAATCATGTTAACGAGGGGAAGTGCAAAATGTCTGTTTGCTCATTTGAACCCATAAACATTGTCTGTTTTGGTTCGTCAGAGTCTGCTGTTTTTCATAAACATGACTTTTCTTTGCCGCCGTGGTACCACAGTAAGAATGCGCGCAGAAGTATTTATAAATACCACCCCGGACTGATTCAGCTCAAATATAGTGAATAAAGTTCCATACTGGAGACAGTCTGAAAATGGGCAGCGACGAGCAGCCGCTTAAAACGACAGGATGATGACCTAAATGACAGTCGCCTCGCCTCTTCAGCTGGGTGATATAACCCATATGTGACATTGTGACACAGCAGTGGGCAGCTAATTCTGCGCCCGGGGTACAGCGCATGGGGGCGGTACTTTGCTCAGGGTACTTGCGGGTCAGAGACTCGAACCGGCGACCTTCCGATTACACCACCACTGCCCCCAAGTGCCGAAATGGCATATTTTATTGCCAAAAGTCCTCTTCTTGCGCAATTTTTACTTTCAAAGGGCAATTCTGCGGATACTACGTGTTACCTCCCCGTCAGCTAACGTGTCAACGGACAATAAAATGAGTAGCCAACTAATCATCTTAATTAAAAACGTGCAACAAAATGCCGGTATGTTTATTTGTGTTGAAACACCTACATTAAATCGAAGTGCGGGATGATGGACCATCAGGATGCAGGATGGACAGTCTTAACCCTAACCTAAACTAAACTAAATATAGATAAACATTCGTTTTAATTAGGCTATTAAGGAGGTTTGATATCCATTTCAGAGACTGATGGATACGTGTGAGGATCCTTTTATTAAATATGACTTTAAGTATGTAAATATTTAACAGACTCAAAAGAACTTAAAGACATATGTTTCAAATGTTTGAGCTTAAATAAAGTTTTACCTAGGCCTAATACATTAAATTAGATTCATGGCGATATACTTAAAGGTATATTAAACGTTAAATGATTTATAGTATAAATTGTATATATTTCAAAGTATTAGTGGTGATATTAAATGAGCCTGCAGGAAATGTAATATTGTGATAGCGTCGCGTGTAATTAGGGCTGACATCGATCATATCGGTCCATCATCACGTCTCCCGGGTGAAGGCTGGACCACGCCGATTCTCTCCCTGGACCCTAATGAATGACGCAACGCCACTTCCTTGTTCCGAGAGAGCCGTGCCCAAATGGCCCCGGCACGGGGGCTGATTTAAATACAATAAAGGAGCAAAGCGCCGGGTGCCTGCGATCGCGCCTCGGCAGAGCGACAGCGGCTGAAATGTCCGTCGCTTTCCTCATGTATGCATTTCGGTGATGAAACTGCAATGAAATCCCCGTCACAGCCGGACCGACCGACGAGACTTTCCAGCCCCCGCGACTGCGGAGCGAGGTCGGCGTGCGCGCACCCTGCACCGATCCATGCTGCACTCCGCCGGGGGCATCGATGAGTCCCGGTGCGGAGGGGATGGGAAGCGGCACCTCCAGGAGGACCCGGTGCTTTAGGAGCGTCTACTCGGTGCACCGCGGGGGCGTCAACTGGCTGAGCCTGAGCCCTGACGGCGAGCACCTTCTGACCTGCAGCGAGGACGGGACGGCGCGTCTTTGGAAGACCGAGGGGCTACAGTGTTGCGCACTTCTACAAGGTAAAGCATCCGGCACAGAGGCGTGCCAAAGGAGCCTCGATCTCCCAGCACCTCGCTTGCAGCGGTCCCAAGACCTTAAATCTGCATGACTGGTGATCCGCAAAGTTTATCTGGAAAGGATAGTAGCGGAGCTCAGACTTTTGTGATTGTTCATCTGTGAATAATTGCAACAATTAATAAGGATACTCTGGTTTCCGACGCTGGTCTGTCCCAGTATAGTATGGTACCGACAAAACACGGGACAGTAATCACGTACATCTTTACCGGATTACTGACTGATTACTGAAATGCTAGTCGGCCAAATGCATTTGCAAATATAAATGAAACATTTAAACATGTGCAGACGGTGTTTACTTGCTTAGTGCAGTATAGTGTTTCGTATTTGCCTAAAGGTACTGTCATTGTTATGATTGGTATTCCTACTAATGTAAACAGTCGAGCCCCGTTTCCTCTGATCCAGTATACGGATAATTCGGCAGGATGAAAGTAACGTTATCCCTACTGACACATTCGCTGTTATCGCGTATAATACAGTGGGTTGTAACTTGACATTTTTGCTTGTGCTTTTTTCCGAAAGCCGTCACACAGGACGCTTTGATCGGGACCTCTGTATAGAGTTCTGAGCACTTTAATGTGTAAAATCTAAATCTACCTGTTGCTCGCTGAGCCGCTTAGTCACAAATAAAGTAAATGCTGAAGACCTTTGCGGTTCCAAAAGTTTGGCGAGATGGGAGTAACGCTATCCCTGCGTGCACATTTCCATATCTAAATACACATCGCCCATCTGAAGCCAAGCGGCACGAATAATAAACATGAATATGAAATTGCTCCGCTCCGGATGGTTATAGCGCTCGCCTCTGAGCCCCCCTCCGTCCCTGTTTTCAGGTCATGACAGCTACGTCACCCACGGTCACCTGGAGAACGACGTGGCCTACACCTGCAGCGCGGACCACACCGTCCGCAAGTGGGACATGGCGACGGGGGGCTGCACGCACGTCTTCAGGGGACACACCTCCATAGTCAACAGGTGACTGTCCATCCATCCCGTTTCAACAGCTGCCTTAGGAAGAACCCTGTGATCTCGACTAGTTTCGGTCTGTCACGAGCATATACTGTCCATTCCGTGCAATGAAACGCTTTTTCCAACCTGATTACTGGATGGTGCTTGAAAGGAAACACGTAACACGGAGAAAAAATAATACATAGAATCAATAATATGAAAATAAGTAAAAACAAAGTAATCAGCAAAATCGAGCAAAAATAAAAAGGAATTATATCAGTAACTGTAAAATGAGGATATAAAATAAACAGTGTAGAGTATAGTGGCATGTTGGAGTAGAAACTTATCATGGCATTGTGCTGAGCTGTGACTCATGGTTATAGGACGTGGTTTCAGAGGAATAAAATCAACCCTTTCTGGCATGTTTGTGTCACGTTTTGTGGACCTAAATAAATAAAATAGTAATCTGAGCACCCAGGAAATCTGTGCTGGACAAATGTGGGACAGTTCAGGGATTCTTATTTGTCACATGCAAGGTATTCAGTCAGACAGTAGCATAATAAGTATGAAATAAGTGCATGGTGCATATGTTAGGAGCAATGTGAAATTATAACTGTCGTAGGTGTATTTAGTAACCTGATGGCTTGTGGGTAGAAGCTCCTTTTCTGTGAGACCGCAGAAGTGTTTTCCAGACCTCGCCGTGGTGAAAAGGTCACAATGTTTCCTTGCATTCAGGCACATAAAGCTGAAGGCTCCACGTAAAACAACCCTCTCCCTTCAGCAGGGATGCGTTAATGCACGGGCTTACCCGGGCTGATGCCCAGGGGCCTCCTCTAAAAAGGGGGCCTCAACTGTTTCAGAAAACTGTAACCCCCGCCCCAACTTTTACAGTCACCATCCCAGGCCGCCCCAATGCTAAACGAGAGCCCCTAACAGCCAACGTGCCACGTTTATGCATCTACATCACTCCTCATTTTACATCCTCCGGACCTGTGGTGTCTGTAAATGCAGAAAATATAATAGCTGACATATTAGATTTTTATTTTTATTGTCTTTAATGTTTTAATTTATCATATTCCTACTGTTTTTTTTTATTGCGTTTATTTTTATGTATCCTGTCATATTATTTGTCTCGGTATTGTATATTTCTTTTTGAGCGCCATCCGGAAAGCAGGTGGAAAATAGTGTTTCACTGCACACATGTATGGTGTCTGTCTGTGTATGTCAGAAATAGGACTGAAACTGAAACGAGGTCGTTCTCCCAGGGTCCTGGTCGCCAGCGGACACCTGTTCAGTGGCTCGTACGACCGCACTGCTCGCTGCTGGAGTCCCGACAGCGGGCAGCAGCTACAGGAATTCCGGGGCCACCGCAACGGTGTGCTGGCGCTGGCTCACTTCTCCGCCGAGGACCTGGTGCCCGATTACACGCTGAGTGGCGGGCAGGGCGGCGACTTCCTGCTCACGGGAAGCACCGACTGCACCGTCAAGCTGTGGCTGGTGTCCGATGGCCGCTGCTGTCATACCCTCCGCGGCCATCAGGGGGCGATCCTCTGCATGCTGCTGGATGCACCCGGCCGGGCCCTGTTCACGGGGAGCAGGGACCATACGGTGCGGTGCTGGGACCTCGCCACTGGCGAGCAGACGCGGGTGCTGCAGGAGCATCAGGGCTCTGTCATCTGCTTGGAGGTAAAAGCCAGGGCAATCCCACCATCCGGGCCCTGTGACATTTCCGAGGCCAAACTCATCTGTATCAATTTACAGAATAACATCAAATTCTTCTGGTTCTTGGGAGGTGCTGTTATGACCCCCCCGGGGGTGGGCCTTGAACTCTTAGGACTTTCTGATGGTCCGAGCAGGAAGGCCCTTGTGTTTTGCGTTCCAGTGGGTCACTGGAGAGGCACAAGTTATCCAAAACAGGGAGATGTTGTTTATACGTCCAGTGCTTTGCAAATAAGACGGTCTGTTAGTTGGCTTGAAAGTGACCTAGCACCTTAGTGAAAATGTGAATCATAATGCTTGTGATCAGTTTCCCATTAACTGAAGAGCTGGAGAATCAATTGTGTTTGTTCTTACAATAATGAATATAGAGAAATAAAATACTGCTTTTATTTTCATTAAAACAGTAAGAGCGTTATGCTTGAAAGTAACCGATATATACTTTTTTAAGGAAAGGGCACATGACAGGAAGTTTGGCAAAGCTGTACATTGGACAGTTTTCTAGATCAAATTTGTAAGCAGCAGATGTGAATCTCGTCCTCCTTTAATTAAATGAGGATAATATCAGTAATATGATACATCCCCACCATCTCCCCAAATAGGAGGCCAGTTTTTAAGGGCATTCCTCGGTTTATATGCTCTTGGCGCGTGGCTGATAATTCTAGTATTTGGCTTTTCGGCTGTTGTCATCGGTATTTAATAAGATACACGTGTTTCGCAGAAAAATTCAACCACATGTTTTCATGCTAACTTGACTTTTGACGAATAGGACGACTGGATGAGGCCCCAAGCAGACATTGGGGTAGAGCAGGTTCACCTTTTTTAGGTTTTAATTTGGGTCCAGTATATTCAATCTTTCCGGGGCTGGGAGATTAATTAATTTAGAAGTCCATTCTTTCTGGATGATAATCCAAAGTGCAGTTCAGCCATCTTCCCCATGTTTTAGTAGGGAGGATTGCTAGTCATCCAACAGACGGGTATCTCCCATTCAGATCAGTAATGCCAACTTTTTTTGTCGTATGCTAGATCCATTTCATATGTCCTGTTACTGTATCATTGAATCAGTCCATTTTGGTCCTGTCCCAGAAATTATGTTGTGGGGTCAAAGTAAATCCTTAGGAGAACAATAGTCAATTATGCTTATTTTAAGCCAGGTCTTTCAGGAATGATCTTGACTGAAATAACTTCACCAGTTTACAATGATTAAATTTATTCAGACAAAGAAGGACATTTGATGGGTATCAAGTGTCCCTGATGGATGAAAAGAAAGGACAGTTAGTCTTTAAGAAGCCCCTTTAAGGAGGGGGTTAAATTATCAGAGTATCATCTCGGAAGTTGGTGGCCTCCAAAGCAGTGATGATTCTTGCTTCCTTCCCCAGCTTGTCAACAGACACTTGTACTCAGGAAGCACCGACCGCACGGTCAAGTGCTGGATGGTTGCATCCGGCGAGTGCGTCCGCACCTACAAGTCCCACAGGCACACCGTCAGCACGCTGAAGTTCCACGAGGGAATCTGTGAGTTCCTCTGTCTGGGTGACCGTGACACCTCGCGTATCCGGGGGAGATGGGGTGGGGCTTCTCGCCGGTCCTGGGATGTTCCGCAATCCTCGTAGGGGATTTTCTCGTGGTCTTCATTCTGAGGAGAGTTCGCCGCGATATCGCCCCGACGGTCCGATGTGGTGGAGCAGTGGTAAAGGAAACCACGTTTGCTTCCAAAATTCTACATCTCTGAAATCACAAACAGCTCCGTGACAAGACTGCGGCGGAGGTTTATTCGGGAACGCTCCGGGGACCATGACAGAAGCATTGCACAACCCCATCGGAGAGCACAAAGAAATGACCGAGGCCGCGTACGCCAAGCAAGAAACTCTGTGGTCGAGAGACATTCTTCCTGTCCCATGCCAACACTGGGGAGGGAGAACGTTATATTTAAACTATCCATATGCTGAGTTCAACTTGGTAAGCGGTTCCTCAGCAGTGGTAGGGATGTGCTGCTCTCTATAACACGGAGCCCTGATCTTTCTGGGACTCCAGTGATGCACTTAGGCACAGTTATAAAACACGTCAGCAGACTTTGGGGGTTACTGGTTTTAAACTGGCTTCTTTTTCTTACATTGTGGCAGCTTGCTTTGCATTTCAAAGAGAGTCGGTCCTGCTATTTTAACACGATTGTTACTCAATCAAAAGTGAATTATGCATGAAAATTAAAAAACAAAAAGTTTGTTGAACACTACTGCTTCAGCATCTGTGTATTTATAAAGATATTTGTGCATCATTATGTCAGGAGTTGTCTTTAAAATTCCATTAAACTGGTATCTTGGATTTTAGGGTTATAACGGTCTCAATCGAATGACTTTTCTCAGAGCTTTGCACAAGTATCAGTTGAATCACAACGCTAAATTTATATTTTGGGCATTAGCTGTAGTCAGATTGAATTCAGGACATGTGGACAACTTTTCAGAACTTTTAACTTGATACAGTAGTAGTGTGTTGGCAAACTTCTTCAGAAAATGTGTGGGACTTTTTTCAGAGGAACTGTATAGGACTAAAAAACACTGACGTTGACAATATCTGGCATCAGTGTTCACAGGAAGCGGAGACTCGTGTGCAAGGGCCTTCGATACCAAGTCCGGCGTTTTGAGAAGAGTCTTCAAGGGACATAAATTTATCATCAATTGTTTACAGGTGATCCATTGCATGGTTTGTGCTTTAACGTTAGGTTTGAACATTGTATTGCGTTTGGGATGCTTCTTTATTTACAGAGTGACTACACTGTGACGCTGTGGTGCAAAGGACAACATATTGCACAATGTAAGCTGGTTTGCTGTTATTGCATTTGTTCTAAAATCAACTGCTCCACCAGGTTCACAACCAGATGTTGTACACAGTGTCCCATGACTGTACCATGAGGGTCTGGGATGTGCGAGGCCTGTATAAATGCGACCAGACGGAGGACACCGAGAGCCAGTGGAAGGGCTCCTTTGGGAACAGCCTGTCGCGGGTGGGAAGGAACCGCGTAGGATGTTTGGGGCCCTCAAACAGGCCCACCACAGCGGCCAGCATCAGGAACGATCAGGAAGGTACAGAAGACACCTTGGAGCTAGACTGAGCTCAATGTTCCACACTCCCTTTTCTCTCATGACTGTTTACGCATTTGCACAGAGGCCAGAGGTCTCGATATTTGGATGTACGCAAGGATGGACGGTTTTGTGAGATGACACGATAAGGTCTTTGACAGATTTGGGATCTATCCCACCCAAGCCAAAGAGTGTCCATCCATCCTTTCTTTCACCTCAGACTCTCCATGCATGGTGTCATGGTCTCATGAAGATCTATGCCGTCTGGCTGTTTTTCCTCTGGTAGAACTTCATCAGTCAAACTGCTGAACCCCTGTTCACCTTGGCACGCTTTGTTCCAGGACTCTTTTCAGGTTAGTTTTTTTTTTTACTGATCTAAAGGAATCAGCCAGCTAAGATCCGAGTCTGGGTCTTATATTAAATTATGCTTCTTGACTCTTGTACACCGGCAATGACTTAGAGGTCTCGTGGTTGCTACCCTAACCCTCCCTTTACCACGTCAGTGATTCCGGCGAGCCGACTTTTCATCTTGTCTTTCAGGAACCGCGTGTTGTCTCACATACAGAATTCCTGATGGGCCTCCTTTTTTAAATAAACAAAATGACACATCCAGTTCGGTCTCTGTGTCAGTGTGATTATAGAGCGCTGTGAAGCTAAGCCTTATGGGACTGTCTGTTTCGAAGAGCTGAAGACTGATGCCTCTTGTCAGACAAACCAAATACATGCCTGTAAATCTACGCTTACAGTTTAGCACTGTTTCATTGGTTGGGCTGTGGTCTATCATGATGAAGAACAGCAGGGATTTATATATAAAACTAGCTCAAAAAATCTTAAAGACATGAAGGAACCATATGCAGATCATCATTCCTGTTACCACAGACCAACCTAAAACCCAATCCTCCCCTGAAAACACCCATTTGACCTCATGAAAACCCCAAGCAATGACTTAACTGGGGCCATCTGAACTTCATTAGCTAGGTTACCTGTAGGCATGACGCTGGTCATCAGTCATCATAGAAACACAAAGAGATCACCCAAGCTCCGCCCTGTGTCTCTGCTGTGCCTCCCTCTACGATGCATTAGCTTAATACAATTTAAGCACAGTTAACATGGTGCGTTGCTGTTGCGCATTAGACGGATAGTATTGCGCAGTGTTTGTATTGGTCTTGGACAGTATTGGCTGCAGACCTCCCAGTTTTGGTCTCCAGCAAAGTGAGTCTGTATCCCTTGCTGTGACATTCAAAACCAAAGGATTATAAATCTTAAAGGGGGCACAGATTCAGCTATGGAGGGCTTGCCAGATGAGCAGTGAGGGCGTGATTTATATACGCACCCCCCGGGTAGGTATTAAACTTCAGGCTTTGAATATGGTTGAATGACTGGTGGGGAATGGCAGTTATGTAGAAATGCATGCTGTGGATTGGTGGACACCATAGTGGAGGAAAAGCAAGAAGGATCCTGGGCCAATCACAGTGGGCAGCAACCCCCCAGCCTCGGGAGGGGGCAGGCAGCCAGTTAGTGGCCATCCTTAAAGTGGCCATCTTGTCCATAACATCTTGCGGATATGTCACTTTGGAGAAGGATGGTGTGTGTGCTATTTGAAAGACCCAGGGGTTGTGTGTGAATGACCTGCTTTCATTCCACTGCCACACTTCCACCCAGGCTGCTGCTGGTGCGAAGGGCCTCGCTCTCCGGCGCAGGTCAATAAATAATGTGGGTAATTCTTAAACCTCAGCTGAAAACGGCTGCAAAGTGCCTACCGCAAGCGCTCGCTTTCTGCAGATATCAAGCACAAAGAGAAGTCACAGCTGTGTTAAGTCTGTAGCGATTATGGATCAGCCAGTACTCTAATCTCCCACTTGTGTGTTTCCAGTAGTATTCCTGAGATAAACCATGGTATCTACATTAAGGTGGCTTCAAATCCATGAACATTGTGCAGGCAGTTGAAGACGTGAAAAGTGATATGGGATCACAGTTTAATCCGATTCCAGCAAGCTCTACTACCCGATAATTAAGTACAATTAAAGTTGGGCTTGTGCATTTGAAATCAATTTTTTTTCCAAAGCAATTTGAATGCAAAGTACTGTCATCTAAATGAAGTGAGATTTTGAGAATATATTTTCACCAGGGTTTTCCTCTATGTTCTCTGGCTTTGCCCCAAACTCCAAAAAAATAAATAAATAAAATGCGCTAAAGTGAATAGGCGTTACTGAATCGAGTGTGTACGATTGGTTGGCACCCCTGCAGTTCCGGGAAAGGCTCTGGACCCCCGCCACCCCGAATTGGACAAGCGGGTAAAGAAGGTGGATGGATGGGTAATTTTCACCCGGAACCTCCTGGTTTATATATGCAAAAATGAATAAGGTGAGTGTGTGTGTGTGTTTTCTTCTCCCCAAACGTCATAATCATGACTGGATGACATGACCCACTTGCCCCCCTTTTGGTGATTTATGATGGGTTTCCACAGAGTGGATCACTCAAGCTACAGCTGTATTTATTTGCGGTACATTCGGGGGGGGGGCGCTGAATGTCCGCTGAAATAACCTGCATGTCCTTTAATTTGCTTTGACTTACCTCCAGGTAGTGATATTTCTCCAATTTCAAAATGTTTAGTCCTTTTCAAAGCCCATTTAAAAAACGTTTGTTGCTTGGAAATAAAGTGTCCTTAACCGTACCTTGCTGGTTATAGAGGTATAAAGCCCAGGGTAACCCTTCTGGGAACACCTCGACCAGCCCGTCTGCTTCTGATCTGCTCCGTCTTCATCTGCCATCTCATAGCTGGGTTCCTCTCTCCTGGGTGATCTTTTTTTTTGCACTCGTATGTATTTACAAAGTTGTCGTTACTATGCTTGTGAGGTACGGTACTTGCCTTGCTTGAACGTTGTTTTGGACAAAAGCGCTTGCTAAGGCGAGGTGCTCGGATTCGGCCAGCCCGGCAGCGCCGTGGCAGGCTGGGACTGAGAGGTTTGTGGCTGATGAGATATCGATGACCTACCCAGTCAGTGAAGCGCAGATGATTGACTGAGAGCTTGAGAAACTCCAAGACGGACTCGGTACCTCGGGGCTTTGCTGAATTACCCCTCATCTGCTCTTCTGTGTCAGCCAGTGGAATAGAAATGTCATTTACTAAAGGGGAACTCTTTCATGTTCTAATGGAGGTGTGTGCCCCCCCTCCGGTCTTTGGCGACCCTCCACTCTGGTGTAACTGGGTTTCTCGGAAATCTTCTGTAATTGATTCTTCAAGTACTGAAGAACCGGTATTTCTGGACTTCTCTAACCACTCTAAAATGCTACCTGTAGCCTTACATGAGCCATGGACAATGAGTTCTGCTATGTGTATAGCATACTTTTATCCTATATTTATAGAGGGGATAAAGGTCTATTAGTGAGTGCTCTCCATCATTGTGGTACTTCGATAAGTCAAGGGACCTGCTGTCTTTTCTCTCTGTCCACTGTAATCCTTCCCATTTTGTGTATGGTACTGAATGTGCTGAATGCATTACTGGCAAAATACTGACGACATAAATTGGGCGGTGAGGGTTGAGTAACCCTGCTTATTTAGATATATGGTATTTACTGACCCAAAGCAGATGTCAAAAAATAAAAATTCTGATCTAAACCATACATTTATGCAGATGTGCCCCCTGCTAAGAGGTTCTCTCCGAAATATTATCGTTCCGCAACTCATTAGCTAACAGGGTAGGAAAATGAGCCAAGAGCCTTTACATCTCCTCTAGATGGCAGTGATGTTACGTGAACCTGAGGTTCTGCGTTCCCGGGGAGGAGAAGGTGATAACGGGGAACGTGGACAAACTTTCCGACGGTGGGTCGCTAGTGGTAAGGGTTGGTGTGCGTTGTTAATTATACGCTGTTATCTGCTCAAGGTCGCAAGATGTCTGATATTAATAGTGGATATCCATACAATCTGTGAGGGGTGTGTGTATGTACATGCACACCCACACAGGCCTACAGTGTATACTGTGTATATATATATATATATATATATATATATATATATATAATACATGCGTGTTTCTGTCTCCCCTTTGTGTCGCTGAACCGAGATCTCGCTACGCAAGAACCGACAGAGAAGAACCTCTGCACTGGACCGAGCACGCATGCCTCTTGTCCCCATGGTAACCGCACTGACTGAGCGTAAGTCCGGAATGGGAATGAGTGTTAAACCTGTAGGGGGCACTGGTCTGGCCGGGCGATGTGGCTGGGTCCAGTACTTTTACTTTAGAAGCACTCCTCGTTGTCCTATCCGTAGATTGGCCGTCATTTTAAACATTTCTGAAATAATTGATACTTGTTTCCACCGAAATTATGCAAATTCCGATATAATGCAATTTAAGATGCTTAAAATGCATCCCGTTGAAATGTAGTGTGTAAATATTCAATGCCCATGGCTGGATTATGTCTATAACAAACACAGAGCAAGCTAAAAGCTGTGTTTCTTCTTGTTTCTTACATTTTGCTGATTTATTTGTTCAATTACTCGGTCCCATGGTGTGTTTAATACCTGTCCGGAGGTGAAATAAAACGTCTGCCTACATAAAGACAACATTGTTTTAAAGCCGTAATTAACATGGTGTATATTTAAGACCGACATAAAAAAGGCAAAGTGATGCTAATGGGATAATGGCATGCCGCCTTTGAATTAAATGTGCTTTATTATGGCGGCACATGGCAATGGGAGATAAGAAATATGTTAAAAATGCACCAGACGGTGAGAGATCACCCTCAATTCAAAGCGTCAGCTACTTATTCTCAGTAGGTAATACTACATGCATCTTTAAATAAAAGTTGCCGTTCTTGTTTTGTATGTAGAAATGAAAATCATCATTCTTTTAAGTGCATCGATTCTTCTGAATGTTTCTTCAATATCGACACGTCCAATTTAAACTTTTAATAGCCCTGCGTATATTGAATTATGTAGCCACTCTTAATTACACTCTTATAAAATTACTATATATCAAATTACTGTGTATTTCATGTTAATTATACACTTGTCAATTAGGTACGCCAAGCTGACCTCATTCAGACGCCTATACACAATTATGCCAGTAGGGGGCGATAAAGAGCTGCTCTCGGTCGTTGAACGAAGGACCACTCACAGTGAACGAAAAAGAACGAATCAGCGCAATGACCGCGATGGTTTCGTTCACTTAAGTTTCGTTAAAAAGGAACAAATTTATTTGAACAGCTATTACAACATTCTAAATAGAACCTTGTGGTAACCTTTTTACATTATCTTTGTTACATTATAACTTCAGGCATCCATTAGCTCAAATACTCAAATAACTCAAATACACCATAATACACACCGGGCCCGGCTTCACGAGGGGTGAGCCTGGCCCACTAGCCTCAATATAGTTTTATATATATATATATATATATATATATATATACACACACACACACATACATATATATATATATATATATATATA
>JAODKM010000097.1:280962-294878 GCA_026780845.1 Petrocephalus sullivani | reverse complement strand
TTTTTTGTATCAGTTAGGGAGCATCTCACAAATCCTTTGGTTGCAGATCACAGTATCATACAGCTGTTAGTCCCTTTGGATCAATCAGCTTCTAAACTCGCTGATGAAAATACTTTCCGGCAATTATTCAGATCCCTTTGCAGACACAAGGACTCTGCTAAACCATAACTCTGTCCCTAGAAGGCATGATGAAAACGTCACTTACATCTTCTGCCTTAAAATCAAACTTAAACCCTTTGTCAGCAGGCATGGGAGTTTGCAACAAAACCAAGAGCAAGTCCTCAGCACGGAGAGATTGGAACCATGGTGATTTCTGGCCTTCATAGCCCCCATTAGAATAGAATAGAATAGAATAGAATAGAATTTTTTTTAGCCTTATCCTGTGGAGAAAATGGGTTTTGGCCTATCCCAGGTATACAGGTGAGATCTATCTGGGTGTCCGAGCACAGGATCGTGCAGCATTTGGCATGCCAGGAGAAATAAGGTCCTTGGATTTAATGGTGGCATCACTCTGATAGCCATGAGATCTGAACCAGCAACCTTTCGATGGTGGGCAAAGTCCTAACCCACAGAGCCACATAAACAGATATCATTTCATGTTCCACAGAAATTTTAACTTGGATTGCTGCATTCAAAGTCCAGTGAGTCCATGAGGAGGATTAAAGGGATAGTGAAAAAATGTCTCTCTTACAAATTGAAGACAGATTGCCTTTGAACATAGAAGGAACATGAGGATTGGCAGTCAAAATCACTCATTAACTAATATGCTTAGAGATGTGCAGTATTTCAATTAAATGTATTTAAATATATATGTAATTACTTTCAATTATTTTGCAATTTGTATTTTGCTGGACAGAAAAATAATTTGTAACAAAATACTTTGAGAGATTGTATTTTTATATTTAAAATACTTAATAAAAAATGTATTTATTTATTTTCTGTCATTTTAAGAACTTTCATCCCCAAGCTTACAGACTTTTAAATATAGCCTATCACCATCTTTGGCTAGCTGCAAATAAATCATGTGACCCATCCTGTTGGGCCAAGCTCACTCGCTGTGAACTTACTTCCCCCATAACGAGTAATCCAAGGAAAGATTTGGTGCTTGGTGCATATTACCTGAACATAAAGTGTGTAGTGAAATAAACAATCAGATATTGCTCACTGAATGTCATTATACGACAGAAAAAGAGTAATTAGCAAACGGCAGTGCTGTGCTCTAGAAATCAACTCGCTAGCCAATGCCACTAATTCTGGGGGAAACACTGGGTATAAATTACAGGTGTAGCGGTTCCGATTCCAAGGCTGAAACCACGATACAAACATTCACGATCTCCTATTGCAGTTCCATCTCCCAGATCCCCACCAACCCCAACCTGCTGCTGCAGGTGCAGCCTGTCAACAGAAGTTATAAAATTAATTGTGAAATTAAAAATAACACACAAGTAAATCACAAAACTATTATTCTGTTTAAAGTTAGAGACAGTTGTAAATTTTGTAAATACCACACACTAGGGCTGTAAAGGTATATGTATTCATCATATACCATTACTGTTTTGCATGTATTTTTGTATTTTGAAATTACTTGTATTTTAATTAAATACACTTTCTTTTATCAGTAGTTTGATGACTAAGTATTTGTAATTTCTAACAAAATACTTTTCGATGCCCATCTCTACTTAGCAGCAATCAACTGACTTTTTAATATGCATTTAATCAATGGTACTAGACAATACATTTTGTGGAAGGGTAAACTTCGAGTATTCGTACATAATGATGAAAGTATTATTTATTTCACTCCGATTATGAAATTTTAAAAACTCAGAGAGATTAAGTATATATAATTTGTAAATGACTAATGATTATAATGTTATGTTTCCTTAAGGATGTAATTATATTTGATTGTGATAAGTCATAATAACACTTTCAAGGAGACAATTTCTCCTTGCAATCAGTTTCTTGAACAGCTATTAATCAACTCTGCCACGTTAGACGATTAACCATATCGATTGTAGGTTCTTGTATTACACCCCTCAGAGTACAAATCGACCTTAATTTTGCACAAAAGGTTGAACCTACGTGTCCACAGTAGGACACAACGTCAAAATGCCTTCCTCTCCAAAACTTGCCAGATTTCCAGGTTCTAATCTCCACTTACAGCTGTTTTTAGGTAGACATCACTGACTTTCATCTGCCCTGCCTGCTACACCTCAGACGATTAAAAAACAGCTTTACCCAGTCAGTTGATGATCCAGGAGACATCTGCAGATGTTAGCAGACTAGAAGCATCTTGTCAAATAGTGGGAAAATGAGACACAGTGAGAAACTGGGTACGAGACTTTGAGCTACGATTATACAAGACAACGGAGGGGGAGTTTTAAAAACTCAATGTATGTGAACATGTAATACATTGCAGCAAATCCCATTTGAACTGTATTCCCATATATATATGCAGTAAACCAGTGTTTCCCAATCTGGTCCTTGGTGGACCCATAGCCGGCCCACCTTTTCCCTCCATTCAAGCTGCCTCCCAGCTCGCGAAAACTGAAGACTGTCTGTGGGTCCTGGAGGACTGGATTGGGAAAAAACTGCAGTAAACTAAACTTTGTGCAAGCCATAACTCTGTGAAGTTTCTCACTCTCACCCAGGGAAGTATAATTGTTCTGTTCACAGTAAAGTAATTGCGCAAAGCACAAGCACAACGCAATGCAGTTCGGCATCTAATCCGAAAGTGAAAAATAACGCAAAAGTGCTTGAACAGCTGCACAATGTCTGCATGTGTGATCGTTAGAGAATGTATGACATCCACAGCATAAATAATTTAGTAGGTTGCACATAAAATGCTCAGACATCCGAGAAAAATGCATCCCACAAGACGACGAGCTGGAGAGTCCAGCTTTCTTCAGTTAAAAGGAAACTGACAAATTAACCCCCCCCATCTGTTGTTTGCATTACCAACAGAGAACAAGGCTTAGATCTAGCTCTGTTCATATCGGAGATCTGGGCCCATCTCAGAACCACCAGCGTCACACTGGATGCATTACAGCACATTTTGATGTCAGACAACATATCAATCATGCGTTTTGGCTGGAGCTCTTCTTCGAAGATGGCGTTGTGAAACCCTGGCTGTTCCGTTCTTTCCACGGCGTTTCAGCCAATCAGACTGACACGCCCCCAGGCAGGGTAAAGCTGGGGTCAACCGTCATGTTGTATTTATGCCCCTGCTGGGAAGGCCAGCAAAACTTAAAACAAGAAAAAAGTAGCATGACTCTGATTCACTAAAAATTACACATCTAACGGCTCACAAACACATAATGGAGAGTCAGTGCTGATCTTTTACGCATGCCTTGGATCTCGAGCTGATCCCCATTTCATGTGAGATATTGTGGTCTTTCCTGGGAAGTGATGACCGGCCTGGGCTCCATTAGAAGGCCTGGCATTGTTTACTAGTACTGAGGCAAGACTTGGATACAGACGAGAAAAATCACATCATCCTGCTTCAAATTTCCTGGCCTATTCTAGGCTGAAGCTTCCCATTCTCCAAAAAAAAAAAAAAAGAAGTCGAGAGTATCGAGGATGTCAGCGTGTAGGGGTTCAATATGACGAGGTGCCATCACACCACAGTGACGGTACCCGTTAAACACCAACAGAGGTGTAGACCACAAACAAGAAGACTACACGACAACTACCCCTGTGATGGCAAAGCCTGAAGTTCTTACCCAACTATACAGTAGGACATTTTACTGGAGTGAAAGGAGGTTATGCAATTTGCTCAAGGGGATTTGATCAAGTCCAGTCTTGGGATTTGAACTGGAAAACTTTCAGGTCATGGTAACTCTGGAACCTCGTAAAATATTTTGATAAGGGAACACTGGATAGCAGAGTGATAATTATACATGAACTAGTCTTATGGATTCACAGACAGAATCAGATCCCCAAGCACTGGGTATGAATTCCAGGCAACTAGAAATCATAGATTTCATAACTACTACAAAGTCACCCAAACACTAAAATCATTTACCCAGCTTTCCTTTTCCATGAATTCCGTGTTCTGGCCCCTTGCTTGCTATACTTAGGCTGGTACTTCCAGAGATTTGAGCTTGGATGGATGGACTCATGCTCACACACAGGCCTTGTTACCACTGCAGTTCTAAGGTTAGCTCTGCCATCTGAAATGGGCGACTTGCTGTGCCGCTCAGCTATATCCCGGTGCAAAAGGATCACCACCTACCCAAAGCCCCCAGGACATCAGAGGGGAAGATTCTGATCGTGCATACAGAACCTCAGGGTCACCCCCACACCCATTGGTAAAAGCAGAGAAGCTCTCATTACATGCAGAGTAAGGATGTTGTGTAAAGGATGATGACATATTTCATCATCCTAGATCCTGTGCAGTCCTTTCCCGAATCGTTTCTGGAATGCAGATTTGAAAATACAGAGTGAACCGGGAACCTAACATTTGCCTGCAATCACATCTCAGCAGCGGACTCAGTTATACGTGCTGTTTATAATTATAAAAACAGAGAGGCCAGGATTTCCGAAATCTCACTCATCTATATCCCAGACCATTATGAACACCGTGATTTTGGGGAGTTGGTAGTGATGCATAATGTTGAGACATCACTATGGTCCCATGTGTTAATCCTAGAGGTGCACCAAATCGATATTCAGGATCGGTATCGGCACCTATCCATATCTATTAGACGGATTGGGTATGGGCCATATGTGACTGAGCCACGTCCGATACTTACTTTAGTTTTTGGCAGTCTGTAAAAAGATTACATTTCAACAAGAAATATGAGTTGATTTAGAAAACTTATCGCTGCCACTCTGGATTTTTGCCACTCATTGGGTGTGAGTGCAGAGACTTCTGCTTGCTGTGACGTCATGCGCATACCCTTTGTGGCAGAAGGAGTGGAAGAGTATCCTCACTGAAAAGGTGGGTGCACCTCTAATATTCAAGTAAAAAGAGCTTGTGTATTGACAATTTATTGGAATCAGATGAGAAAAAAAATGCAGATCGGCCCATCCGTAGTTACTAGCAGGGGTTATTACTGAAACTGGCATCTACTGGAAAGTATATTAAGCACAAGGTGTAATTTTTTATTTTCCTGAACACTGACCATATGAAGGCTATTGTTTTTACACTTGTTGCCTTCCCGGTAAAGTACTGATGAGGCTTCACGGCCAATCAGCCCTCACCAGATGTACAAGTGGTACCCGGAAAGCCGAAAGTAGGGTGGCCACCTAATCCATTTCAGAAAGGACACTTTGAGACTCTTTAGGTTTATTGCTTTAAAACTAAAAGGTTCCTGAGCTTGACTAAAAGTTCTTCTTGTGCTCTGACTGGTTTGTTTCCTTGATTGAAGGACTCATCCAGTTGTGTCACATTAACATTAGTGACATGTGCATGATTATAGGAGACTGACCAATCAGCACGCAGCAAGAACATGGCACTTAAGTGAAATCCAGGTCCTTTTGATTGAAATGGTAGCTTACAAATCCTGTCCTAGCTCCTTTCTGACATGGATTAGGTGGTAACCCTAGCCGAAAGGGTAATTTTGGAGCCTTTGATGACATCAGAAGACTTTAAAAATCATGTCCTGAGCAAAACTCAGCCAATGCAAGAAAACCAGCCTCCTAAACTAAGTCCCAGGTGTTCAGAGCAACAAAAGCGAAGCATTCTTCACGGACTAACTATGAAGCAGTACCCAGCGCACTTTAATTCAATTTAATTAACGATACGCCCAGAGTCATCTGTATGTTAATGACAATTTTACTGCTGTGATATAAATTTCCCTGTTCCACTTTATTCCATAAATTGCTTTGACTGAAGAAAAATCTGAGATATGAATCCAGCATGCGGGGAAAAAATAATATAACATTTAAAGGCACATGGTAGGCCTGATCATATATCCCGGTTGGTAATTACAGTTCACCAGTACAGAAATCCGTTCCCTCCATATTTCCATATGCAAAGACATTGAGTTCTTTGTGGGCCCGCATGCCCAGGATTACCTGCGTGATTTTTTATTTTTTTAAGATTTATCCTTTCCATCCAAAACAATCCCTTTATTTCATTGCATAACTTATCTCCAAATCGCGCTAATGAAAAGCCCGCCTGTCCTCGGTGACATTTACAGCCGGACCATCCCAGCAAAACGCGCACAATAATTAACGGCAGCATTTCGCAGACTGATCTTGAACTTCTGAACTTAAAATAGCTTCGGGATCCAAACTTAAAACCGCAAAATTTTAATAGCGAGGAGCAACAAGCAATGTGGCGTGTAATGATTTTATCTCGCTAAAGAAGGACCGTAACCACAGGCAGCCCGTCCCGGACTCTGCGTAATGGGCTACAGCTGAGGACCAAAAGCGTATCAGTGAGAATTAAACACACATTCACAAGCAATGTCCCCAAGAACGAAACACTTATCTGAAGTCAAACGCCAAATCCTGTTTAACAGTTAAGGCTGGTATTCAAAAGATAAAAAGTTTCTAGTAAGCTAATAAAAAAAAACGTAGGTTGTCTGATAAATATCCTGAAGCTGATCAGTGCAAACACGCCAAAGCAAACAACCATGGTGTTTGCTCAGCAGTCACAGAACGTAACCTTAACCCCAATCATCAGACGGGACGTTCTATGGAAAAACCTCCGCACTGGGTGTGCTTACACCGAGTGTCACCGGCATCAGCCTCTTTTTCCTCTGCTGATGTGCAGAAAATCCGTAATAAAGCAGAAATGTCACGCTGCCGCACAGTCGATGGGACTAATTACCCCGTAGCCACTGGGGAAGAGCCTCTGCTAGAAGGGAGGAGATTCGGTCCGTAGGCCTATACTACAACCAGGCCCGGCTCCAGCTCTCCGTAACAGGGTGGGCCAGGAAGATTTTTTTTTTGGGGGGGCAATTACATTATATATACACACACACACACACACATATATATATATATATATATATATATATATATATATGTGTGTGTGTGTGTGTGTATATATAATGTAATTGCCCCCCCAAAAAAAAAATCTTCCTGGCCCACCCTGTTACGGAGAGCTGGAGCCGGGCCTGGTTGTAGTATAGGCCTACGGACCGAATCTCCTCCCTTCTAGCAGAGGCTCTTCCCCAGTGGCTACGGGGTAATTAGTCCCATCGACTGTGCGGCAGCGTGACATTTCTGCTTTATTACGGATTTTCTGCACATCAGCAGAGGAAAAAGAGGCTGATGCCGGTGACACTCGGTGTAAGCACACCCAGTGCGGAGGTTTTTCCATAGAACGTCCCGTCTGATGATTGGGGTTAAGGTTACGTTCTGTGACTGCTGAGCAAACACCATGGTTGTTTGCTTTGGCGTGTTTGCACTGATCAGCTTCAGGATATTTATCAGACAACCTACGTTTTTTTTTATTAGCTTACTAGAAACTTTTTATCTTTTGAATACCAGCCTTAACTGTTAAACAGGATTTGGCGTTTGACTTCAGATAAGTGTTTCGTTCTTGGGGACATTGCTTGTGAATGTGTGTTTAATTCTCACTGATACGCTTTTGGTCCTCAGCTGTAGCCCATTACGCAGAGTCCGGGACGGGCTGCCTGTGGTTACGGTCCTTCTTTAGCGAGATAAAATCATTACACGCCACATTGCTTGTTGCTCCTCGCTATTAAAATTTTGCGGTTTTAAGTTTGGATCCCGAAGCTATTTTAAGTTCAGAAGTTCAAGATCAGTCTGCGAAATGCTGCCGTTAATTATTGTGCGCGTTTTGCTGGGATGGTCCGGCTGTAAATGTCACCGAGGACAGGCGGGCTTTTCATTAGCGCGATTTGGAGATAAGTTATGCAATGAAATAAAGGGATTGTTTTGGATGGAAAGGATAAATCTTAAAAAAATAAAAAATCACGCAGGTAATCCTGGGCATGCGGGCCCACAAAGAACTCAATGTCTTTGCATATGGAAATATGGAGGGAACGGATTTCTGTACTGGTGAACTGTAATTACCAACCGGGATATATGATCAGGCCTACCATGTGCCTTTAAATGTTATATTATTTTTTCCCCGCATGCTGGATTCATATCTCAGATTTTTCTTCAGTCAAAGCAATTTATGGAATAAAGTGGAACAGGGAAATTTATATCACAGCAGTAAAATTGTCATTAACATACAGATGACTCTGGGCGTATCGTTAATTAAATTGAATTAAAGTGCGCTGGGTACTGCTTCATAGTTAGTCCGTGAAGAATGCTTCGCTTTTGTTGCTCTGAACACCTGGGACTTAGTTTAGGAGGCTGGTTTTCTTGCATTGGCTGAGTTTTGCTCAGGACATGATTTTTAAAGTCTTCTGATGTCATCAAAGGCTCCAAAATTACCCTTTCGGCTAGGGTTACCACCTAATCCATGTCAGAAAGGAGCTAGGACAGGATTTGTAAGCTACCATTTCAATCAAAAGGACCTGGATTTCACTTAAGTGCCATGTTCTTGCTGCGTGCTGATTGGTCAGTCTCCTATAATCATGCACATGTCACTAATGTTAATGTGACACAACTGGATGAGTCCTTCAATCAAGGAAACAAACCAGTCAGAGCACAAGAAGAACTTTTAGTCAAGCTCAGGAACCTTTTAGTTTTAAAGCAATAAACCTAAAGAGTCTCAAAGTGTCCTTTCTGAAATGGATTAGGTGGCCACCCTACTTTCGGCTTTCCGGGTACCACTTGTACATCTGGTGAGGGCTGATTGGCCGTGAAGCCTCATCAGTACTTTACCGGGAAGGCAACAAGTGTAAAAACAATAGCCTTCATATGGTCAGTGTTCAGGAAAATAAAAAATTACACCTTGTGCTTAATATACTTTCCAGTAGATGCCAGTTTCAGTAATAACCCCTGCTAGTAACTACGGATGGGCCGATCTGCATTTTTTTTCTCATCTGATTCCAATAAATTGTCAATACACAAGCTCTTTTTACTTGAATATTAGAGGTGCACCCACCTTTTCAGTGAGGATACTCTTCCACTCCTTCTGCCACAAAGGGTATGCGCATGACGTCACAGCAAGCAGAAGTCTCTGCACTCACACCCAATGAGTGGCAAAAATCCAGAGTGGCAGCGATAAGTTTTCTAAATCAACTCATATTTCTTGTTGAAATGTAATCTTTTTACAGACTGCCAAAAACTAAAGTAAGTATCGGACGTGGCTCAGTCACATATGGCCCATACCCAATCCGTCTAATAGATATGGATAGGTGCCGATACCGATCCTGAATATCGATTTGGTGCACCTCTAGGATTAACACATGGGACCATAGTGATGTCTCAACATTATGCATCACTACCAACTCCCCAAAATCACGGTGTTCATAATGGTCTGGGATATAGATGAGTGAGATTTCGGAAATCCTGGCCTCTCTGTTTTTATAATTATAAACAGCACGTATAACTGAGTCCGCTGCTGAGATGTGATTGCAGGCAAATGTTAGGTTCCCGGTTCACTCTGTATTTTCAAATCTGCATTCCAGAAACGATTCGGGAAAGGACTGCACAGGATCTAGGATGATGAAATATGTCATCATCCTTTACACAACATCCTTACTCTGCATGTAATGAGAGCTTCTCTGCTTTTACCAATGGGTGTGGGGGTGACCCTGAGGTTCTGTATGCACGATCAGAATCTTCCCCTCTGATGTCCTGGGGGCTTTGGGTAGGTGGTGATCCTTTTGCACCGGGATATAGCTGAGCGGCACAGCAAGTCGCCCATTTCAGATGGCAGAGCTAACCTTAGAACTGCAGTGGTAACAAGGCCTGTGTGTGAGCATGAGTCCATCCATCCAAGCTCAAATCTCTGGAAGTACCAGCCTAAGTATAGCAAGCAAGGGGCCAGAACACGGAATTCATGGAAAAGGAAAGCTGGGTAAATGATTTTAGTGTTTGGGTGACTTTGTAGTAGTTATGAAATCTATGATTTCTAGTTGCCTGGAATTCATACCCAGTGCTTGGGGATCTGATTCTGTCTGTGAATCCATAAGACTAGTTCATGTATAATTATCACTCTGCTATCCAGTGTTCCCTTATCAAAATATTTTACGAGGTTCCAGAGTTACCATGACCTGAAAGTTTTCCAGTTCAAATCCCAAGACTGGACTTGATCAAATCCCCTTGAGCAAATTGCATAACCTCCTTTCACTCCAGTAAAATGTCCTACTGTATAGTTGGGTAAGAACTTCAGGCTTTGCCATCACAGGGGTAGTTGTCGTGTAGTCTTCTTGTTTGTGGTCTACACCTCTGTTGGTGTTTAACGGGTACCGTCACTGTGGTGTGATGGCACCTCGTCATATTGAACCCCTACACGCTGACATCCTCGATACTCTCGACTTCTTTTTTTTTTTTTTTGGAGAATGGGAAGCTTCAGCCTAGAATAGGCCAGGAAATTTGAAGCAGGATGATGTGATTTTTCTCGTCTGTATCCAAGTCTTGCCTCAGTACTAGTAAACAATGCCAGGCCTTCTAATGGAGCCCAGGCCGGTCATCACTTCCCAGGAAAGACCACAATATCTCACATGAAATGGGGATCAGCTCGAGATCCAAGGCATGCGTAAAAGATCAGCACTGACTCTCCATTATGTGTTTGTGAGCCGTTAGATGTGTAATTTTTAGTGAATCAGAGTCATGCTACTTTTTTCTTGTTTTAAGTTTTGCTGGCCTTCCCAGCAGGGGCATAAATACAACATGACGGTTGACCCCAGCTTTACCCTGCCTGGGGGCGTGTCAGTCTGATTGGCTGAAACGCCGTGGAAAGAACGGAACAGCCAGGGTTTCACAACGCCATCTTCGAAGAAGAGCTCCAGCCAAAACGCATGATTGATATGTTGTCTGACATCAAAATGTGCTGTAATGCATCCAGTGTGACGCTGGTGGTTCTGAGATGGGCCCAGATCTCCGATATGAACAGAGCTAGATCTAAGCCTTGTTCTCTGTTGGTAATGCAAACAACAGATGGGGGGGGTTAATTTGTCAGTTTCCTTTTAACTGAAGAAAGCTGGACTCTCCAGCTCGTCGTCTTGTGGGATGCATTTTTCTCGGATGTCTGAGCATTTTATGTGCAACCTACTAAATTATTTATGCTGTGGATGTCATACATTCTCTAACGATCACACATGCAGACATTGTGCAGCTGTTCAAGCACTTTTGCGTTATTTTTCACTTTCGGATTAGATGCCGAACTGCATTGCGTTGTGCTTGTGCTTTGCGCAATTACTTTACTGTGAACAGAACAATTATACTTCCCTGGGTGAGAGTGAGAAACTTCACAGAGTTATGGCTTGCACAAAGTTTAGTTTACTGCAGTTTTTTCCCAATCCAGTCCTCCAGGACCCACAGACAGTCTTCAGTTTTCGCGAGCTGGGAGGCAGCTTGAATGGAGGGAAAAGGTGGGCCGGCTATGGGTCCACCAAGGACCAGATTGGGAAACACTGGTTTACTGCATATATATATGGGAATACAGTTCAAATGGGATTTGCTGCAATGTATTACATGTTCACATACATTGAGTTTTTAAAACTCCCCCTCCGTTGTCTTGTATAATCGTAGCTCAAAGTCTCGTACCCAGTTTCTCACTGTGTCTCATTTTCCCACTATTTGACAAGATGCTTCTAGTCTGCTAACATCTGCAGATGTCTCCTGGATCATCAACTGACTGGGTAAAGCTGTTTTTTAATCGTCTGAGGTGTAGCAGGCAGGGCAGATGAAAGTCAGTGATGTCTACCTAAAAACAGCTGTAAGTGGAGATTAGAACCTGGAAATCTGGCAAGTTTTGGAGAGGAAGGCATTTTGACGTTGTGTCCTACTGTGGACACGTAGGTTCAACCTTTTGTGCAAAATTAAGGTCGATTTGTACTCTGAGGGGTGTAATACAAGAACCTACAATCGATATGGTTAATCGTCTAACGTGGCAGAGTTGATTAATAGCTGTTCAAGAAACTGATTGCAAGGAGAAATTGTCTCCTTGAAAGTGTTATTATGACTTATCACAATCAAATATAATTACATCCTTAAGGAAACATAACATTATAATCATTAGTCATTTACAAATTATATATACTTAATCTCTCTGAGTTTTTAAAATTTCATAATCGGAGTGAAATAAATAATACTTTCATCATTATGTACGAATACTCGAAGTTTACCCTTCCACAAAATGTATTGTCTAGTACCATTGATTAAATGCATATTAAAAAGTCAGTTGATTGCTGCTAAGTAGAGATGGGCATCGAAAAGTATTTTGTTAGAAATTACAAATACTTAGTCATCAAACTACTGATAAAAGAAAGTGTATTTAATTAAAATACAAGTAATTTCAAAATACAAAAATACATGCAAAACAGTAATGGTATATGATGAATACATATACCTTTACAGCCCTAGTGTGTGGTATTTACAAAATTTACAACTGTCTCTAACTTTAAACAGAATAATAGTTTTGTGATTTACTTGTGTGTTATTTTTAATTTCACAATTAATTTTATAACTTCTGTTGACAGGCTGCACCTGCAGCAGCAGGTTGGGGTTGGTGGGGATCTGGGAGATGGAACTGCAATAGGAGATCGTGAATGTTTGTATCGTGGTTTCAGCCTTGGAATCGGAACCGCTACACCTGTAATTTATACCCAGTGTTTCCCCCAGAATTAGTGGCATTGGCTAGCGAGTTGATTTCTAGAGCACAGCACTGCCGTTTGCTAATTACTCTTTTTCTGTCGTATAATGACATTCAGTGAGCAATATCTGATTGTTTATTTCACTACACACTTTATGTTCAGGTAATATGCACCAAGCACCAAATCTTTCCTTGGATTACTCGTTATGGGGGAAGTAAGTTCACAGCGAGTGAGCTTGGCCCAACAGGATGGGTCACATGATTTATTTGCAGCTAGCCAAAGATGGTGATAGGCTATATTTAAAAGTCTGTAAGCTTGGGGATGAAAGTTCTTAAAATGACAGAAAATAAATAAATACATTTTTTATTAAGTATTTTAAATATAAAAATACAATCTCTCAAAGTATTTTGTTACAAATTATTTTTCTGTCCAGCAAAATACAAATTGCAAAATAATTGAAAGTAATTACATATATATTTAAATACATTTAATTGAAATACTGCACATCTCTAAGCATATTAGTTAATGAGTGATTTTGACTGCCAATCCTCATGTTCCTTCTATGTTCAAAGGCAATCTGTCTTCAATTTGTAAGAGAGACATTTTTTCACTATCCCTTTAATCCTCCTCATGGACTCACTGGACTTTGAATGCAGCAATCCAAGTTAAAATTTCTGTGGAACATGAAATGATATCTGTTTATGTGGCTCTGTGGGTTAGGACTTTGCCCACCATCGAAAGGTTGCTGGTTCAGATCTCATGGCTAT
The DNA here is from genome assembly GCA_026780845.1 of Petrocephalus sullivani. Taxonomy (NCBI): domain Eukaryota; kingdom Metazoa; phylum Chordata; class Actinopteri; order Osteoglossiformes; family Mormyridae; genus Petrocephalus; species Petrocephalus sullivani. The sequence goes on along the minus strand of JAODKM010000097.1, from coordinate 281,476 downwards.
CAGAGTGATGCCACCATTAAATCCAAGGACCTTATTTCTCCTGGCATGCCAAATGCTGCACGATCCTGTGCTCGGACACCCAGATAGATCTCACCTGTATACCTGGGATAGGCCAAAACCCATTTTCTCCACAGGATAAGGCTAAAAAAAATTCTATTCTATTCTATTCTATTCTATTCTAATGGGGGCTATGAAGGCCAGAAATCACCATGGTTCCAATCTCTCCGTGCTGAGGACTTGCTCTTGGTTTTGTTGCAAACTCCCATGCCTGCTGACAAAGGGTTTAAGTTTGATTTTAAGGCAGAAGATGTAAGTGACGTTTTCATCATGCCTTCTAGGGACAGAGTTATGGTTTAGCAGAGTCCTTGTGTCTGCAAAGGGATCTGAATAATTGCCGGAAAGTATTTTCATCAGCGAGTTTAGAAGCTGATTGATCCAAAGGGACTAACAGCTGTATGATACTGTGATCTGCAACCAAAGGATTTGTGAGATGCTCCCTAACTGATACAAAAAA
>JAODKM010000097.1:261804-280862 GCA_026780845.1 Petrocephalus sullivani | reverse complement strand
GGTGGGGCCCAACATCGTAAGATTCACCTACTGACTGTAGGTGGGGCCCAACATCGTAAGATTCACCTACTGACTGTAGGTGGGGCCCAACATCGTAAGATTCACCTACTGACTGTAGGTGGGGCCCAACATCGTAAGATTCACCTACTGACTGTAGGTGGGGCCCAACATCGTAAGATTCACCTACTGATTGTCGGTGGGGCCCAACATTATAAGATTCACCTACTAATCTTCTGTGGGGACCAATATCATAAGATTTGCCTACTGATCGCCAGTGGGGCCCAAGATCATAAAAAAATTATATAATAATAATATAATAATAATATTATTATATTATGTTATATTTTAAATGACATGAAATATCAAACTTCAAAGTATAAACTGCTGTTTTTTCTTAAGTAATATTTGAAGTCTGACATTGAAAACAGACTTGGTAAACAGTTGCTTCTTGCATGAGATTCTCTGCTAATGAGTTAATGCTATTGGGTTATCCATTTTATTAAGCTCTTATGTAGTTTATATAAACACTTGACATAAGATATGTATGGAAATCAATCAGCCAGCATCAAAATGAAATTCCTGTATCTGTACCCTAAGATTATGACTTTATTGTGACTCTTTTGTAAATTTTTACTTTCAGCTTATAATTGTCCAGGAGCACTGTATAAGGAAAAGGGTCTGAGCACACATCTGTCCCTTGGATACAACCATATTCTAAACTAAACATCTGTCTGTATTTGTAAAATTGTAAATCAAGGGCCATATGGTGTCATGGGTAAGCAGGTCTCATACGCAAATTAAAAAAGGTTCTGCAAAGCTGTGGTTGGTTGTCATAGCGCCAATATCTATGACAACAGAGAATTAAATTGGGCAATGCGGATGTATTGTCTGTTTTGCCATGTGCCTGTGGCCCACTTCTGTCCATGTAACAGAAGCAAACAAACCTTATGGCTCTATGTCTTGCAACCACAGTTTACAACAGGTGTGCTCTTATGGGAGGAAAGGTACAAGCATTTGGTTGGACAGCTGCAACTTCTACTCTGCAGTTTTGGCTTCTATATACTCTGTGCAAATCTGGTTTTACATGTTCAGAGATCCTGTTCCTTTGCCCGTGACTCGCACAGGACTTCGGAAGAGTCAGATACCCATTGACTGTCCATGTATCCCTACATTAATCACCACACTCTATTAGACTGGCCTCTCTGCACCTGCTAATGGCGTTTCTCAGTAGCTTGCACGTTTCGCTGGGCTGGTCTGAACTGAGCAGATCCTTAATGATGTTAATGTTCAACTTGAGTGTGATCCCAGAGATACTCAGAACCTGTGAGATCTCTTAATGCCCCTCTCCTAATCATTACCTTTTCATAAATCTGTCCCGGGCTTGCTTTGAAAGACTTCGCCTGGATGCACGATGTATGTCTGTATTTCCTTTGAACGCGTAACCCATCTGAGGTGCTGATGCAGATCCCGACGCATTTCACCTGAAATCGCGTGACTCACTTTTCATGCTTATGATTAATGCTCATAATGAAAGCTTTTTAATGCTCATTTAAACTTTTTGAATGCTATATTCATTTACTGTAGGCATATTTTACCTTTTCTGCCCAATGGCTAAAGAGCTCTTCAAAGAACCGCCAATTATGTAAATTCTAGGCAGATGAAATTATCTTGTGACTCGTATATGTCTTTCTCTCACATGTGTTTTCAATGCAGTCAGTGCATTATAGCACTAATATTACAAATACTATATGAACTTGTTGCATTGTTACCTAGCAACACGCGATATGGCTCTATGATTTTACCACAGGCCCACTTTTCTAATCCTAAAGAAAAAAAATCCCTGTTACCTAGCAACATATAGATGAATGGCTACATATCAGAGAAAATAACTGAAAGTTAACTGCCTAAATTGTAATGGTAACATCTAATCATCCATCTGTGCATCTGTCAGTCCAATCCAGTGCAAGGTTGTGGTAATTTTTCACTCATTTATGATTTAGTTTTTTTTTTTTTTTTTATCTTCATTATTTCCTCAAGTATTTTTTGTTTCTCTATTAGTTACTTGACATATTATTATACCAGAAAACTTAAGCGGCTCAAAGTGATATCTCACTGGAGCAAATAACCATGTCTGCTGATGCATGTTCTCAGTATTTGACTTTGTCATGTATGAGTACCATTTTCAAACCTTTGACATCGGCATGATTTAAAAATCGGTTTGAATCTCTGTCAGAGGGATTTGCCTGGTTTAAGTTATGATTGGCTTTTAGAAATAAGTTTTGTAAGTGGTGAATGGCCAATCGATGATTCTGAAATGTAGGACACCCCTCTGGATCGATACATAGTTCATTACAGCTTAGCCAATAGCTGCTATCCTGAGACCTGGAGAAATATCGTCATGCTCTGGGGAAAATACTTCAGTGCTGATGTTTATGTAAAAACAAATCACGCACTTCACTTAATGCCATAAAACCTGATAAATACTTTGCAGAAAGACATTAATAGTAGGAATTACTTTAAATTGTTACTTTTTATTGTTCTAGCCTCGGAATAAGACATTCATTATTTTCATATATCACCAAGGCTATTTCTTGCATCATAATTGACTAAAAGTGACTCAGAGATGGTGAGTAAAGCTTATGTTGGCTCCTCATAACTTGGGAGAGAAGCCATTTCCTCTACCACCTTGCCACCACCCCCCCGCATGCCTCAGGAATGCTCCAAAGGCCGTTGCTTTGAAATCTGAAAACGTGCATTTTCATTTAGAAGTCCCGTTTACCTAAGAATCAGAAGCGTGATGTAATTGGATTTTTTGCATTTTTTTCCACTCTTCGACCAATGCTCCACTATATCTACCTTCTTGTCCATGTGTCTGCGTGTGTGAGACAGCTTGATAGTCTTTCTTTAGTTTGGCTTTAGATGAACCGTAAACTACTGAGAGAAGAAATGCAGACAGCGTAACAAAGTCGGACGCAGAGATGCAAGCGCAACGGAGGCGGGAAGAGGGTGTAAAGAGGCTCAGACTATCAGCATTGCAGCATGCGTGCTCAAAGCTGCTCGATATCGGGACGGTCGCTGAACACCACAAAAGTGCGGCCTCAAAAATGGGCACAAAGCAGAATGAGTGCCTTTTTGACCCCCGTCACAACAGGAACCGCACGTTGTGAACTTCACAAAGCTGGGATTTACAGAACCCGCTTGTATCCATGGCCAAAGCACAAAGACACATCACCTGGTGTGGGGAATAACCGCGTTATAAATGGGGGCGGGACAAACTTTATCATTAGCCAATGATGTGTTCTGAATCAGCGAGTGACAGTGGAGAGGGCACTCCAGGAGCCACTGAGTTTTCAACTAGGGCCAGTGTCCCTTGTGGCCGCACCCCTGTATATGCGCCCTGCTAGAGAGGTTTATGTTTAGAGGAAGCCAGTGGACACCTTAAATCCAAAAAGCCTGTTGATATGCTAGCCATCTTTTGGGAGGTCTATAGTCGAATCAACACACTACATGGTCACGTGATGACCAAAGGAAATTAATCTGTTTTATAGAACCTCCTGCCCCCTGTGATGCAAAGGCAGCTCCCTGATGATGTCCCCGTATTCCATGATGATAATGCTTCCATACACACAGAACGCCATAATGCAGTCCAACACTGTCTATGGCGCCCCAATATCCAGATCTAGATGTTTATGGGACTATTGTCTTTGTGGGAGTATAGAATGCAAAGTGGATTTCCACCGCCTTCATTTTTCAAAGAACTAGATGGTTTTCTTTCTAAACATTCCAATATCCCGCTACTGGTATGTAACCAAACAGGGTGGCTAGTATGACATCACTCCAAGATGAACTAAAGCAGATCGGAAACCCAAGCGTGACTCTGGTCCTTATTTCATCCTTGATACTAATGCATTTTCTTTGCCTTGTCCGCTCCCCGTATGTATAGCGTGCAGTTATTCTATTTGACGTTCTGCTGAATGTAGGAGTGACAAAAAAGATTTTCCCTCTCCTGCTTCTATGTTTTCTGTGCTTGTTGTAGCTTCGGTAATCCCCTCATTGGGCATATTTGCCCTTTTGTCCTTCTCTGTAGGATTTCTTTAAAGTGAGGGGAAGCGATGTTTTTATAAAGGTGATGATTCCTGACTATTCCGTTTTGTTGCTTTTAAGTACAGCTTTGTGTAGGTGGGGCGCCTCCCTTTAATGCACTTAGCAGACATCTGATTGGCTTTTTATCTTAATTACACATAGTCAAACATTGTTATGCTAGGAATTGCCTTGGTATGCTGGCCTGAAAGACGGCACAGATAGAACACAATTTCCTCTTCCTAAAGACACCCACAGAGCAGCTAGTGAATGATAAAGCCTTCAGAAACTTGCGAGATGCGATTCCAAGACCCTTAATGGATGAACTGCAGCTCTGAATTTTGAATGGCAGGATGGACTCAGTATTTAATATTCCTCAACATCCTGTTCCACATTCTGCACACTCGTTAATTTTACTTTCTATTTTTTTTTTTATCTTGTATCTTTATGTTTAACTCATGTGGTAGATACTCCCATGGTTACGTGACCACTCATTTTTGGAGGTAGATCCATTTTTTTCATGAAGAAGATGAAGTAAAAAATAAATGTAAATAAAATTCTCTGTGACCCTGCCTAGCGTAATGCAGTTATAAGATGGATAGGTGGTTGGATGGATGGAATAAGAATTTCATATGCGAGCTTCATTAAGTGCAGGGTATCACCCAAGTCAAAGTTTGTTGTTTTCCATATGATTAAGCAAACGTCCTATTCCACTTCTAAATGTTCTTCCATGCTGCTTTTCTCAGCTTTGTAGGTTGCTGTAGGATATTGAAAAAAATGTTTTTTTTGTTTTGGCATACTTTTAATTGGCGATACATGGTTCAAAGCAAAGCCTCAGCCATCTGCTCAATGAGCTCCTTGGGCTGAACACTCCTAGATCATGGCTACCTCGCAAGAGGCTCCAGAACTCCTGAAGGGCAGGGAAAGCCGAACTATCTACCCCAAATCTCAGCAGAACTCTGTATGTTGCACTGCTGTGTCAAATCACAAACGGGATCATTTCAAATCTGGATAAATGAGATTCATCTGATTAACAGTACAGTCATGAAAGTGTAGATGATATTTTTCCTTTTGCTAATTTCAGCAAATATTTTCCGCCTGCCTGGCTCCATTTAGCAGTGAGAGAAAAGAGTAATTAAGCTGGTAATTACCCCGCCACCTGAGACATATTGATGGCCTTCTAATGGGGCTCTCACCTGACCTTCAGCGTGACCTTTGAGCTGCTATGAACATGTGAGAAGCCGTGAAGAGGCTGGCATAGTGTCTTGCGAATGCTGTTGCTGCAGTTTTTCGTGTTGTTGTTGTTGTTGTTGTTGTTGTTGATAATAATATTATTATTATTATTATTGTTATTATTATTATTATTATTAGTAGTAGTAGTAGTAGTAGTAGTAGTAGAGATTAGCCGTGGCTAAAAATAAGATATTTACTGCCAATAATTCCCTTTACAATGGTGACCTGTATTACTTTGCACATCCGTGTACCTAAATGAGAAAAATGTCTGATGTGTGGATTACTTTAATGTTGGCAAAAAAGACGTTAAAAATGCATTACATTACTCTGATAAAATTTCACGGGGAGGATCTACTAATAAGCATTTCCATCCATCCATTCTGTACCACTTTTCGGGGTCGGGTCGCGGGGGCAGCAGTCTAAGCAGGGAAACTCAGACTTCCCTCTCCCCAGCCACTTCGTCCAGCTCTTCCGGGGGAATCCAGAGGCGTTCCCAGACCAGCCGAGAGACACAGTCTCTCCAGCGTGTCCTGGGTCTTCCCCGGGGCCTCCTCCCAGTTGGACAAGCCCGGAACACTTCACCAGGGAGCCGTCCAGGAGGCATCCTGACCAGATGCCCGAGTCACCTCATTTAGCTCATCTTGATGCGGAGGAGCAGCGGCTCTACTCTGAATCCCCCCCAAATGATTGAGCTTCTCACCCAATCTCTCAGGGAGAGCCCAGCCACCTTGCGGAGGAAACTCATTTTGCCCGCTTGTATTCGCGATCTTGTTCTTTTGGTCTCTACCCACAGCTCATGACCGTAGGTAAATCGAGAGCTTTGCCTTTTGGCTCAGCTCCTTTTTCACCATGACAGACTGATGGAGCGCCTGCATCACTGCTGACGCCGCACCCATCTGCCTGTTGATCTCCCGCTCCATCCTTCCCTCATTCGTGAACAAGACCCTGAGATACTTAAACTCCTCCACTTGGGGAAGGACCCCCTCCCCGACCCAGAGAGAGCACTCCACCCTTTTCCGGCTGAGGACTATGGTCTTGGATTTGGAGGTGCCGATTCTCATCCCAGCCGCTTAGCTCTCAGCTGTGAACTGCTCCAGGTAGCTGGAGGTTACGATCCAATGAAGCCAACAGAACCACATCATCTGCAAAAAGCAGAGACCTAGTCCTGAGGTCACCAAACCGGACACCCTCAATGCCCTGGCTGTGCCTAGAAATTCTGTCCATAAAAGTTATGAACAGAATCGGTGACAAAGGGCAGCCAAATTTCAGACGATTTTTCACTCGTTTGACTATTTTTTGGATTGGCCCAAGTTTCAACTTAATCGTTTGTCATGCATCGTGTAGTATACATGGGGTAACGAGCAGCGATTCTCCCCTCACGACCAGCTCACGATCGGCAATCGTATGGTCGGATGAAAATCAAACCTGTGTGATACTCTGGTCGCCCCTCCTGAGGGTATCACCCTGCTGACGGCTTTGGGTTTTCAACACATGCGATTTAGTCCTACAGTTTGAGCTGGAGGTTTACAAAACAACTGAAAAAATTACATAGTGTCATGCCCTGCCCGTCCGATCCTCCTGTGTGCCACGCCCCCTTGTTACCCTCATGTGAATCGTTGAAAGCAGGAAGGAAAAGCCGGAGGAAGCGGAAACAAAAGAAGACACTGGAGGTCTTCTTAGGGGCTGTTTCCCTCTCCGCTCGGATTCCCCTGTGTGCTCCACCCGTGGACGCCGCCGCGAAGCTGCCATCCCGCAGGTCCCCAGTATCCCCCGGAAGGAAGCCCCAAAGTCTCCTGTTCCTGTTCCCGCTCCAGCGCCATTGCCTGTTCCTGTTCCCGCTCCGGCGCCGCTGCCTGTTCCTGTTCCCGCTCTGGCGCCACCGCTTGTCCCGGTCCCGGAGGTTCCTGCTCCTGTCCTGGTTCCAGAGGTTCCAGCTTGACTGGGACCCCTCTGGGCTTGCCCTGATGGGCCCAGTGGGCCCTCTCAGGGACGTGACTCCTCCCCCCTGCCTGCAGCAGGGCTGCACCTTCGCTGGCTGTGGCTCCGCCCTTCGCCTGCCGTGGCTGTGCCTTACTCCTCGCCTTCGCCGAGGTCCCCTTTGCCTTCCTCCTTGCCTCCTCCGTTGCCCCCTTCGCCTTCCTCTTCGCCTCCTCCGTTCTTCCCTCCGCTTGTCTCCTCGGTCCCTCCTCGGTCCCCTCCTGCTCCGGCCTTGCAGTTGCTTGCTGCCCCTGCAGCTGCCGCCTCTCGCCCGTGGGAGTCCCTCTGGCTCCCTGTGTTCCCCCACCTTCTGCCCCCGGTGTCTGCTTCGTTCCCCTTTGTTCCTCTTGTGTCCCCGCCGGGTCCTTTTGTTCCTCCTGGTCCCTCCGTTTCCCCGGTGTCCCCTGTTCTGCTGCCCCTGTGTTTGTTTGCCCTGCCTGTCATGTGTCAGTTCCTGTCGTGGTTGCTGCCCTTGTGCTTGTTCTGTGTCTCTGTCCTGTTTCCGGTGGCTCGTTGATATTTGTGCTTTTGTTTTTCAGGTCCTGTGTCCCCGGTCTTGTCTTGGCCACGCCTTTTGGGGGTGGGTTCTGTCACTCCCTGCCCGTCAGATCCTCCTGTGTGCCACGCCCCCTCGTTACCCTCGTGTGAATCCTAGCATGTTACCGGCTGTTTCTCATTTTGTATTAGTGATCTGGTGTATTTAGTCCACGTTCACGTCCGTTTCCCCAGTCCAGTCATTAACGTCGTTGCATTGTCTGGTGCTGTACCCTGCCTTCGTTGATTAAACCCTCCTTCACCTTACCTTTTGGACTCAGACCTTGTTTCCCGCTCCGCACGTTGCCCGCCAGGTATGACACATAGTGTAAGCCCAGCTTTATGTAAGGCATCCTGGGGTTTTTAATCGGGAGCTAACATAGACACAAAACCATAAGAGCGTCCCAAATTAGACTCTTGAGTATTTAAGATAATATTATGGTGTAATGGGGCAGTTATGTTCAGGAGATGTGTGTGTTTGTTTGTTTACTTACTTACTTGGTTGTTTAATTTATTTCAATTACTCAGAATAACAGTAGTTCATTTTTATATTATTGTTGTTCATTTTAATTCTAAGACTTATTTTTGGTTATGTTTGGTTACTTTTGCACTATATATATTCCCCTGCATGGATGGACTGGGCTCCGTCTGACCTGACAACAGATATCAGTCTCTTTATTTGTGCTGAAAGCGTGTCTTATTTGTTAACAGGCCATCGGCCCACAATTCCCTGTGTATGATGTCATGCAGCGAGGACTGAAGGGCATCCCTGTCTCAAACCACGGAAGGTGTTACCGCAACGGGTAGCGAGTGACCCGCCATTAGTGTGACCGGTGCCTCATCGCGCGAGCCATTTTCTTCTGTAGTGGAAGCGCAGCGTTTAATTTCTAGCTAACAGGGGGAAGCATACCCATACTGGATGGAAGAGATGGAGGTGAAATTAATGTGAGCTTTGGGGAGGGGGGGGGGGGGGGGTTAGGAGACGGCTGAATAATTAAAGCGGTTAGGATTGCGGCCTGCTTACGCTTGTTGAGATTGAATTGACATTTCCCGGCGATTGGATTGCGGCAGGTTGTGTGCTCTCGTCATCTGCGTAAACGCCGAGGGGTTCCAGGCGGGCTGGAAGCGTCGGCCGGGGTGATTGATAAAACACTGCGGGTAATTGGATCTCCATGCGGGGGTCAGCTTTATAAATAGCTCCTGTCGGGTGTCTTGCACGAGGCAGTTACTCGTGAAGCTCTGCCGAGACGGACCTTGCATGAGGATCACGGTGCCACGGTGCCTCCAGGACCCAGATCGATGAGAAAACTCGCGATGAACTGTTGCGTTTTACCAGAGTGACATGCTTGACTTCACCCATTCCACTCTGATGGGAACACACCATTGAAATCTAAAATCCAGTTCTTTAGAGTGTACTGCATGTTGTTGCGTAAGAACTATAATGGTAAACAAACTTTCTTATAAGAAAAACAACGACAAAACGCCAAATAAAGACTGTAACAAAATGTTATTGGGGTAGGATCAGAGGATGGCGATGTGCCACACGTCTAGCAGTGTGGAAGACATTTCAGTGCTGGTGACGCGCTTTTCTTGCTAGAATGATGTGTGTTCATACATCACTTTTCCTTTCTAAATTCAACTGGAATCATGTGCCCTGTCTCTTGCTAGACTAGTTTCCAATAATAAGGCGAGATCAGGCAGGAAAAGGATTAAGTATGGAATAAATCCGGTGTGTGCTACATTTGAGTGTATAGTATTGATTGAAAAATTTGATGATATTTAATCCAACTTTTTACATGAATACTGTGTAGAAAACAGGTAATGCTAATATACATTGTAGGAAAGAGACTGTCCTATTGACATGTACCTTGACGATAGTCAAGATGAACACTTCAGAATATTCAGAAAGCGAGGACGAGGGCAATGAAGGAGTAACAAGTGACAACCGGACTTGAGAGCGGGAATGAGAAGCTCTGAAGACCTTTAGCAGACCCGTTTTTATTTGCTATAGCGAGCAGTGCTGAGCCAGCCTTTAAATTTCAGAAAACTGGCAGCAATATAAGTAGACGATTCAGTGGCTGAAAAACAAAATTTTCTTTTCTTTTTGAAAGATGGTGGATATTACACTTGAAGTTAATAGCGGAGTTCAGGTTCTTTGTGAAGAACACACTCAAGGGGATTAGAGTCGTACTGCCTTGAAAAGAGGGCTGGCAGCGCAGTTTAAATGGCAGCTGGACACGGAGTTGCCGGGCTTCGTTCAGCTCTTTCCTTTCAGGATACTTTCGGAGCCCAAAAATGTTGTTGACCCTTTTAATTAGAGGTGTGCAAAAATGTGCCCTCCTCATGTCTAAGGTGTTGGAATATACCGCTCTGCAGCACCCAGATCCATTTCATTCCTGTCGACGGCACAGCGGGACTGCAGAGGAGCCGTGTTCTTCTCACGAGGAGATTTTTCGATAAGCTCAGACTTGTTGTTGAACCTACAGGGCAGAGTGGTCTCCCAGGTAAACGGCAGCATATGATTCAAGTATAACTGCCGTAAGAACTTTAAAAAACTAAGAAACAAAGCCTCAAAATACCCCTATCATGTATAAAAGCAGTTTCTAGGGTAGGGCACAGCAAAAAAAAAAAAAACACCCCACCCCCACCTTTCTAAAATCAGTAATAGGTTACAGCTGAGCAATATTGGCCCAAAAGAAGGAGTCCGTAGCTGAAGATAAACAGTGTTCCCGGCTGGCTAGATGCTCGCTCATGCGTGCTCCCCCCATTACTGCGATTTCAGCGCTATGCACCAGCGTTTGCTGTGACCCTATGCTGTTGATGTGAAGGTGTTCCTTCTCCGCTGTGACAAGGTGGTGGGCTGCTTCTAAGCCAGGATGCCCGAAATTCCAGGACATATCAAAGTGATTTAATGTAATGACTTAGGAAGGGTAATGGCAGTGATTTCCGTGCAGTTTTGCTCTTGACAGATAATGTTATTGACTCATGCTACTCTTATTAAGATTTTCAGATCAAAGTCACTGGCCTAATTCTGTCTGCTTCTATACATTATAGTGACTTGCACATCCCGGCTTTTCCCTTCTGTGCCCACACTGAAGCGAGCTCTTAATACATGTTTGGCGAGCGCTGCTTTTCTGTGAAATGAACTCCCCGCCTGTACGCCGTCGCTCCTGAACACGCGTGATGTTCTCCTAAAAATAGAACGCACGTTTGCCCTGATTTGCGGCACACGTGAAGTTAAGCCCTTCTCACGAGCGATCGGGAACTCGTCACGGGCATGGAAGGAAGATGGATGCATCGGGGGCTAAATAATGATTAAATTCTAATCGGCCTGTTAAGAAAATTCTAGAATTTGCCCCTAGGGGGCGGCACTGAGCCGATGTGGCCCCCTGTTCCAAACCCTGACTGATTTCCTGCACATGCCAACTGCCACCGGTATAATGATTTTTCTCAATCGAATCTTGGCATGGGTGTATCCTCTGAGTTCTCGTCAGGCTGGATGGGCTCCCAGCCACCTGTCTGTAGTGGTGGATGGGGAGGAGTACGAATGGCAGCTTGGCAGAGCGCTCCCGGCTCCGTGACCAGGTGTATATCCACCATGAACCAGGCAGGGCATAGGTTAAGCGAGCCGGGCTGTTCGCACCTCCTGGCGACTCCCGCGGCTGCTATCCTCACATTCCGCTGAAATTCCGGCACTCTGGCACTTTTTACGTATCGCGGGCTTAGGCGCACCTGTCCGCAATGAAACCCAAAAGCCCCAGGATCCAAGAGACCCGTAAAGGCCCCGCCGGCGCCATCGTAAGCGGTTCTGCTCGTGACCTCCCCGACAGATTCACCCGGCCCCCTTTCAAGGACACGCCGGCATCATTAGAGCCGTCTACGGATTGTGCCTGTGAAGGCATACATTTTTATAGCATAATTTCTTCGTATTTCAGAGCCAGAGGCTATGGAGAACCTTCCATGAACAGCCTGTAATTGACCATTTGGCCCGACCTCCCTGGAGGTTCCCTGGAGAAGCCTGACAAGCCTTCCCTCCGATAGCCAATCACGTTCGACAAAATTACACTAAACGAGCGCTCCGTAATTACATTTTTCATACCCAAAATAATGAAGCGCCAGTTATTGGAATGTGTTCGGCTGCCAGAATTTGCTGCCCGTTTCTTTAATCTGTTAAATTTGGTTATGCCTGTAGCTTAGCCTGACAATTTTGTTGAATAAGGCGTTAAATTATTTTTTTTTTTTTCTGTGAGCGTTTTCTTGAGTATTAATTTGCTGATGATTTTGCTCTTCGTTTCGCTGCTCCTAGGACAAATTACCTAGCTACTGGCAGACTTGCTTGATTTCGGCTAAGCTGATTTAGCCACGATGGCAGTTTATTCTCTCTCATCTACTCTCCCATTTATGACCACCAGAACCACCTTGTGAGACCCTGTCCACTAGACTGTGGCCTGCAGGAGATTAACAAAATATTACTCACATGGGTTCGAAAATATAAGACCAGGAATGTAGAAGTTATAAAACAAATATATATCTCCATTCTAAAAAACAATTGACAAACATCACACATGACACATAATTTCTCCTGCTACATTTGTAACACTCACTTTTTTCCTCTAGCTAGCTGCCCTAGCTGCCCAAATAGCCATATGAATACAAGGAACCAACAAGAAACTATAAAATAAAATATAATGTCACAAAACAGAACAGCATAACCTAGCACAGTTATAGTGAAAAATGTCCCCAAGCTGTAAAAGCTGTAAAATATCATGCATCACAGTAGCACACTGAGGAGGAGGGGTGTCCTTTTAAGTGCCTATCAATTGGTTCCACAAAACCACTGGTGTGGCTGGTAAAGTGTTTGAGAAACGTAGGCAAACGCGACCCTGTAGCGTGTCGATCGCCTGCTGTTCATATATTAAATGGGGGGTGATTTTTTCAGGTAGAGGTCAGTATGGAGGCCTGATGGGATTTTTCCTGAAGCTTGTGGGAGTCATGCCTCGTTAATTCCGGTCTTTGTTGTTTTTGTAAAGGCCCGCTCTCCCACAAAACCTGCACCTCCTGCCCTGCCGTCTCTCCCGCTGGTACTGACGACTGGATGCCGCCGCCCCGATTCGGCGGTTCCTGCCCCCCCGTTTCGGCGCAGGGTCTCCGAGGGTGAAGGGGTGCTAATGAGTGTGTCTGTCTGCGATGAGGCGGCTGCGTTTCGGATGAGTATCCCCTCCAGAGGTGAGGACGCAATTATGGGCCGGAGCGGCTTGCTGAACGCTTGAGTAGACGTGAAAGCGGCCGGAAAATGGACTGCGTGTTGTTATTGACCTAAACACGACACTTGCTTAGCAAAGCGTTTCAAAGTTAAGGGCACCCCCCCCCCCCCAACACTGGTTAAGCCATCGCTGTGACACTGTGTTTTCGTACACACGTCCATGTTCTTTAATCCTGAATTCATTCTTAATTTTCTTTTACACGTTAAATCAAGGCATAGACTGCTGTCTTGTTTTAATATGCAAAACTGACTAATTCGGAATTTTTCTGCATTTTTTTTGTGCCAGTCTGGATCAGAGTGCTAGCTTAGGACTCCATCTGAAGCTAGGGAGGGCACCAGCACCCCACTTCATCTTCACGTACAGCAAGGAGAGCAAGACGAACCCAGCTGTCTTGCACCGGTGTGGTGCTGGTGAGGAGGAGGGCTCTGGGTCTTCTTGTCACTGATGAGTAGTGTGACATGGCGAGATCGGACCCAGCTCTGTAAAATCCCGGTGATCAGTGCATCACTGCGGGGCCCGAAAGTGTCATTTCCAAAATCGATAATGGCAATGGGCCCGGTTTGTCCTTCCAGAACAAAACGTCGCTGTTTCTGCAGCGGCATTTAGCTGCAAAAAATGGCTCAGTGATCGACGCATAAATCCCCAAAAATTAGCTGGATGTTTACCTCGAGCGAACCCTCCCCCGGTGTGCCGAGGGTAAAGGCCAGGGTAAATAACGTCACCGTCAGCTGCGATAATCGCGTTTAGATGTAAATATGCTCCCTGGCAGCAGTGCGCAATGGAGCTGCGTGCGGTGGCATGCTGGGTAAGTGGTCGTTTCATTGTCTGGCCACCAGGCCCTGTTTTGGGAAGCGGCTTGGTAATTTACAGCAGCCACAACAGGACAGAATGGGCTACAAACTGTCCCTAGAGGAGTTTCCGGAGGACTCTGGCAGTGCGCGGCCACGCACGCAGCTTCGCTGGCACGTCAAAGAGGAGCCAAATTAAAGGCTGGTGGTGCATTTTAACGGATTGCGTGTCCTGCGGTTTGCTGCCCGTCCCGCAGACCGACTCGCCGACCCGGCGTCCTGGAAGGCGCTGAGGCTTTGAAGGCCGTGCCAAGCCTGGCACAAAAGGCGCCGGCCGCGGGCTCCTCGTTAAGCCGCCTTCGCCGGCCCCGGGGTTAATGGGGCCTTTCTTTTGTGAGTTTTGTAAAGTCAAGCTCATGCTGATTTATCTAAAACCCGCCCCCCCCACCCCTGCCGGTCGCCGAGAACCAGCTGAGCCCGGCTGGAGGGGGGAGGAGAGCAGGGATTATGGGGGCTGACCGTGAAGGCGCCATCTCTGGCGGGAGTGAGCGGGAGACGTGTGGACTCGGCTACCTGCCCGCGGTGCCATTCAGCGCCGGCCTGTGGTTTGGACCTCGCAGATTACCGAAGATGTGTGCTGCGATGGGGGGGGGGGGGGTCCAGTTAGGCAGGGGTCAAGGCTAAAATTGTTCTGGGCTGAAAAGCGTGTACTTGAATATATGGGACAGAAATAGCCGTTAAGTATTATGATTACATGGAATGTCACACAGCGATGCCCAGGCAAGCCGTAGTACAATATGGGGGGGGTGAAAACGCCCAAAACACTCTCGGCCTATAAGCTGAAAACCGCTGTGGCGTGTTTATTGGAAGAGGAAGGTGTGGGGGTGGTGTAGACATCTTGTTGCTCTTTCATATTAAGCCTAATGAGGCCCCATTATTTGGCCGTTTATGCTCTGTGTTTGTGGCAATCGGGCTTCAGCGTGGCATTCCTGGGGGGGGCCCCCTCACATGTACGATGTATGACCACCGTCAAACTACATATTGTGCCTATGTGTTGAACGCATATTTCCTTGATGTACGAAACATAATTATTCTGTATATGACAACGTATTCATCTAAATATGGTAAATGCAAGTCGGCCTAGCAATTATCCATCAATATGAAAGTGACATTAATCTTTATAGAAATATATAAAAAACCACCTTGAATTTAAGGCTATTGCAGTTTTGACGCAAACGAATCTGTTCTAGACTGCGGCTATGAAATACCGGCTTAAAATCGCGTGACCCTGGGCCGTGAGCTCGTTAATGTAATATTGCTGAGGTGGAGATACTCAGACGAGTAGCGACTTTTATAACATTAGCGGGACGACGACTGATTGGGAGTGGGAGTTAGGGGTTAGGTGTTGGGGGGGGGATAGGGGGGGAGACTAAGAAGCGGCTGGAGACTGCGCACCGCGCACTCGCCATGAAAGGAGGCTCTGTGCCCGGCGCTTTGTGCATTTTACACTGGCCCCCGTAAGGAAATATCTAATAAAGAGCACAGGAAGCGGTAAGCGCAGTAATACCTTCGGGGAACTGCTAGTCATGTCTGAGAATAATCTTGCCGCTAATTTAATTAACTTAATGATCTTAACTCATTAACTCCTCCTTCAGTCGACGTTCGTTATGAATGGAGAAGGAGAGACTACTGCTGATGGTGTGAAGGAAACATCAGAAAGTGTCAGGTGGGGGGGGGGGCGATGTTTCCCAACTGTGCTGATGGGTAGATTATGATCTGCAGGGTCCTGTGTGTGTTCCAGGCTCACAAAGACCCTGAGAAGGCCAATGTGAGAGCAGCGTTTCCCAATCTGTTCCTCAGGGACCAACAGACAGTCCACATTTTTGCTCCCTCCCAGCTCCATACTGGGAGTAAAAATGTGGACTGTCTAGCAGAGAGGTTTAGTGTAGCCTCTTTAAAAACAACTCTTTCAACCTTTATTTATTTCTGAGCTGCTGAGTAAGCAGACTCATATGTCGGAGTTGGCTTCTTTATGGAAGTAAACTATAAATAAATTAATTTGTAGTTTTAATTCAGCATTTTTTTGTTTAAGTCAGAGATAGTGACCAATAAACACTAAAATATTGATGAGAACCAGTCAGAGGAAAAGGCCAGTCTCATATATTTCACATAACTTCAGCTTTTGTTTTTTTTTTTTATATAATCTTTTTTTTTCTAATGGATCATGTAGGAAAATACTTGTAATTGTCTATGGATTTCTCCGCGATTATTCATTTTTACAGTACAAGATAGACGATGACGACGATGTTGACCTTTGCTGCACAGCTATGAATAAAACATGAATAGGAAAAGTAAGCAAGGTTTTAATATCGCACACGCACGGCACAGAAAAGTCATTAGCAGGTCATACGAAGATGATCGGTGACAGTGTTTGCGCCATATGGAAATTTGATTAACTTAAAAATCAAGGCAGAACAGATCATGTGTTATAATGATTCAATAATTGCCCCACCAGTGGGTGAAGCTGGGCTTATCCAGACAGGAGACCCCCGAAGAGAATATTTACTGAAACTTAATTCTTCTTACAAAACAGCTTGAGGACACCGACCGGAGGAAGGGATTATTTTGCAAAGACGTAACAGAATTCTTCTACTGGGGGTCTTTGAAATGACACCGCAGACTCGTGCCACTGAAAGGAGTGTCTGGTGGGGGGGAGAGAGACCGGTCAGATTCATGAGTAATCGTGAGTGCACGAAACACGGAGGGTGAGTCTGCGGCAGACTTTAAGGGGACCTGTCCTCTTCTGAGCCAAAGGGGCGTCAGGCACCTCCCCCCAAAAGGACGTGTTTTGCTGACATTCAGAGATGTCACATGACAAGTTTGTAAGAGTCTCTGGTACGGCTGCAGTCAGGTGTGCGTGCAGCAGATACGGGGTCTCCATGGGCGTTAGGCTGAATATGGGGTCATGGCTGAGGACACTTTGTTTGTGCTGGCTATGTGCCCTCAATTAGTTCATCTCTGGGTTTTTACCTGGTTTGTTTATAAATTTAATGTTATAAAATATTATGACTTGTGAGCTAAATTCATGGTAACTGAGTGAGAGGAAGCTGTGTGACAGAGGACCAATCAAAATCGATTTGCGCTCGCCATTTGATAATCAGGTAGTGAGACCTGATGTTTTTATTTTGATTTCTAACTTACATGATTTTGGTTGGTATGTGTTTTCCATTATGTGCTGGAGGCTTCTTAGTGTTGGTTGGCACTGTGTACAGTTAGACATCTTTTCTGGACATTTCTAAGGGGCTAATTCAGTGCAAAGTGATTCCCCCTTCTCTCATGTATTTCAGAACCATCCAAACTCTGTACTTAGAAACCTGCTTAGTATAAAGTTGATGCTGATATGAGTTTGTTGGGGATCAGAGTGCGGTCTCCATCTTGTCCTGCCATTCTCCCTGCGTCACTGATTGCTTACCCACAAGGCCCCATAACTCCGGTATTAGGGAATCATACAATGGCCTCAGACAAGTGGAGGTATGTTAAAGGGGTGAATGGTTAGGGTTAGGGTTAGGCCAAGGTGAAACACCCAGCTGTGCAGAATAACCAAGTGAGGATGGAGGAAAGGGTGTGACCATGATGTTGGATGAGGAAATTGAGACGTATAAATGCAAGCTATCCATCAGAGAAACTAAGTGAAGACAGGGGGTGGATGGCGGCGACATTTTGGTGCACGGTGATTAGAAGGAATATGGTGTAATTTCATATAATTATTTAAAGCCACAGGGCCCGGCGAGAGTGAGGCCGTGGATCCTTCAAAATTTAAGAGCCGGGCTGGATGCAATTAAACGATTTACTGCTTTCAGTGAAATATCTTGTGCATGTTTCATGAAAGGCTCAGAAGCATCATTTACAAGTGGAAACATATGCTGGGAATGTAGCAGATGCTGTTTGAGAATGTGTATGGGCATACATGACAAATATGGGGGAAAGGCAGTATGACTATACAAATATGCATATGTGTGTGTGCGTTTAAGAATATATACACACACATACATACATAATAATATATATTTTATATATACATATATGTATGTGTGTATATATATATATATATATATATATATATGTATGTCTGTATGTGTGTATATAATATTTAAATAAAGAGAGCATGAGAATAAATAAGCATATTTCCATGCAGACTTCATCAGTCTGTCTCTGGCTTTATATGAACTTGAAGGAAACTCTCAGAAAAATATCAGTAACATTAATATTTCATATGTGCTCCTATGTTTTGGGGAAGGCCACAAAATAATTCTTTGTAAAACAGCTGCCGCAGTGTCTGAATTCCTGTGGCGCTGAGGAGAAAGGCGTCTTCCTGGCTTCCGGTAGCTTCCTGGGGTTTCCTGTCGGTCGTCAGTGCTATAAGAGTCCCGTCTTTTAGTTTGATCTAAGATGTCGGTTCACTTTATCTTAAGGATAATTATTTCCCCCTCAAACTTATGACACATTCACTGATTATCTGGCTCGCTGCTCAGCCCGATACTCAGCAATGTAAACTCACACGCACAGAGTCATCTACAGTATGTACTTTTAGACTTGGGACCGTGGGATCTCCCATGGAAGATAATTTTTGGCTCAATATGGAGAAAAATCCCAAACTGACTGATACTGAAGCTGTCTGCCCGCCCCATCCGCCTCCTACCGCTAGACGGGCTTCCCAGTAGGACTGCGCCGTCGGTCTCCTGTCTGCCCGCAACATCTGCCTCCTGCCCCTGGATGGGCTTCCCAGTCAGACTGCGCCGTCGGTCCCCTGTCTGCCCGCCTAATCTGCCTCCTGCCGCTGGATGAGCTTCCCAGTAAGACTGCGCCGTCGGTCCCCTGTCTGCCCGCCCCATCCGCCTCCAGCTGCTGGATGGGACTGCACTGTTGGTCCCCTGTCTGCCCGCCTCATCTGCCTCCTGCCGCTGGATGGGCTTCCCAGTAAGACTGCGCCGTCAGTCCCCTGTCTGCCCGCCCCATCCGCCCCCTGCCGCTGGATGGGCTTCCCAGTAAGACTGCGCCGTCGGTCCCCTGTCTGCCCGCCCCATCCGCCCCCTGCCGCTGGATGGGCTTTCCAGTAGGACTGCGCCGGCCGGCCCCCGCCTGCCCGCGCCATCCGCCGCCGGCCTCGGGGCTCGCCGTCTCG
>JAODKM010000097.1:233703-243917 GCA_026780845.1 Petrocephalus sullivani | reverse complement strand
GACCAGGATTTTGTTTCAACCAATCAGTTGAGCATAAAGAGTCACAGTCACAGAGTAGCTCAACTAGTTGGTTGAAATAAAATCCTGGTCTGGATTTTTACTTTCTGGACCTGAAATTGACACCTCTGTGCATTCCCAATGACGGCTGGATGGCATGAAATACTGCACTTGGCAGTGAAGTTCAGCTTGCTAGTGTCTCCACCAAGCCCTGTGTCCGGAGCAGTGCTTTTCTCCAGCGCATTTCTCTGCACAGAAACATCTACAGAATGCCAGCATCGCATTTCGTTGACAGAGGTGCTCTCTGTTATAAATCTTCCAATAGATTAAGTATTGCTGCTGATTTTGGACCGCGCCACACTTGCTCTAGTTTCTTTGCTGAGCTTACATATCTAAGGTAACCAAGCCAGGGCCACCGCTAGGGATTTTTGGCCCCATGAAAGCATAGAATATTCGGCCTCCAACCCAGACCAATCCAATTTATAGTCCAAATTTTTTAGGGCCCCTGTCGCCCATGCCCTTGGAATTTATGACAGCCCTGGACCAAGATGAGATCTTGTAGCTTTAGGTTTTGGTAACCTCATGCATGAATAGATGGTCGCCTTGGAGTGCTGAGTCTATGGCAGCAGATCTGAGTCTGCTGATGGGATTCTTCAAGGTCATGTAGATGGCAAGGACGAGCCTATACTCACACCAAGCGGATGATGCTGCTGGAGGTCAAACGCACATTCATATTTCAGGCATGGAACTGCCATGAATTTGTTTTAAGTATAGCTTGCAATGCAGCTTGGCTACAAGTGCGAAATCGTCTGGGGGTTGAAATACTGATTACTAAATATAAATTGATAGATTTTGCTTTACCAGTCTGATTAGGCTGCACAAACTGGGAGTGGAGTTCAAAACATGCTTGAGGGATGTTAATGGGTGAGCGGGACAGAAACGTGCGTTACTTTGGTAATGAATGAATCTATTTTCATCTCATAGGATTAGTCTAAGTACAGATTGTTTAAATAATGGAATATTAGGCTAAAAGCCAATTTTGGATTATTAAAAAAATACCCTAGAGCTTAGAAAAGAATAATACTCATAGTTGTGCTAACTGGACTTTAAAAAGATATATTTATTCTCAAGGATGATGGTGGTTCCACCAAATGTTTATGGCCATCTGGGGTCAGTGGGAGCAAAGGCAATTTTTGGGCCCTCGTTGTTGTTTTTTTCCAGGCGGCCAGACGCAATGTAATGAGAATCATTAAATCCCAATGTAGCGGCACTTCTGCCACGCAGCGGCAAGCTGGACCTTGTGACGGGTCATTCGTGTCACCGTCGTGACTATCGGACCGTGAGGGCTGGCATGAAAAGAGAGGCACAATAGCAGGTCGCCAGACTAAATTAAGACGGACCTTTCAGCCCCGCGTCTGGCCCCCCGCTTGTGTGCGGAAGAGCGCCCATCATTGCCGGATGACGGATGAGAAACGGTGGGCAGACGTCTGCCGCGAGAGGATGCCCCGGGGGTTCCTGGATGTCCATTTGCAGGAGCACGTCCAGTTGGCATGAAAACTGCGCGCTGGTGATTCCAGAGAAAGACCACTGAAGTTCAGAAAACGGGGAACGTGCAATTTTGACACCAAGCGTCAACGCTAAAGAACAGAACTTAAATCTCTGAGGCTCCTGTTTACAATAGGTCTGTAGATGTCACTGGGTGACTTGCCCCTCCCCCCTGTCACCAGATCCCTCCAATGGGCACAGATGTTGAGGGCTACGGGAGAGTGCAAACGGATCCTCTTCAGTCTGCGTCTGCTGAATGTTGCCCCATGTCATTCTTGAAGACCGTTGACAATGGATCGCGGGGCCTTGAAAGGAAGGGAGGCTCGGGAACCAGCTGCTAGCTGCCCCCGCTGTACACGTGTACTCACACACCCGCACATACACAACCCCCCCCGCCAGCATTGTGAACGACCCACAGGGCCGCCGGTCTGCATGGGAGGAGGGTAAGCATCTTAGAAGCAGATATCTCGCGGTGGTTCCCGACGCATTGCGGATTTGGGGGTGGGCCTCGGGCAGGAGCTGGAGGCCTCGTGTCCACGTGGTGGATGGAAGCAGACTGCTTGCACAATGTGGGAAGGAAATCGGGAGGCACGAGGGCATCTGCTAGTCCATATGTTCTTCAGAACAGATGGTTCCTTCCCAAGCCCAAACCCAGGTTCCCACCACTGAGGCTAATGAAAAGGTCAACGGTCTAGTTCTTCATACAGGTGAAACACGGAAAGGTCAGCAGCTGAACTGCTGGCTGGTTTTTAATTATAACGGCACTTTGTATTTCTTAATATCTTAACATCCCTAATTTTTTTTTTCGCGCTAATTGAGATGATCATCATCTCCCAGCGACTATGCGAAACATTTACCTTATTTGTTTATTTAGGTGTGGATGTGAAAATCACCGTGTTTTTTGCTTTGGCTAATTTTTTTCCGGTTTCGGTCGTGGTTCAGATGCCGAGGCATTCGAAGGGACAAAAGAAGCTGCTTTAAAAACGGAAGCAAATGACTATTTACTCAGCAGAAGTTAATTAAAGGCAGGTCAAGCATTGCATGTTGGCAGACGGCCTCTTTTGGAGAGAGCTGCAGGAGAACGGCTCCTCGACGCTCCACGTGAACCTCCCACCGGCACCTCCTCTCTCCGCTTTCACTGCAGCTCTCACCCCGAAAGCCACCGCTGCTTTCCCAATTAATTAGGAAACGGCCGCGTCCCACCCACTTCGCCGCCACCGCCCAGCTGGCCGTGATGTCGTCTTGTCACTGGGCTGCTTTCACGGACTGATTTATCGTCCACATGGCCGCTACCTGCTGGGGGCCCCAGAAGTCCTCATCAATCTCTGGAGCGGATCCCTCCACCAGCATGCCATGCTCTTCCTAGGGGGGGACCCTGCCCTTGGGAGGTGGCCCAGTGACAGCGGCTGGGCAGGGCTCGCCACCATCCGGGGGAAACCGAACCGACCTGAGCCCAGCCGAGCATGCAGGAACGAGCTCTAGGCCTCACCAGATGGACATATCTGAAGCACATAAAGTAGCAGTATCCTATTTACGTAAATTTACATATTTACATCGTATTTAGTGAGCCTTCCCCATATGTAGTCTGTAAGAGTGTAGTCTGTAAGAGTGTAGTCTATACTGATGTTGTTGTTCTTGCTGATGATGACTATGATGATTTGGTTTTCATTTGGCCAAAGTGTTATAGAACATAACAAATCAAAAGGGGCCTAACTAATTAGGCAAGCTAATCGCTCCCTCTCCATAACTGCATGCTCACATGTATTTCATTATCTACATTCATTATTATGTACATCATCACCAGATATGCCCCCTTATTCCCAGATGCAGCGTGTATGTAATACGATAAACATAACGCCAAAGAGATAATCTGTATTTGCACCTCACGTCTAAATATAATCAGAAACAGTTTGTGGTGAATGCTAGTTCAATTAGAATTTCAAAGCAGCCTTAAGTGCTACGTAAGACTGAGGGTCAGGAAGCGGAGAGGATAATCAACGGGCAACTGAATGCGATAAAAAAATAAGATAAATGGAATGTGTCCTGAAGAGCGTCAGGTATAAAGAGCCAGGGCGAGGAAGCCCGTGATGGACGGCAGGGAGGAGGGAGGCCCCCGACTGCCAGGACGGGAGCAGAAACAGGGGTGCATTATGTGACGCCAGTGTTGGGGCCGCGGATGCTGATCACAGCGGCCTAAATGTGATGTAGGAAGGAAGCAAGTGAGAGGAGAGCTTCGAGAGAAACGGTGGTGGCGATTGTGGGAGGCGAGGGCATGGAAAGAGATTGTGGACAGGGGTGGGACTTAAGTCATTTTGACGTGCAGTTTTTTTGTTTAGTAGCTAGCTAACTAGTGTTCGGTTATACTGCATTACTTGCCTCTGCTTGGATTGCGAGACGTCATAGTTTTGGAAAATGTTTTATTTTAAATCTGAAAGCTCAGCCTGCATAGTCCTAAGGGTCTAAGTCAGACTGTGTGCAAACCGAGACTGGAATGGCGTGATAATTCAGACACTATGTAACGAAAGCTCCATTAGCTGCTATTACAGTCGGCTCAGCTACGTCAATGCCGACTTCGCACATAACAATGCTGCTTTTATGTCACGTGGAGAAAGCTTTCCATAGATGTTTAATAGGATTCAAGTGAGGGTTTTGACTGGGCCACTCAAGGACGTTTCAATTTATATTTTTCATGTGCTCTTATCCCTGAGCTGCAGATCATTGTCCTGGAACTAGGCGAAACGTTTCACTGACTTCAAACCGGCTTGCCCCCAGTATCGTCCATACTTTCTTTGGTTCATGTGGCCTTTAATCATAACTGCTGTGAAGCGACTCCCATGTTTGATGTCAATCCACCGCCCACCATGTCTGACCGTCGGCAGGCCGCTGATGAGATGAGGCTTTTGTGTATGGCAAATGTAGCTGCCCACTCCCCGTTTCAACATAAAAACTTGATTGCTCTCATCTGACTATAATAAGGTTAGTGACGAATGTGAAAATGGACTGATAATAAGGTTCTTTGTCTTTTTTTTTTTTTTAGAGCTGGAGTTGGGTGAGGTGGTGGTGCACAGGGTGACACTGTTGTCTAACACGGAGTTGTAGGGTTTAATCCCTGTGCGTTGAGTTTGCATGTGTTTCCAGTGCGAAGTCTGCTTTCCTCTTGCAGCACAGAGAATGCTGTTAGGCTAATTGAAATATCTAAAGTGCCCATAGTGTTGAGCCCCGTGATGGACTGGCATCCCGTCCAGGGTGTACCCTGTGATGGACTGGCCTCCCGTCCAGGGTGTACCCTGTGAAGGAACTGGCATCCCGTCCAGGGTGTACCCTGTGAAGGAACTGGCATCCCGTCCAGGGTGTACCTCGGCTCCAACAGGATAAGATCTGTTCATTTATCATTTTGCACTAATTATTTAGTAGCCTTACTAACCTTAGTTGTTTGTCTTCGTGTCGTCGCCAGACTTTCACGCCCGGCTCTCTGCTCTCCCTCCAAAATTCTGCGGCTCCCGGCATCGCAGTTCTTTAGTGATTTGTGTTTGCAGACGGTTTTGACTAATCGCAGGTGTGAAAGCCCGTAATAAAGACGGCCAGCTCATCTTCCCGATTACAAGCTGAGAAAAGCTTTCATGGGAGAGAAAAAAAAATACCTTCACATCATCTAAGGCAGGCTAACACTCCACTGTGAAGAAATTACTCACACAATGCCTTATAGGTGGAGCAATTTCTTTCAAGAAGATAATCGGTATATATATCACTGTTACACAAGGTGGCTGATGCTATGATAGAGAAGATACAATATAAAAAACAGCTGCTAAATCCACATCTCCTTGAAAGTGACAGCGGCTTGATACAGTTGGAGGTTAGCACCAATGAATCTCCCCAACCTGGAAAATTTCTATGCAATGTACCATATACAAAAAGACGGAAAGCAGTAACCTTCAAACTACATTAATCATATGCTCAGTAGTTGTGGTTACAAGATTATGAAAATGTTTCAGGGTTTTATAATACGTGGTTTAATGTTTTATAGATTTTCCATGGAGCACACAGTACAGTACGATAAAAATGTCAAAGAAACTGAATCATTCAGACTTTCAGTTATAACGATAAAATGGGAGGATGGAACTCAGACTATGTTTTGTTTATTGCAATTTTAATTCACAGGTGCATTTTACTCACATTTTTAATCTTAGCACAGGGACATACATATTCAAAGAAGAAGGATGGTGGGCATTTAGAGCAAGGACAGTGGGCAACGATGAAACAATGATTTCTGAAGGTTGAGTTATTGTGTATATTTACGAGCTCTGATGAAGGTTGTGAGCTCATTTCAGCTTTTGGGAGGCAATTGGACAATGAACAGTAGCATCGGACCCAGTGTTTGGGCTGATGTTGTTCTCTGGATAATGAGGTCCTAATAATTTTGTTGCTTTGTAGACCAGAATCAAGGGTCATCACTTACCTCTGACTCCATACAGGAGCAAACTGGCCAAGAGAGGGATAGGAGTGATGGTGAGATTGGTTGAGGTCGTGCTTCAAAATGCTACATTTTTTTTCATTTTCATTCAGCTTATGGTGATAATTTCATACAAATGTGTATAGCAATAACCAAGAACTAAACTTTATTCCTGGTAGCTTCATTGTGGTATAAGTCGGGGATGTCAGACCTTGTCCTGTTTGCACTGCCATGAGGAGAGAATGATTGATAGTTTGTAGGTATTGCAGTATGAGCTTTGATTGTTTTACGTTTTAATTAGATGGAGAAACATAAATTAATGTAAGCAAATACCCATTTAGAAGCTGGATCAAACATGCATCCCAGGGGAATATTTGATTGTGTTGATATATATGTATGTATGTATGTATGTATATATGCACACACACACACACAATATTTGGATGATGGATGATTTATTTGTGGATTCCTTATTCTAAATGCCAATTTCTTTAAAAGTGTTCATTAAAGGGTTTCCTTTAAGCATCGTCATGGTGAAGTCCGGATGATGTCACAGTGATGTCATCGCTACATGGTATTCCCCTGGCACTTCAAGCAGATCCATGCCCCGTCATATAAAAATTGTTGAATAGTTCTGTACGTATTTTTGTGGTTTTTATAAAGGGGAAGAATTGTGGCTCAGAGGTCAGCTACGTACCCCTGTGGTTGTGGTTTTATAGCCAGCCCCATTGGCTCGCATGTTCTCCCTGCGGTCAAGTGTTCCGGTTTCCTTCCACAGCCCAAAAGCATGCAATCAAGTCATCTGCAAACTTGAATCCATCATGTGACTGTTTAGGAATTTGGCTAATTCAGTGCTGAATCACTCTGCTCTTCCAGTTCATTGGCAATTAAAGGCATGAGCATTTTTTCGCATTATTGACTCTGACACGGGTTGAAATTGTAGCTGCTTTGTTTTTTCCAGCGAATAAAGAAAAAAACGCTCTGAGAGAGGAGCCAGCCAGCGAGTCGTCACCCACACATCACCGTCGTTCCTCCCGGGGTGATTCAGACAATAGGAGAACGTGACGTGGAGACGCGAAAGACATGACAGCGTGGGAGTTTCTGTTCATTTGTGTGTTTGTGTAACAGGCCAGTTTATGGAGGCATGGGCTCAGTGTGCTCGGCGATTAACTAATCATGATCCTCATTCATTGGTTAAGTCCACAGAATCAGCCAGTAAGGTCTCACGTCATTGGCTGCTTTTAAAGTTATATCTGGCCAATGACTAGCAGCGTAATTGGCTTGGAGGCTGCTCGGTGGCTGCTGATAGGTCCAGTTGAATAGTTTTCTTGTGGCCGACTCTCAGTTACTGGTATTTGTTTGCATGTGATAGATATGCTTATTATGTGCTTATTATTGCCATCAATGCTTATGGATTTTTCTTATGGAGCAGGTCATTTTTCTGATTTCCCTATGTCTTCCAGAATCTCCTGGACAATCTGCACTTATTGTATTGTAGATTTTACAGTACAGGACAGATTGCGTGTAAACGACTTAATGTTCAAAACAAAATTCATATAATTTTTAATGAGAACATTCATCAAAGATGGAAAAAAAATACATGAAAAACTCCCATTTCCTCCCACAGTCCAAAAACACGCAGCTTGGTGAATCGGTGGATCTAAATTGCCCGTAGTGTGAATGTGTGTTTGAGCGCGTGCCTGCAATGGACTGGCATCCTGCCCAGGGTATCCTCTGTTGCCCGGGACCAGATCCAGTCTCACCACAACCCAGTTATGGAAAATGTGCGGACTGATCAAAAACTGGGAGAAGATTCTGTAGATTCGTAAGATTGATTTAAGATGCTGCTTGTATAGATATGTGAAACGCTCTGTGTTGGGATGCATACTGAAGATTAAGTTGAACTGAAGAGTAGAACAATAAGCAGAACCAAAATAAGACCAACCAAGGCCTATGGGGGCTCAAAAGAGGCAGAGACTCAACTTTGCGCGGTAGGGTGCGCTGGGATTGAGCAACCTAAACTACCTTCATCTACAGTGTAGCAGGAACTAATCCCATGGTACCATAAAGAATTAAATAAAACTCATCATAATAAACATGCCGAACAGTGTTTGGGAAACAGAGGAGGGGTAATTTCACAGACATCCGGTGCACGGGGCAAATCGGAAAAAAACAAACGGGCAATTTGTGTTGGAAATGAGGAAGGGCGGTCGGATTGGGGGGCAGCATTTTATGATGGACAATGTTGATAAATACGGGCTGCGCACCGGTACGGTGAACGCTCAGGGGATAGCGAGGGGCGTCTACTGAAACGCCTGCACAGAAATAGCAACAGTAACCAGACTTGCGATCTATAATCATTTTGGGCTTTTTCCCTGGTGTTCTTGCGTCTCGCTTGCACCGGTGCCTGGAAGGCAGCAAACCGGAATGTGCCATTTCTCCGAAGCCCGGCGTTTTCTGCTAATTGGACCGGAGACCCCGTAGGCGCGGTGTGTTGGGGGGGGGGACTGTCTAATTTAAGGATCTCTGTGAGTAATGTATACTGGACATGTAAAGATGGGGCCCTGGAAAGCCCTGGCTAAGGTCAGTGATTAAGGATAACCCCGGGAATTCCAGGATGAGCATGTACGGAGTACGAAAGATGCCGTCCACAGTGCGAGCGACGTTGCACAGAAGGAAACACATGGGCATGATTCCAGGGCGAGCCCTAGGCATAGGCAGCATCACCCTCATGGGAGCCTCTAGGCATTTAGCTATAAATTCATTTTTGATGCAGTCAGGCGGAAGGGAGGCGGGGCCTAAACACCCTCCCTTGTAAAGCACCAAGACAAATCTAGGACCAGCCCTGCCTGCCTTTATCATTACAGGATACTTTTTCCTTATTTTTTATTGCATGAGCCGTAAAACTTTATGAAATTTTGTCCTGAAAGAGGCACCGTACTCGTAGCTATTACTGAACTCCACTGTCAGCAGAAAATGCCATTTGCATACAAATAAAAACATTCTGACACACATCACAAGCACAGGCCCTTAAATCAGATACAAGCCAGGCTAAGGAAGGCCTTGCTCTGGCAGACCTTTTATCACATATGAACAGCTGGTCACATTACTTAATCCCTACATGC
The DNA here is from genome assembly GCA_026780845.1 of Petrocephalus sullivani. NCBI lineage: Eukaryota > Metazoa > Chordata > Actinopteri > Osteoglossiformes > Mormyridae > Petrocephalus > Petrocephalus sullivani. The sequence continues at coordinate 234,800 of JAODKM010000097.1, read as the reverse complement.
GTGATGGGCGCCTGTCAATGCAAAGCCACTAAAGCTCGTCGTTTATGGTTAGATGGTGACTTTCGAAAATCTGTGTATATTTGATTATTTGGTTTAGATTTAGCCACTTTTTAAAATTTTGGATTAAAATTAGGATTGTATTTTTCATTATATGTAAGCAGGCCCAGCCTGTGGGGGTGGAAACTGGGTGGGCCTGGGCTAACAAGTTGTGAACCCCCCCCCCCCCAACAAGGCTGGTTAAGTGCCAACCTGTCACACCCTTCATGTCTGAGCTGGACACAGGCCCAGGTCCAGAGTCCAATGCGTAACAGACTATTTTGCAGATGTACTGCATGAAAAATTTCCCTTTTTCATGTAATAAATGCTAATTCGACTGAATTAACTTTCAATTATGGAGCACAATTGAATAATGATTCAGTAATGACTTGTAAATTAATTGATGACTCCTTTCTAAAATATAAACACATTAAACATACCCAGCAATTTGGTTCGGAGAGCGATTAATCCCCTGGGTCACATTTTATTGTAAATGGTTGTTTATTTTCAAATAAAGTTATTAATATGTACTAATTAAGTACATCAGCATGGACCAAGTAATTAAGTATCGGGCTTGTCCGAGATTACCCCACATATATGTTAGTGTATATATATTTTTCCTACCATTATTTTGGATTTATTTTATTTTTTTAATGTATTTGTGAGTCAGTTCAAATTGTGTCTTGGGACATGCAGTAATTATGGAATATAAATATTAATGCTTAATAGAACACAGACTGCAGAGAGGATCTGAAGAAGAAAACATGATGGACAGCAGAGAGGCTTGATGTTCACGCTGATGGGCGGGAGCGTGCACACGCAGCATCCCGAGCGCCTTTGCACACACGCATGTCGTGGCGTCGGTGGGACGCGACAGCCCAGGTCCCGAAAGGTCCCAAATGACGCTAGCAGCCTTCGGGGAAGGACGTCCCGTAAGCATGGAGCTCCTCACCTTTAAGGTCCCTATAAATCACAAATCGTTCAGGAAACACAATGTGCTTCGTTGGAGGCTCCATCTTCTGACTTGCCTCATTCCGTCCATCAACGTCTGATGCGTTTAT
>JAODKM010000097.1:213681-233603 GCA_026780845.1 Petrocephalus sullivani | reverse complement strand
AGGGCTGTACAAAGGGGCGGGGCCACAGGAGGCATAGGCTCCAGCTGCAAGCTGATTGGCCCCCCAAGTGCCAGCATCGATTCAAAACATAACATTGGCTAATAATAAGACGGGCTCCGTACCTTAAAAAAGAACAGCTCCTGAGACGTACAGACCATGAAAAACCAGGAATATAGCATATTCATAAAGGGCGAATCAGAAAGGCTGGAGGGCCAGGCGGTGGTGCCGTTTGGCGGGCTGGCAGCGTTTACACTCACGCTCAGCCCTGACATGTCCCTCCGCTCCGGCGAGAGCTGGCTCTCTGCCTTTGTGGCTGACCTTCAGCAGCTGAATAATGCATGCCGCACGTGTCAGGGGTCTCCCGACTCCTGCAACATCGGCCCTTGCGCTTGTCACCTCTGATAAATCCTTAATACGGCGAGGGTCGCCCTCCGTTTGCGATGGCACCGTCCCGATTTAACCGCTGCCCACCTTGCGTGCCCGTGTGCCTGCCACAGGAAGCGAGTGGGTCAGGAAGTGGCCCGCCCCATCCGCGCTCCGCCCGTTACTAAATCTACTGTTCCGAATACGGCCAAAGGTCCCAACTTTCCTCTAGTGCTACAGTCATCATTATAAAAGCATTACCAGTGATTCTCTTTCATGGATAAACAGACTCATGCTTTCAAGGGTGCTTAATGGTGCACAGCACCCTTAAATTAATAATGTACACCTGCAGGGGGGACTCAGTGAGTTGGGGGGGGGGCACACACCTCACCTCACCTCACCGCACCCCCTACCCAAAAAATAAATAAATGAGAGCATGTTCCTTATCTTTCATTATGAATCCACGTGTTACAGAGGCCAATTCGCATGCAGAGCGCAACACCAAAGCATGTACCTAATGAAGACTAGGCCTATATCAGACTAAAAAAATGTTATCATTTATCATTATTTTTTGGTTATGTGTAGCTGTGAGACAACACTCTAAACAGTGTTATATAGTGTCATATATTACATGTTGAAATTTCACAATGCAACTATTGCTTGTGTGTCCATTGCGATGTCATGATTACATCACAATCTCCCCAGCCCCGCCCCGCCCCGGGGGCAAATTCAGGTCCCATAAAGTTAAACTCTGTCCAATGCAACTGCCCTTAGTTATTCTGGCCTGGACCCAGAAATGTGGATAAACAACAACTTAACATTCTGGGGGAAAAAATGCAAAAAAATTCAAGGAGCAAGACCCCCAGAATTCCCAGAACTCCCAGAAAACAAGTGGGCTGCCGGCACTTTCAACAAGAAACGTTCCACACGAGAGTTTGGCAGTGGGCAAGACTCCCTCCCATGTCCTAATGCTTCTGACACACGGAAGAGAAGTCTTGTTTTCCATCTGCGTTACTGTTATGTTTGTTATTTGTATTTATAATGCAGCATTTTATGCGGAGAAAAGAAACCTGCCACCTGAAAATAGCAAAGCAACCTCGCCCCAAAGACACGTCACTCGCCCTGAAGTGTGGGCCGGAGCCAAAGGACCAGCCTGTTTACCTTCAGTGGAGCGCACTGAGCGTGTGCGGTGGCTTCTTTCTGCCCGCTGTGCTTTTAAGGGCTTTCTCTGTCACAGATATTTATACGAGTTATACCCAGAAGGTATACGCGCTCACATTATACATGTGGAAAGCACAGTATGAATAAATCATGATCATTCCGTGATTGACTCTCGGAGTCTTAGATAACAGCGAGAATCACAGTGTGTGTGTGTGTGTGTATATGGGGAATATCTGAGATGATAATATTAACAATGACTAATAATCATCATCATAATAATCTGCAATAAAATGAATCTGAATCTTGAAAAGGTAGCATGCAGTCATTTCACAGCTGAAGGAGTGTTTCTGTCCTGTGGGAACGTTGGAATCATCTCTTATGCTTATCACCAGTACAAGGGAATGAAGTAGTGAATTACACCCAAACCCCCAGTGTCCTCAAAATTATGAGATTAAATACAGTTCAGAGAAGTCTCTCTGAAACTGGGGAATTTGATCAATGTTTTAATCCACCCTTTATAGCGTATGCATTTATGAAACATGAAGAGTGCTCAATGCCGTATTTACTCTTGTGGTGACATACAAATTTCTCAATTATGAATCTGCAAAGAATGTTTTGTTCAAAACTGAAATGTTCAGCTCCAAGGTTACAGTGAAGATACTCTGTACCTGCTTTATTAGCTTTAGCTAATTCGTATCGGGTAAGACCCATTTTATTAGGTACAGTTAGCTATTCCTGAGTAGGACCCACTTTACTAGGTACAGCTAGCTAGTACTGGATAGGACCCACTTTATTAGGTACACCTCGTTAGTACCAGGTAGGACCCACTTTACTAGGTACAGCTAGCTAGTACTGGTTAGGACCCACTTTACTAAGTACAATTAGCTAGTATTGGGTAGGACCCCCTTTTTTACATATACCTAGCTAGTACCAGGTAGGACCCACTTTACTAAATACAGCTAGCCGGTTATGACCCATTTTATTAGGTACTATTAGCTAGTACCCTTTTTTAGGTATACCTAGCTAGTACCAGGTAGGACCCACTTTGTTAGGTAAAATTAGCTAGTGCCAGGTAGGACCCACTTTGTTAGGTATAATTAGCTACTACCAGGTAGGACCCACTTTGTTAGGTATAATTAGCTACTACCAGGTAGGACCCACTTTGTTAGGTATAATTAGCTAGTGCCAGGTAGGACCCACTTTGTTAGGTATAATTAGCTACTACCAGGTAGGACCCACTTTGTTAGGTATAATTAGCTACTACCAGGTAGGACCCACTTTCTTAGGTATAATTAGCTAGTAACAGGTAAGATCCACTTTGTTAGGTATAATTAGCTAGTGCCAGGATAGGATCCACTTTAATAAGTACAGCTAGCTAATACTGGATAGGACCTACTTTATTAGGTCTCACTACATAGTATCAGTAGGATCCACTTCAAGGTCAGATGATCTGTAGACTCAGAGAAGCCTCACTGCACACCACAGAGCTGTTATTTTTTGCACTTGTGGCCTTCCTGTTCACTTCAGCCATCTAATAAGTCATCATCATCAGGGTCACAGGGGGCTCAGAACCTATCCTGACTAGCACGGGTGCGAGGCAGAGGTATACCCCAGATGGGATACCTGTCCACACGCATTCACAGACCATGGAAGACCTACAACTGCCTAGCTTCCTGGCAGAGATTTGAACCCATCACCCTAGACATGAGGCACCCACCATTCAGTGTCTAATAATGTTTATGTCTGTCAAATAATCGATTTAACAATTCAGTCGACTATAAAGCCACAAGCCACCTTATTATCATTGTTTAAAACAACATAGAAAAACCAATATTACTATATCAATCGTGTCATAGCTTCCACAGGAAATACTTAACGCAACAGATGGTGAAGAGTCTCCTCGGGGTCTATAAATTAAATTGCCTTGTCCATGAATACAATGATAAGCCCTTAGAAACTCCATTGAGTGCCACCAAGTGAATAATGATCCTAGCTCACCAAGCTTCACCCATCCTTCATAGGACCGCCCATTAAGGGCATCCTCCTATCAGTCACGCCATGTTCCCAACGCTCACACTGATCACATGACATGCCTCTTCACATGATGAGCCCCTCATATGTCATCGTGGTTTTAATGTCGCATGTGCGTGGCATTGTGAACACGGAAAGATTTGTCCCGGCCACACCTCGCCTCTTAATGTGACTGTGTGGGTGCATTCATCTCTCCCAACCTGATGCCGACATCAGCTGCATTTGATCTCATTCGTCTGCATTGTATGACATGTCCCCTATCTATCCCAGAGCGTATACCGTCTGTGAGACAATCCCTATCTGATTGCACTATTAAATGTAAAGGCAGAGTGGCCGATGTGCCACAATGCAGATTTGATTGACACAACAGATGGAATTAAAATGGTAATCAAGGGAGATGAAGATGATTGCAAGATGGAGTTCAGAATCTTCACCAACCAACAATGCAGCACCTTGATATTTGAGAACCTATACGAGTTTATTGGAAAATGAAAAAGGGCGAAAAAACATTAACCTTTGGTTATTTTTCTCCGTTTTGATAAATTGTTATCTGATGGCAATCAAGATTAATCATTTTCAGTCCATTGTGTCAGGGAGGTCTATTTTGGCAACAGCTGGTCAGTGTGTGCTAGTGGGGTTCGGGGGGGTCAGTGAAGGTGCTGCATCCTTTTGCAGAGGAACACTTGGTCTTTGTCAGGCAAGGACAACAAAAGGCTCACCTAGATGCAAGAGCCTCGGCTGTTTTCCCTCTAAAGTTTACAGAAGCCATCGGCTGAGATCACGCAGATGAGCCTGGTGGTCGGTGCACTGAGGCCAGGCCCTATTCACGCGCTCTCTCCCTCGCTAGTGCATACTGTGTGCTTCATAGAGGTTGATGTGCAAATAGGGAGTAAATTATTTGGCTTTCATCTTTCATCTCAGTATTAATGCACCTGCTCTCTCCTTCCTATGCAAAGGGTAGTTTGTGGCTCAGTGGGTAAGCCTCTGTGCCAGTGAACCAAAGGTTTGAGCCCAACTTCAATAGCCATGTATATGTTGGTTCCTTGAGCAAGGCCCTTAACCCCCAGCTCCCTGGGCACAGCAAGGTTGCTGCTTCTTCACTGTGACCCCTGAGCTGCATGGAAAGCAAAGTGATAAAGGGAATGTGCCCCCTGGGATCAATGCGATATCGCTTCTGAATGAATGACTCCATTTGCAAAATAATATTTGATGAAAAATAGCTATCACTACAGTTACACATGTATGATCTTTGCTAATGAATCCAGATACATTTTAACGTAATATGAGTGATCACTTAGACAGCTAGTCAGTCTGTGTCTGAAATCTGGGGCTACACCCTTTAAAGGACGCGGTTTTTGAAGATTGAACAGAAATGATTGTCAAATAAGATTGTCTGGCCTACAGATGATTTCCTGTCTGCATAATCAGCTGATCCTGCGCTTACCCTTGAATCAGGAAGTGCTGCTCCTATTGCCTATCCAGGACATGCCCACTTTTCCTTGCTGCAGCAAACCTTCGGATATGTTGGGTTGTGAAAGTTCCATTGGGTGCATCCTCTGCAGAGTGGCAAAAGAAGGATGCATTTCTAGACCACATTTGAAGAAGCCTTCTCTCATGCCCCAAGGGGCATGGCAAACCAGTTCGAGTGGTCCTGATGGAACGCCGTCTGGAGCTGTTGGAAGTCGAGGAGTGCCCAAACCGCAATAGACCTCCTTGTCGGACTGAGCTCAAACACACCACCGGTGCGAAGCATCGTTGCCATTCTTATGTGCACTACCGAGCGTTTGATTACCTTTGTCTCCTTGGTCTTGCTCCTGCCCCGTCTGCTCCATCCATTCCTGTGCGACCTACTCCTGCTCGTTCGTGTTGCCTCCTGTTTCTGTCACCCATCCATCGTCTCTCTGTAGGACTGACGGCTCTGGCTATCGACCGATCTGGATCCGTGACCCCAACTCTGAGCCTTGCTTGTCGATTCCACCTTTGTTTGCCCGGTTACAAAATAAACCCCCTATCTCCTGCACACAGATCTCCTGTTCTTACTCTACCTATCAGGGTGCGAAAGTATACTTCGCCTTCTGAAATGGACCCTGCAGAGACTCAGCAACAGCTCTAGGGCTAGGTCTCACAGCTCACCGTCTTAGTGCATCGGCCGACCAATCCATTCTGCCTAGTTCTTCTCCACGCGCCGCTCCTCCCATACCAGTGGCTCTCCCAGACAAGTACGACGGAAACCCGAACGATTGTTGCTCCTTTCTCATGCAATGTGGACTATATATAAGAACAACTGGATCGGTTTCGCACTGACTTGGCCATGATCCATTTTGTTATTTTGCTGCTGGCTGGAACAGCTTGTGAGTGGGCTACGTGTATCTGGACAAAGGACAGCCCCCTCCTGGAATCGGCATGAGATTTCCAGAAAGCCTTTCACAAGGTTTTTGACCACCCTGCCGTGGGACACAGCCTGGGACATGGACTTTGTGAACTTTACCAGGGAAACCGGATGATCACTGCCGGTCTCAAGTAGCCGGATGACTGTTTACAAGTTTTCTACCGGCGAGCACTCATACCGAAACTCTAGGAGGAATTTGCATGTCGTGGGGAGGCCCTCTCTTTCAAAGAGTATGTCAGGCTGTCCATCACATTGGACACCTCTGTCAGAGACCACTGCCGCCACCTCGGCGCACACCCTCGGCGCCACCTCCTTGCCCGAGAAGCCGGAGCCCATGCAGTTGGGACGAGCTCCCCTGATGTCCGCAGGTTTGCCCAGCAACTGTGCGTGTATTGTGAGGAATTGCCCCATCCGCCCAGCCCGGTGAGAAGACTGCGTACAGGTAGGACGATCCTTTCTCTTGGACATTACTTAAGTCCAAGTAATGGTACCCATTTTTCTGTCCAGTGCGGTAGACAGCATAGCCACTAATGTCTTGATAGATTCAGGGGCCATGAGCAACTTCATAGATTGTACGTTTGCTCAATACATTAAACTCCCACTAGAGGAGTTGCCCACTGCACTTGCCGGGGTGGATGGTAAACCGCTAAAACTTCAAGTGGGGTTGCTAAATAGGGAGAAACTCCAGTTTTTGGTACTAACGGTTATTCTGGGACATCCTTAGCTGAAGAAACACAATCCTCAGATTGACTGGCATTCAGGTGAGCTGTCCAGCTCTTCACCGGCCTGTTTTGCTCAGTGTATAACCTTGCCATGCTGAGTATCCACCGTTGAGAGTCCAGAGACAGAGAACATGGTGCTGATCCCAAAAAAGTACCAATACTTCTGGGATGTTTTTGACCAGTCCCAGACATTTGGACTTCCCCCGCATCACGGCAGTGACTGTGCTATAAATATTTTTGAGGGCATCCCTCTCCCCAAGGGTCACCTGTATTCCCTTTCCTGGCTGGAGGAGGAGGCCATGGATACCTATATTACTGACAGGCTGAAGCAAGGTATCATCTGGCCATTCACTTCTCCCATTACGTCAGGGTACTTCTTTGTAAAGAAGAAAGACGGAGGACATGATCAGCACGTTAGACAGGTGCTACAGAGATTGCAGGTGCATCAATTGCTTATCAAAGGTGAAAAATGCGAATTTAATTGCAACTCCCTGAAGTTTCTCGGTTATGTCATTCGACTGGGAGAGGTGGCGATGGACGAGAACAAGGTGGCGGCGGTGCTCCGCCCCTGCACTGAAACGACCCGACCCCGAACAACCACTTGCGGTCAAGGTGGACACCTCCAACATGGGGGTGGATACAGTCCTGCTCCAGAGAGACGGAGAGTCTGGAAAACGTCATCCACGTGCTTATTTCTCATGGAAACTTTCAGTTGAAGAATGCAACTACGACGTGGGAAACCGTGAGCTCTTAGCCATAAAACTTGCATTGCAAGAATGGCGCCATTGGTTAGAAGGGGCTAAATATTAATAATATTGTGTATACAGATCACCATAAGCATATTTACGAAGCGCCAAGCGATTGAACGCCCTTCAAGCTAGATGGTCCTTATTTTTTATCTGCTTTGATTTTAAAGTTTTCTTATTCCTATAAGTTCCAAGAATGTGAAAGCAGAGGCTTTGTCATGACTACAGATTTGACTCCGATCCTGTCTCCCTCATGCTTCATGGGCCCCATTATCTGGAACCTGGAGGACTCACCATTGTTGAACGGTTTTCAAAGATATGCCGATAGTTGCATTGCCTAAATCCCCAACCGCCAGTGAATTAGCCGATCTGCTCATTACCTGGGTGGTTTGATACTACGGCGTTCCTGAAGATATAGTGTCAGGTCGGGGACCTCAGTTTGCCTCTAGAGTTTTCTGAGCCTTCTGTACCAAGTTGAATGTCTTGTTAAGCCTCTCTTCCAGCTATCATCCCCAATCGAAGGGAATGGCGGAACGACCAAACCAGATGGTATCCAAGATCCTGCGACTGATGTGCCGACCACCAGAGTGGGCTCAGCACCTCCCATGGGCTGAATATCCCTATAATGCACAAGGTAATCACGCCACCCAGATGTCGCCCTTTCAGTGTATCCTTGGTTTCCAGCCTCCGATGTTCCCTTGGGATTCGCCTCCCTGCGATGTCCCCACAGTAGAGGACTGGCACCGGTGAAGCAGAGAAATTTAGACCCATTCTCGCCATCAGTTGGAGACTCAGGTTCTCCAACAAAAAGATTGTGCTGATCATTGGTGTCGCCCTGCTCCTAACTATCTGCTTGGCCAGCGTGTCTGCTTGTCCACTCACAACTTGAAGTTGCCCACCTGCCAGAAACTGGCCTCCGTTACATCAGACCTTTCAGTGTAGTACGACGGGTCGGCTCAGCATCGTATCATTTACAGTTGCCCCGTATTTATCGTGTTTTCCCGACTTTCCATGTTTTGCTGTTGAAGCCTGTCAGATACAGTGTCATCCATCCCCATGCTGGTGTTGCAATGCCGGCACACCTCCATCGCTGCGGTCCGACAAGGAGGTCTATTGCGGTTCGGGCACTCCTCGACTCCCGACAGCTCCAGACGGCGTTCCATCAGGACCATCCGGCGACGCTGGGACCCCGTCCTCGGGGTAGGCCCCTGAGTCTCACCCGGCCATCAGATGGGGGGGGAGGAGGGGGTACTGTCACGCCCCAAGGGGCATGGCAAACCAATTCGCAGTCCCACCCACACTAGACATAAAAACCGAGCTCCAACGCACCACCGGTGCGAAGCATCGTTGCCATTCTTATGTGCACTACCGAGCGTTTGATTACCTTTGTCCTTTGTCTCCTTGGTCTTGCTCCTGCCCCATCTGCTCCATCCATTCCTGCCCGACCTACTCCTGCCCGTTCGTGTTGCCTCCTGTTTCTGTCACCCATCCATCGTCTCTCTGTAGGACTGGCTACCCCGGCTATCGACCGATCTGGATCCGTGACCCTGACTCTGAGCCTTGCTTGCCGATTCCACCTTTGTTTGCCCGGTTCCAAAATAAAACCCCTATCTCCTGCACACGGGTCTCCTGCTCTTCCTCCACCTATCAGGGTATACTTTCCATGCATTTGTGTTTTGAACTCCAGCCTTAGGAGGATGCAGCTCCCGAATTTGGGCACAGCCTGAGGTTAACGCACCTTTGATATATTCATAATCTAGGAAAAAGCCAAAGTGATATATTACAAAAATATGCAAAAAATAAATAGAATCACAAATTTCAGTTTCAAAATCGATTTTGCTGGATCTCAACCGTTCAGTTCATTTGAAACATCTGAATACATGGATAAGAATAATGTTAGCGAAATAATTTCACGCCTGCAGCATTTTCTGTAGTGTTCAGCCATTTTCAATAGTGTTCAGTAATTTTTCATTGAATTCTATTGTTATGTTTATGAAGTAGATAAGTGTGCAAGTGTACGCTCACTCTCTGTCTCACAAGAGCACATTGTCTCTTTGTATATGTAACTCCTAAAATCCAACTGCCTCCCAGGGTGAAAGGGAAAGCCAAACGCCAAAGCTCCATGCTGCCTGGTTCACTCGCTGTGTATATGCCCTGAATTGCTGGTGCCACAGAAGATCACACATGACCCACGAGGCGTGAGAAAGCGGGCTGCTGCCGGTGCCTGGCTACGCTTCTGAAAATGCCTTCGCCCTCTGGGTCGGCAGAGGCTAGCTGAAATCCCTTTAATTCCGCATACTCTCTGTGTCAGCAGAACGGGCTGTCGGGTGTCTGCCGGCCTGAGAATCGCCTTCCAGTGCAACTGTATTTAGTTACACTTTGCAGAGGCCACCTGTTTCCGGCCAACCTTTAGTTTATTGGAATGCCTAGTGTCCAGGCATGCTTTAATGCACGGGCTTACCCAGGCTGAAGCCCAGGGGCCTCTGCTAAAAAGGGGCTTCAAATAACCTTGTTTAATAAAATTTTATACCCACCCCCCCAACCCCTAGTCAATAACTTTAAATAAAATAGTAGAGGAGGATCTGACATCTGAAATAGCCCAGGGCCTCTGGCTATGTTAAGGTGTCATACCGATGTATCATTATGTCATTTGGAGCAAAGAGCCTGTATTGTTGATACAAAGTATACATTTAATTACATTTAAGTATACATTACATTTACTGAATTCTAGCATGTATATTTTGAAAATCAGACTAATACATTTCAAAGTACTTTTAGTGTGTAGTGTTCAGTTATTTTGTGGTTAATTAGATTGTTCTAATCAAACATGTAATGCAATTTTCAAATGCATCTTATATTGATTTTTCAATACTGTCTTCTGCAGGGTGCCTTACAGTACTCATTTGATGAATTGTAACTAACATTCATTATTTTAACTTATAAATACTGGATTTTTTTCTGTAATACACGCATTGCTCATTTTCCTTTAATAATAGTAGCCATAAATAATTCTTCTTTCAAAAATCTGGCATTAGTTTCCACACAATTAGAAATGTAAGTTGTTAACAAATTATCTCTGTATGAGCAATATACAAACTGATAGATCCAGGCATCTGAACAAAATCCTTTGTTGCTATGGATCCCCAGTGAAATCGTACTGAAATTATTATTGTGTTTATGTAGCTGGGGAGAAGTAGGTCACATGTCCTGTGTTTTGGCGCTGGTGCGACGGCTCCACTGCCGCTCTGCTGTACACATCTTAACCCTGTTGCATAAGCCAGTTACACAAGGATTCTGGGAAATGGCACTCGTGTGCGTGGACCCATGGTCACGGCGCCAGCCCACTGCTGTCATCCTTCAAGTACAGTACCATCCTGCTGCGTGCACCCAAAGTACATAGACACATACCTAACACATCAGCACCACAATCAAACAAGGCCGCCCATACGCCTCTGATAGCTTGCACACATACATCCAGATATGTTTGCAAATGTGTTTAGTTTTGGCTATGCCTATGTCTTGCTTTAAAGTATAGACTGTCTAGGTATTGAAAAATCACAGGGTGAAGATTTTTTTTTTTGCTTCGTATATTCATTACATCAATAATCTTTATAATGCATTCATTGACCATTAACTTCACCTTCATAATGCATTCATAAAAAACATTTCTTAACAGCTTTAATGTATCAGTAGCAAAAATATGATAAACATAATTGCATGCTTATGTATGTGCTCCGAATTCATTATAAATGCATTATGAAGGTGCACTGAGAGTTATATGAATGCATTATGAAGGTGCAGTTAATGTAACGTGTTACCAAATGAATAATATATATGGTTGTTTAAAGAACAAACATGGTTTTTAATTGTAATATGCAATTCCGTCTCTGACATTGTTTTGCACTTTTAATGTTTACTGTTGTTTGTTATTGTTACCGTCTATGAATGTGTAGATGTTTTTTTCTGTCTAAATCTGTGCATTGTGCTTCTGTAAACCTGCGATTTCCATTGGGATTAATAAAATGTTATGGCAGGGCACGGCGCAGGCAGGGAAAAGATGACAAAAAGGTTATATTCAAGAAAAAAAAACAGGACACAAAGAGATAAACCACAAATAAATAGACCACAAGGGGTCAATAACAAACAGGGAAAAAATAAGAATAAACTAAAGGATCCACAAAGTAACAGAATTACAGAACGGAGCGAAACAGGGAGCAGGCAGAAACCTAGCAGTGCTGCAAACACTCAGTGACATGAACAACGACTGACTAGGGAAATTAACAAAGGCAGGCGTTGAAATACACTGATAATGAGGACTAACAAAGGGCAGGTGTGGACCATCAAAAATCAACCAATCAGCAAAGCCATAGAACAACAAGACAATGGTGGAATCATTTACAATTAACTAGTAACTAGGGAACAGTAACAAACACAGGGGGCTAGCCACACTCGGAAAAGACTATGAGCAAGTACAAGCCGAACATAATTAAACCAGGCGCGAGCAGGGAAGACCAAAAACAGGAAAACAAAGCAAAGATATAATAAAAACCCATCAAGAGTGACCTCTGTCCAGCTTCACACTCAACAGCTTGAGTTATGCAACGGCCTGGGGAGTGGGGAAACATGCAAGGGACTAGGGAACAAGACAGTGAAAGGGGGGGGTGACCAGCGACACCTGCTGGCCAAAAGGGATAAGACCCGTAAAACAGGGACGGATGAGCACCGACCATGACATGAAGTATCTGTCTGTCTGTGTGCATCTGTCTGTATCGACATCGCAGTGAGACGAGACCCAGATTCTGAAATTATTTGACTGTAACCACAGGTCCATCCCCAAGTAAATTCCCGCTGACCGTGCCAGGACACCTCCATAGACAGGGGGCGCCAGGGCGTCTGCCTGTCCTCTTCCGTGGGCTTCTAATTGATTCTTCTCAGCCTAACCGCCTGATGTCTGGAGCTGGCAGGCTCTCCGGCTCCTGGGACTCACCCAGTAAGGAGAAGGCCAGCGATGGCACTCAAGCATGAAACGGGAGCTTTAAAAACTCCCAGGGTCTCGCGATGGACTGGGATCCAGGACTGTCCACCCCCAGGAAATCAGGGACTGATTTGAGGACTGATACATTTCTCCCTACGAAACGCCGCGGTAGCCAAGATGAGCAAACGTGACATGTAAGCCTCTTGTTTATCTATCCTGACATGAAGGAAATCCAGGTATTACACACATTTCTATTTCCACGTAGAGTATAAGAGTAAGACTTTATTGTTTTTAATGAAATAGTATTAACAGCTGAAGCCCCATCACTGTTAACTTGTATGCATTTTTGTGAGATATTTCAGGTTTTTGGATGAAAATGCCAACTAACTGAACAGGTGTTAAGACAGAGCAGTTACCTCCAACTTCTCGTCTGTCATAAACAGCAACTCAGTTGCCCGGCTTTTGTGGACCCATTATTCTTCTGGGGTCTCTGCCACTGTGACAGCTGGCATCCCTGCTGTTGGATGGACAGTTTGGCTGCGCCTTGTGTACTGACCTGGAAGCACATTAATGAAATGAGCTCAAGCAAGCCCAGCCTCCAAAAGCCTTTATTTAGCAACTCCTGGCTAAATGTACGCTCTTCAGCCTAAAGGGCTTCCAAGTTTATATTTCTTATTTATGGATTACTGGGGATTTCATGCAAGTACAATTGGCTTTTTTAAAAAAATACAAAACAGAATGTAGTACGAGCCTATATTTTACTTTTATTTACAGGTCATGTTCTGCTATATTTGTAGAATTACATATCTAGTTCCTGGGAAATATATTAACTTCTCTGACTGGCTCCCCATCCAGACTGCCGCCTGGGATGGGCACTGTGGCTCCCTGTGTCCCTGTACTAGATAAGCAGAAGATAGATAGATGGATGGATGGATGGATGGATGGATGAATGGATGGTCTACTGACCCTGACCTGTTTTCCACTTCAGAATCCAGAAGAGGTCTCACATCTGAGTTTCTGAGGACCATTCTCTCTGTACATCTGCTGTTTAAGGCCAGATGAGCACCACTTAGTGTTTTGTGCTTGAAGGTCAACAGAAAAGAAGTTGTACAAACTGTTAATGGCGATTCTGTCTCTAAGATGGTGCGGCGGACAAAGAGAAGATGCCGCTGTCAAAGTAGGAGTGTGATGTGGTTGTGGAGTGACTAAGGGAGCATCTATGACAGCTTTCTAAACCTGCAGCGTAAAAAAAGTCTTACTCTGCTTTTGGGAGAGGAGCATACAACAGCTGCTTGTACCTCCATCTAAAGGAAGTCCTTGTGCGAGAACTTCTAATTCTCATTAATTCAAAAGAAATCATCTTTGCCAATCCTGTGCTGCCTACAAAAACCCATAAATCTCTATTAAACTTCTGTCCAAGATATTTTTATCTATACATGCTCCTCATTTTTTCTTCAGTGTGGATCTAGAATATATCTCTGCCCAAGGGCCCGTCTCATCTTATCTTATCTTATCTTATCTTATCTTATCTTATCTTATCCTGTCTTTGCAATTGCTATGAAACATGAGCGTGTATTAATACAAAGTGTTCAAGTAAATAAATGAACATTCTTTTCCAGGATACTGTTCAGCTTTCTGGCATCTCTAATGTGTGTAAACGTAGTGCAGCGCGTCTGGCTGGAATCGCACGAATAGTCGCTTGGCTTTTACTCCTGTGATCGGAGCGACAGCTTTGGCAGCGCAGACGCGCCCCGTCGCATGTGTTCACAACCCGCCGGTTAGCGAGGGGGCTGTATGTGATATGCTGGATCGTCTGCAGAGACGCCTTTCAGGGGACAGGATGCTCTGCGGCTTTGCGATTAGGCTTCTACAGACCGCGGCTTTATTGTCATGTAATTTTAACTCCTTGACGATTCCGAAATGGCCCGCAGAATGTCCCCGAGAATGCCTCCACCTCACGGCATAAATAGCAGTCTGTTTTCGAGAGGGGTGGGATGTGACAGTGTACATTCCACGACAGTAAAAGCCTAATGTGCAGAAAAATAACTTTGATCATGGTAACTCGATAATGATGAACACATCCAATGGCTGTCAGTCACCGGCTTTGTATTAGAGTGCTTAACAAACCCAGTGCCTGTTACCCTGTCTCACTGCAGGACAGATAAGTCAGCTATGTTTAAACACACACTTCCTAGTAGAAACACCACAGCCTCTTATCCACCTGCTCTAAAAAATAACAAAAAAACTTTTTCATACTTTACAGTTTCAAACTGAAATAAATGTACTGTACTGGCCTACATTTCTAATTAAGTTTCTGTTACTTTTTATAAACTCTTTATACAGGAATTCTCTGAATTATTATCCCTTGTTGGCCTCGAAACAATGCAATAACCAATGTTAATGTGTTTACAGTTGGACACACATTTTGAAGTATGATATCAGTCTCAAACATTCTCGTAGGCCTACATTTAAGAATAGTGATGATTTTTTATGGATTTTATGAAAAGTTTTATTGTTGAAAACCCCAATTCTTTAAAAGGCACCAAAAATCGCTTTGTTTACATTAGTCTGGTGTGACTCTTCTAAGGTGTCATTTTGCAGACACAATCATACAGTAGCTATTGTTCACTGTGCAGAGGAGTCGTGTAGTCATGGTATTATTCATGTGTTTTTATAGCGTGGTGCACAAGCGCACGATGAATGCCAAAGACTTTTTTACTGCCATACGTTCTTCCCAGCAAGCTGTGCTGATTTGCTATCGGCTACTTTTCCTTAGTGCCAGGTGTCCTTTCAGAGTATAACTACCATGTGATCCTAAAAGTTCAGCGTTTAGACAAGGAAGTGCATGCCGATTCTCGCCTCCCCTGCTCACCCCTGGGGTGTGCAGAGTGATTCTTTCTAATGAAGGTGTTCCCCTCGGCTGACACCCGCAAGCCGGCCACACGTGACATTTCTCTATTGATTGCAGTCAAAAGATTAATGGTAAGCGCCACAAGACGTCCCAGAATCTGTATTGACAACTAGCGAGATAAATGGGCGGATTACTCTTGACACATGGGCAATGCTGAACACCCGATGAACCGCTTGCGTCATGAATTATCCATGTCACGGTGCCACCGCACCTTTAAGGACAGTAAATCACTTTGGCCTCGCAATTAAAGGGGCCTCTGATTACCTGTGTCACAAAAAGCATATATTCTGTCAAAATAGGGCTCAGCTGCGCCTGTTATCTGACATAGCCGCAGTTATTACTTTTTCCACCTCCATTGTCCTGTCCTCGGCTGAACTCGGACGGTTTCGAGCATAGAGTAAAGAGGGAAGAAAAATATTTTAATTAAATTTTTAAAGATTGCACTAGTTTTGCATGTAAACCCAACCTGAGGTTGCGCGGTTCTTCTGGTGAGTGATTTGCACTACGGACGGGGATTATATAAAGCCTTACATTCGAAGAGCAGGGCATGATAAAGAAAGCAATTTTTACCGGTTAAAAAAAAACACTTGCTTCACATTTATTTAAAGAATGCTAGTGGCAAATTAAGGCGTTTTTAATTAAGACACACAGCTCTATGGAACCGTGGGTGTGTGCTCTGTGACACAGTGCATCAGGCCGGGCTCCGTACGACCTGACTGACCCAGAAGGAGCTGGCCGCTAATTTTATTTAGACCAAGCAGTGAGCATCGCTCCGGGCTCAGGCATCGCTTTCGAGTTCTATGGGCCCCTGCTTTCTGAGCCCCGGTTCCGGTTCCTCGTTCCCCCAGTGTTCAGCAGCCCTGAAGTCTAGTCAGGCTCTGAGGACAGGCGGTCCCATTCGGGGTCCCCCGTTTCGAATGAGTGCTTCTGGCCGCGACAGACCCTGCAGAGTTTTATTCTAACAAAATTCAGATTTTGCGGTCTGTTTCTCTTATCGGTGACATTTCAGGGCAATCACACCTGTCATTATTGTTTCACAGCTGAAGGCTGCAGTAAAGCCCAAAGCTAAACAATTATGCATTGAAATAAGTCTGGAAAACCGCCAACCATTAAGGCGTCTCTCCATGTCGCCCGATATGTCATTTAAAAGCCTTATTTGCCTCTTCATTATGGCATCTGCCTCTGCGTGACTATATTAATTTACAGTTATTTTTAAAGCGTGGAGCAGGCTATTATATTAAGGAGAATTATCTAAAATCCTCACTCTTGGTTATATTAATCGTTTTCAGTGGAATTATTAGAAAATAAATATAATTTGCTACTAAAATAATATCACAGCATTTGAAGTTTTTTTTTTTTAAACAAGTCAGATTAAATCTATGTTCTGCCAAAGTGTAGTACCGCTCCTAATCAACTTCGCATATTTATTGCTTAGAATAGGCCCATATTTCTGTAGGCTGTTTGGTACTGCAGTCCGGTGAAAAGCATCTAAGCTGACTACTATCCGGCAAGGACACAGCATCACCCGCTAAAAGTCCGGCGCCCCGGGAGGAGCCGGTGCGGCACCGGGGCAGAAATGAATGCACGCCGGCAGATCGGTTAAATCCCCCGTTTCCCTCTCATTTATTGACAGGTGGCTTCGGCGGCCGGGACGCTGTTGTGACTTTGAAACGGCGTGGATATAAATAAGTCATGCGGAGCTGACAGGGACTTCTGAGCGGGCTCTTTTACCGGGATGGCGGCGCAGCTTTCCGACGATTTCATTTGATCCGCTCACTCTGCCCGTGTAATCTAGACTTCTGTTGTTAGCAGGAGCCATGCTTAATCTTTGATGGTTAAGGGACACTATGCAAACACAGCCCGGCGGCATGTGAAAATGCGGGCTTTGAAGTGGGGGCGGGGGGATGAAAATCAGACACAATTCCCTCATGAGTTTTACCCATTTTTTCATGGGTGGTCTGTATCAGATTCGGGACAGTTTGTTTTTGATGAGGCTGAACAAATTCCTGAAACCTGATCGCTTTTGATCGTCTCCTGAAATGTCAAAATGGACGAGGCGAAAAACCCAATCCTGCATGTGCTAAACCTCTTTTCCCATCTACTTTGAAACAACAAAACCCCATGCAATGTAAGAGAGATAACACTCAAAACTGGAGTTTGGACAAATCTATCTCTGGACCTGTTTTTGGATGCTCTTCCCTTTTTATCTTAGGTTATATTTACGGTGCATCTTTATCATACCTTCATGATAAGATTACTCTTTCATGCA
Organism: Petrocephalus sullivani; assembly: GCA_026780845.1. NCBI lineage: Eukaryota > Metazoa > Chordata > Actinopteri > Osteoglossiformes > Mormyridae > Petrocephalus > Petrocephalus sullivani. Next base: position 216,036 of record JAODKM010000097.1, on the reverse strand, counting down.
GAGTCACAAAAGAATATAATTCTTGTCATTTATGCTAATTCAGTAGCTAGCTAAGCTAGGCTACTTTTTTCTTTAATAACCCTATTATGGTTATTTGAACACAAGGGAGACAGTATTTCACTGGCAATAATGCTTGAATAAAAAAACTCAATAATACTGCAAATCAAAGCAAACATTTAGTTTCTAATAACAGAACGCAGCAGTGAAATTACTTCGAAGGACATTGAATGTCGGTTATACATAATGGTACATATGTCTGACATTTAAGAAGCGGCTGGTATAGATCCCTTCTCTGTGCAGTAATAAAATGCAGAGGCATCCACATTGTATTTATTTTATGTTAATTGTTAATGCAATGTGCTGCTCGTGTCTAATGGACCTTCTTTCTCTCTCTGAGACTCCATTTGTTTGACCTTCACCCCATCACGGCATGCTTACTACTCCAATTGCCACGGAAACATCTGTCCCTGACTATTTTGATTTAATTTTTTTGCCTTTTCTCAGTATTGGATTACAGAGACCATCCACTAGGTAATATTAAGGCTCTCCGAAATGGCTCTCTTTCCTAAAGTCATTGTTTGGACGTATAATAGGAGAACTCCCCAAATGAGTGACAAAAACACAACAGCGGCTTCATTAATGTCCAAATGAGCGGTAGCTTTGGTTACTCTCCGTCAATGATCGGCATCCAGACACCGTAACGAAACGTATAACTTTTAATGATGTCCGAAGGTGTTTTGCAAAAGTCCTTCCTAACCTGTCATAGAATGATCTAGATTATGGTAAATCACCATGGTGGTACATCATTAAGCAAAGGTATGCATTGATTGTTACTACTTGTGATAGGCCTAAGTAACCATACAGACAGACACACACATTATATATATATATATATATATAGGTGTGCCCTGTGATGGATTGGTGCCCCATCTTGGGGTGTTCCCCTGCCTTATATATGTATATATATATATATATATATATACACACACACACACACACACACACACACATATATGCACACACTTAACTGTAGTATAATTGAAACCTACTTAAATGATCTAATTAAATCAATATTTTCTGTTTTCGCCATCATACTGAACTCGAGAGGTTAATAACCTCAGTTCTCATTAGCAAGATGAAATCTGGTCTCCAATTAAATTACTGGGAGGTCACGTAAACAAGTGACTTCATTATGTCCCGCGGTAGCACAGGAATTATGATTCTTTGACTTGTTATTTGCATGCGGTGCTGTGCGCGGGCGCGCGATAGCCGCAGACTAAAAGCCGGAACGCGGCCTGTGCCTTGGCTCCTTCTGATCTCCTGTCGTGAAAAGGGGCCCTCATAATAAATCACGCGAAACCAATAAACCGTTATACTAGCCACATAAAGTTCTTTTGTACTTCACGTTGGTAAGAAAATGCATCCATTTTCTTTGTTGTTGTTTAGCTATTATGCGTGGAATAATATATGCATCCCCGATTATGCTCCTGAGTGGTCCTGGCTCATCTCAGAAAAAATCACACAGACTTCAGACAGGTTTGTCCGAATGATATTTGATTACTGTCGTAATCCATATATCAGTGTAAGAAGCTTATTAAATTACTTGATCTAATACAGATATAAACAATGCTTGTGGGGGCTTAAAACCCTTCCTACAGATTTTTATCTCATACAGTGATGACAGCAAAGGCTGGGGGAGGGGACAATTCCAGGGGCACCTGAGTGGAAAGGGCCCTAAAAAGTTTGGAACATAACTTGATTTGTCTGGAGTGGGGGGCGACGCCCCCTGGATGGCAGGTCCTAAGCGCGAGTGATGTGTTTTACGGTCGTGATGAATTTTAAACTTTCATGTACAGTTAAAAACCTGTCTGGTCCATTAGCTACACATCAAGGCCAAAGATAAGCACGCCATTTATCGTTTGTTGTGCTTATTAACGGCGAGCGCACTATGTCAAGTAGTGTTTCATTACTGAAAACCACTTCGGTTTTTTCCCCAACAGTACAAGTGCCACCTCAGCATCCCCGGTGGAAGCAGGTGTAACCCATGCACACAGGCACAAAATGGACCGGCGTTTTTCGGAAAACGATTTGCACGGTCTTTGAAAAGCCTCTCTGAAGCTCTGAAGGATCTCAGAGCGCAGAACTTCCAGCTGGAACAATATGATAGCTAATGTTCTAATAAAAATAAACACAATCAAGGAGAAGGTCACCTACAAGCAAACAGAAGTCCAGAATTAATGATTAATTCTGATTATAAAAAACGCCCCCCCCCCCCCCACCCCCCCTCCGCTACGCTCGCCTCAAGCTCCCCCGCTCATCGTATCCTGTTTCCTGGGGTCCTCGTGCCGGCTGGGT
>JAODKM010000097.1:138559-187480 GCA_026780845.1 Petrocephalus sullivani | reverse complement strand
CCCCCCACCTGTTTTACTTGCACAGGTGACTTATTTTATACTTTTTTTCCCCCTGGACTTTTGGTTTAGTCTCTCCATCCTTGACACCCCCGTGGAGGGTGGGATTTGTGGATGTTTTGTTTTGACCCTGAGAAAGTTCAGAGCTCTCTGAAGCCCTGCTTGCGATTTGGGGGCTGTGGGAGATGCAGACGACCGGGCTTTTACGCTTACGGAGCACCCGTCTGTGCACCTTTTGTTGAAAGTACTGGAACATAAACTGATTAATCGTCTTTTTTTTTTTTTCCCATTCGGGGTAAATTCCTTTATTGGATTTGACTATTTTACCTTTAAATCATTCAGGGGCACTGAGCTCTGATCTGCTCACTTCATGTCTTTCTGTCTTTCTCAAGGGAATCGCGTCCTCCACTCATAACGTCCTATATGACGTGTACTCATCGCCATTTTTGAAGTTTTTTTTTTTTTTTTTCCTTTTCTTTTTAAGCTTTAAGGTCCAGGTTATGATCGCTATGGAGGCAGAGGTACTCTGGGCTGTCATGGTAGCATGTTAGTAAGTAGCTTGTACCCCTGTAGATTGGGGGGGGGGTGCAAACTCCCATCCTGGTGGGCCAAAGCCCCTCACATTTTTCGGTTTACCCTCATTTAACACACCTGATTAAACTCTTTGAGCTCAATCGTTTATGGTGGAAGAGGGAAAGAACTAAACTACACAGGGCACCGGCCCTCCAGGACTGGAGTGTGACACTCCTGCTGTAGACAATAACTCAAAGTGGGTCTTCTAGCTCAACAAGTAGAGCGTTGCGCAGACAATGCAAAGGTTGTGAGTTCAAATGTTTGCCCGTTTTCATTTCAAGTTCCTTTGGATATTAGTAGCAAATAAATCGAATAAATGTAAATGGATTGCCGAGGGCCTGGCTTCCATCGTCCCGCGAAACGTGGCTGGCTGCCCGCGAGTCGTCGGCATAGCTGCTCCGACAGCAAGATCCGTTCGCCCGATTCGCTCTGACCTTTTCCCTCTGAAAGGGGTTTATTTATTCATGAATCCAAAGTGCGAGCGTGTCAGTGTGTACCAGGGCGGGCGGTGCGGCTCAGCTGTAATACAGTCCGTGCCCCCCCGGCACGGGGGCCCACCCCCGTGTTTCCGACAGTCAGTCCCGACTGGAGTCCCGGCTACCAGCTTGAGGGTAAATTACCTCCTTACGGTGTCTGGCTCCTTTTAAATGTTCCTGTCGGCTGTGTTGGAGAATTCCTTCTCAGTAGAATGGAATCCTTTGCAGATTGTGCATTTTCGCTATTTCTCTCAAAAGTCCGCTGTAAACAAATGTGTGAAGAAGTCCTTAATAGACGGTCTGCCTTTTTAGAATCCCTTTCATAGTCATCCAAAGTTTAACAATCCACAATCCACCCAGGGATTTAAAATCAGGTGTTTGCTGCTGCCTTTAATTATTCAGGGTGAGATTATGCAGCCTGTCTATGGTGCATTTTTAATATTTTATCTGTGATCCTCCACCATGTGTGGGTTTATATGACTTGACAGACCCGATCGCTACAGTAACGTAGCCTTTGTTAATTTTGAGCAGAAGGTTTACAAAGTAATGCTAATCTCCTGTTAGTTTGATTTCTTCCCTAAAGTTTTCTTCTAAACCCTGTCATTATACAGCAGAGACTGCTTGCTGAAATAAGACTCGAACCTGTGGCCTCTCCGGTCAGTGCTGCGGATGGCTTTGGTGGCTATGATGCCCCCTACTGGGTTCTAAGCTGTATTGGGGCATGTCACTCTGTGTGTTCGGTGATGATATGTTTTCATGGCACGCTTCGTTGTGTTGCCAGCGTGTTTCTCAAGCCTATTGTGGTCAGGATGCAGACTGTGGGTCGACATTGTTGAATTGAGACACATTTCTTTAACAAGGTGTTAAGCATAAATAAGGACTTCAGAAGGTAGGTGCTGGCTTTAATTGGAACTCTTTAGCATGCTAAACGCTCACGACTCGCCTGAAATCCTGAAGATGCATTGGAGCTGTATGCCCTTCCTTCTCTCTCCACCTCATGGGGGGGGGGTGTCTCCACAGGGGGCGGAGCCTACACCAGCTGAGCTGCCTTGATCTGGTCTCAAACGCTGCCTGTTGATAATCAGGACTTAGTGGGGGTCCTTAGCAGGTTTCTCCTGTTTGTATCCAGCAGCAGTCTGGATTCCCCAGCGAGGACCGCGTGTGCGCTGGGGTTGGCAGGGTGGGGGTCGGGGGTGGGGGGACGTGGTGCACCCAATCGGGCGAGGTGTTTTGGGCCCATCGGCGCTGTCGGAGACGTCATTTCATGCACACACACCATGCAGGTGACTTGTTACGGCAATGTCACGGCACCATGTATGCGAGAGGATGATGTCAGAGTGTGTCCGTCCTTGAGCATTAATCTCAGGGCAGTCCTTACCAGGAGATGCTAACCTCTCTGAAGCCATCGACATCATGGGAAGCCTTCTGTATTATGGGAGGACTAAGTCTCATGACTGCTGAACACCTCTGCTCACCCTCCTACTCCTACCTAACCCTCCTCTAATTAAGGAGTACTAGTTAAGGAGCCCATTGGATTATCACCCACTGTAACTAGACGGAGGCTTCTCCTACAGGCAGAATGAAAACGTGGTGTTGGGAAGACTCTGTACGTAGCTCTCGTCAGTCTGGTGTTCAGTCACTGAACGGCATCTGTAAGGGTTGGCTGTGCGAGTCCGGCTTATTTTATTGCCCTTTGTTAGCCGACCGCGATCTTGCGGTGTGCGGCTGATCTTCATTCTTCTCGTTCGTGTTGAAGGTTCCGTGTGGGTGGCTGGACCTAGTCTTCCAAGCCAGTGACCTGTAGCGACTGATCAGTTCTGCCATCAGTCAGCCATGTTTATGATGTCCCTCCCGACACATCATCAGACCCATACCACGGTAATGAGAAGCTCCATCTGAAAGTGGCTTTGCGGCAGCTCTGTGGAAACCTTTCTTGCGTATGTCCTGGCGACCTCTCCCGACTGCCTGCATTAGATGCACATGAAACGAACGATTTCCTGAACCTGAACTAAGCCAGCTGATCACCAATCAGATTTCGAGCATTCCATTGAGGAGATTGTCAGCCCCCCCAGTCATCGTTTGCCATTTGTCATACTAGTCTCTTCTGTCCCCTCCCACTGAATTAGGAATATTTGGCAGCTAATCCAATGAAGTAAGAGAATGATTAAACTCTTAGGGCATACATGCTTGGCTCTGTTGCCTTGTACCCTGCCCAAGCATGACTGCCCTGCCCTGGTCTGCGCTCACATTGCGCGTAACAATCCGAGCCTGAGCGCGCTTTCGTCATCACCGCGTCACTTTTTGTGTTGAAGAAAACATAAGAAGGAAAGTGCTGTCACACAGCAGAATGATTGAGTCATTTGGGCTTGATGACACACATCGATATACCTAGTATGCAACACCAGTGATTGATTATTTGGGACCTGCATGTATAAGATGGTCTCATATTTCCCAAATATTCTGTGTTTTCGTGTGTTTTGTCCAGTTGTTCCTGGATACTCTCGTCAGCCCACATTTCCTCTCCTGTAGTACAAAGTCATCCTTTATCGCCATGTTTGTCACTTCTCGATCAGTACAGCCTACCCAGTCTGTTCCTTCCAAGCACAGTTCACGATTAGTGTACATGTGCACATGTGTGTCAGCCGCATCATTGACATGTCTGTGTTCCGTGCCCCGGCACGTTTAGCAGTCACGCTAGATGTGTACCGTGCCTGACTCTAACAGTGCTCTGGACCCACGTCATGGGGTGGGCCCGGCCACAGTGTGGAGCGATCCCACTAGTCAAACGAAACGGACTTTGGGTGTTAAATGTGCTCTAGCACAATACCGACCGCCTATTGTGAGTGTACCCTTAACGAATATGAGCTGGGCCCATTTTGTTAACGACGATTTAGGACTGCGTTCTCTTATCGATGAGGTGTGAGCCGAATTTCTTTGTCTGGTGATCCTGCTGGTGGCAGGACTGCCTATATTTTACATCGCCTAGCAACCGTAATGCACAGGCTTGCGGGAACATCTGCCCAATGCCGACATGCCAAGTTCTCGCCGTATAGTAAACAGCTCTTTGTTGTTCCTTTTTTAAACTGCTGTCTCTTTATTATTAATTTTTTTTCGGAATATATTTTTACGCCCGGGTCTGTTGCAGACTGTTGATGTCATGTCCTCAGGGGGCTCTGTTCCGTGTTCCTTGCTGCTGTTTATCCGTGTCTATAACATGTGCTCAGATGTCTGTACACAGACCCTCTGACTACGCCCTCCCTCCTCTGTACGGCTGCCCCAGAAGTGACCTTTTTTAAATCAGGAAAAACAGATTAGCCAGTAATAAAGGCAGTATGCAGTCTTGGAATCCCTTTAGGTAAAATGCATATCCGAGTTGCATGGAGCGCCCTTTACGGTTGGTTTGTCAGCTTTCGTTATTGACGCACGTCTTCTAAATGTCCCTCTGCGTGGCACCAACACAGCTTCCCGAAACCTGCAATAACATGCTTCTGACATTAGGCGAAAATAACCATGACTGATTCTAGTGAAATTCTGCAAACGGATCAGAAATCGATTTCCGAATTTGCATAAATGGTTGTGCTTTATGAAGGATTGTTTGGGGGTGGATTAAAATGAAAGACAAGTGCGCTGCTGAGGGAACAGAGCCAGAATAATTTCATATTATCCACGAGAGATCCAGTGCTTGGGGCTTCGTTGTCTGTGTTGTCAGGAAATTCGGCTCTTTTGTTGCGTCCGGCGTGATGCGGGTCTGAACTGGCTATAACCGGAAGGCTGTAAACATCTGAAGGACCCGCCTTTCCGCTAATGACGAACGATCACAGTGGATGCACCGAAGGCCGCGTGACTGCAGGTAATTAGGAAATGGTCGTAAACCGTCGTGACGGAGATGCCAGAAGCTTCAGGAAGAGCCGCGGCATCGATCCGCGGATGCGGGCGTCGGTCCTGGCTGCCCCCAAGGTCCCTCGAATTGAGGGGGTGTAATGGAGCGTATTGTCTGGGCCCACGGATCTGATTAGCGCCTTCGGCGAGGGAAGGCACTGGGAGAGGTGGACTGTGCTGAGCCAAGATGGCAGCGGAGGAATATTCCAGAAGGTTCTGGGGTGATCTGGAGAAGAATCTCCTCAGCTGACCCAGAGCAAGGCGTAATGTCACGTTCCATAGAGACGCCTGCACCTGAGCAATCGGGGGGGCGGTGCTGCCTAGGGGGCTGGGGGACTCTGAAACTCCCCCGAGGCGCATCAAGTGGCGCTTGATAAAAGTGCCACAGTGGGGTGGGGGGGCGCTTTTGGCTTTTTCAGACAAACGAGTTCTCTGGGTCCGAATAAAGACTTTATGGTGTGACTTTTTATAGCAGGAAGCCTCATCACTGTAAAAACGCGGTAATCCCGGGCATTTCCAGCACGCGAGTCGTAGCCGGCCGGCCCTCCCTCTGCTTCCCCAGTGTCCCGCCCGCTTCCCGGACGCGCTCCCTTCTTCCTGTGCCGGTTCTAACCCACCCACCGCCCCTTTCCCAGGACAAAGCCATGGCGACACGGAGACCCGGGTGTGCGTCTTCTACAACGGCAGCTGGGAGGTGGAGAAGACCAACCAGAGTGGCGTGGAGCGCTGCGAGGGCGAGCGGGACAAGCGCTCCCACTGCTACGCCTCCTGGCGCAACGCCTCGGGCACCATCGAGCTGGTGAGGAAGGGGTGCTGGCTCGACGACTTCAACTGCTACGACAGGTCAGTGCCACCCCCCACCCCCCGCCGTTCCCTCTCATCCGTGGGCCCCCATTCCTCTGCCTCCCTCCCTCTCCACATCCTTGTCTTTACCCCTCACCCTCTCCACCCTTCCTCCTCCTCCCCCTCTTCTTTCTTTCTCCCTCTCTTCAGCTGAGCACCTCCCCACCTTTCTATACTGGTGTCTCTCTCTCTCTCTCTCTCTCTCTCTCTCTCTCTCTTCGGACCTTCTCGCATCTCGTACAGAGATGTTTCTATGGCCCGTTGCTAAGGGCTTTCTAGAGAAAGGTCAGTCAGGATGCGCCTAGAGACCAGCGCCAAGCGGCGGCCCCGGTGACCGGCTCTGTGCCGCCGCCTCACTAATGGAGTCCACTGCGCTCTCGCGGAGACGTGCGTTTCAGCCCAGCTGTCGCATTTTTATGTATATAATCTGTGTACCCAGTAGAGGGGAAACGACGCTGCGCAACTAGTGTTTATTTAATTTTGTATATTTGCAAAAGAAGGCCGGGCACTGCTCGTGCTGATTGGACGATGGGCGAAAGCTGCGTTGAGGCGCCCCGGCCCCTCATACCGCGGGTCGCCCACCGGTGAAGGACGCTGTCGTGTGTACTTAGCCGGGCCAACGGCTAAAATGGAACGGGCAGATTTTGCATGAGCAGAGGTCACGCTTGGACCTGTTCTTCGACCCGGTCATTCTCTAAATAAGTACCTTGGCTAGTGTTGAAACGCTCCCCTCCGGTGATTCTTAACCTGTCATTTTAACCCCGCGCACTCTGCTAACCCCAAAACAGTGCTACAGTCACTGAGCACTGAGCACAGTGCCCCCCGCCCCCAAATCTAATCTCCCTTTTTCACACCCCCAGGCAAGAGTGTGTTGCCACGGAGGAGAACCCGCAGGTCTTCTTCTGTTGCTGTGAGGGTAACTACTGCAACGAGAGGTTCGCCCATGTGCCCGACATCAACGGGACGCCAGGTGAGGACCGCCAACTTCTGCGCCATCATCTTGGCCGAAATCTCCATGTGCTTCTGTGTCGGCCAAAAGAGAATTTTGTATTTCATTCATTAAACCTCTTCAGAGCCTTGGTGGCACATGTGAGGTCCTCACCATTGATGTACGCACTCCTTACCCCTGCCGCTGTCAGTGCTTTGGGTGACCAGCTCTGATTGGAGTAGCGAGCTTTTTGTTAAACGAAGACCATCAGGTCCTGAGTGTCAAAGGCCTTGGTCTGCCTGTTCCTCCCTCTCAACAGGTGTATGACTGATGTAGCAAATTCCACACACGCAATAAGTTTGGATCCTATTTCCCAGCCATAGGCTTTCAGTCTAAACAGTCACTGTTATGATGTTCGGTATTAGCATGTTGGAGTCCCTAGGTTCCCGTGGTGCTCCCCGCCACAGCGCGGGGAGTCCCCAGGCACTAACCCCCCCCCCCCCCCCTTGCCTGTGTTCACCAGTGAAGATCAGGCCACCTCCTCCCACACCCTCCCTGCTCAACGTGCTGGTCTACTCCCTGCTCCCCATTACGGTGCTCTCCATGGCCGTTCTCCTAGCCTTCTGGATGTACCGCCACCGCAAGCCACCCTATGGCCAAGTGGACATCAGTGAGGTAACTCCCGCTCTGCCCTGGCTTAGTTGGTTATCTGGAACTGCTAGTAAAGCAGGACCACCGGTCATGGTTCGACTTTAGAGCCTGATGAAACCCTTGCGGCAGTCGTGCAAATTTCTCAACACGTTCTCTTCGTTTTGGTCAGGATCCTGGCCCACCCCCACCTTCCCCCTTGGTGGGGTTGAAACCCCTGCAGTTACTGGAGATCAAAGCCAGGGGGCGCTTTGGCTGCGTGTGGAAGGCCCAGCTGCTGAACGACTATGTAGCTGTCAAAATTTTCCCCATTCAGGTCAGTGCCACTGTTCTGAGTGTGGACCCCCGGTCTCTATGACCTGGTCAGCCGTGAAATAGATCTAATGAATTGGTGACTTGTGTTGAGTCAATGTGGACGAGAATGGAATGTTGATGATCAGTGTTTCTACGTCAAGCTTTGATTGTTTTTCTTTTCCTGTCCACTAGTGGGCGTGAGAGACTCTTACACGATAAGAGGAAGAGAATTTTCTTATTGGAGATGTAATTTCAGCCGGATGCATAGTAATTGTAGTTGAGTAGAGGAATTGGGGAGTTGGCTGGAGACCGACCCTGAACCTGGGGGAGTTTTTGCACTGTGGCGTTTGTTGGTGGCGTCATTCTGAGACCTGCGTCTGTACCCATTCCTCAGGACAAGCAGTCTTGGCAAAACGAGCGGGACATCTTCATCACGCCGGGGATGAAGCACGAGAGCATCTTGCGCTACATCGCGGCAGAGAAGAGAGGCACCAACTTGGAGATGGAGCTGTGGCTCATCACGGAGTTCCACGAGAAGGTGGGGGTCGGCATGGGCCTCACTGCTAGGGCCTAAGCTTAGTGGGTCCTCAGCTCTCCAGTTGGCAGCAGGAACTGTGACGATGCTGGGCGGTAACACACATCTGCCCCCCCCCCCCCTACAGTACAGGGGGGCTGCAAACATCTGGACCTACAAAATCCTGTGAATATCTTTGCCAGAGATGAATAAATGAGATTTGAGCCAAGCGGGGTGGGTGCGTGGAACCTGGCGAATGATTTTCTACAGTCTCCATCTTTCTCTGCCGCCTTCAAAACCCACTTTAGTCTTCTGTGGTCTCCCATGTGCCCAAGGATATTGGGGGGGGCAGACTACCTTTCAGTGAAGGTAAAGCCCACTCCTTACATTTTCCCTGCACAGGGCTCCCTGACGGATTACCTCAAGGGTAACGTGGTGAGCTGGAATGACTTGTGCCACATCTCAGAGACCATGTCCCGTGGGCTGGCCTACCTGCACGAGGACGTGCCTCGCTGCAAGGGGGAGGGCCCTAAACCCGCCATTGCGCACAGGTAATGCCACCAGCAGGCCTCCGCACCTTCATCGCGTACCGCTCACCTTAAAAGGTCCATGTTATGACTGATTTGCACGTCAGCTGTTAAAGCATTAAGCAGGCTTAGCTGGAATCTATACAGTCCCTTGTTTAAAAGCCTCTATTGCTGTGTCGCACCAGATCCTGGTTTCTGTGCCCGGCCCTACAAGACATTACCCATAATCCCATCACTGCCCTGTCAAATACCCGAAACCTCCTGTCACCAAATATTTATCATCATGCCAAAATCACCATGCACCTTGTTAAGTGATTTTTAATAGTGAAGCTTGTGCTGATGATTTCAGCCAGTATAAATATTACTCAAACTATGCTTATTTACCGTATCAGATCAGTTCCTGACTTTCAATTGGAATCGGTTCATTTTTTATATAGGTGATGAAATTATGGTTATATCTGGTTATTATTGTTTGCCATATGGTAAAGATTGTCTGAACAAACCCATATAGAATACGTTTAACATTTTAAAACCTCCGACTGTTCCTTTAAATTGCTGAAAAGTGTGTGGGTGGGTGCTGCCCTCTGGTGGCGAGCCTTGCTTAGGACGCTCCATCAGTAATCTGCACGCTGCAGTAGCATTCATTATTGATGGGTAGGTTTCGGGCACAATGTGGAGAGTTGAGGGAACATGTAAACACGGTGGTTTAGTGACGTTATTTTGCTGTAGCTATTTGCTATTTCCACACGCCGCACTGGCCTGATAACCCAAAATCTACCGTCCAGGGACTTCAAGAGTAAGAATGTGATGCTGAAGGGGGACCTGTCCGCGGTCATCGGGGACTTTGGGCTGGCCGTCCGCTTTGAGCCTGGCAAACCTCCGGGAGACACACACGGGCAGGTAAGTGTGCCGCCTCTGGACCGCCCCATTTTTGTGGAGCGTTGGGGTGTCGGGGGGTGGAGGGTCTTCACTTGGCCTGATCCATGCTGTCTTTGTCCCTGACAGGTGGGCACCAGGAGGTACATGGCCCCCGAGGTGCTGGAGGGCGCCATCAACTTCCAGAGGGACGCCTTCCTGAGGATAGACATGTACGCCATGGGCTTGGTGCTCTGGGAGCTGGTGTCGCGGTGCAAAGCTGCCGATGGTGTGTATGGTGATGGTTTTTGGGCCTGCCTCCGCCCCTCCTGCTCTAAGGCAGCTCTCTGCTGAGATTTCTTTGTGGTCTGTTTGGGGTGAAATGCCACCGTAGATAAGGATCTATAATGCGCGTTGTATGCGATCCGGCTGGAATGTCCCAGAGGGTTGTGTCAGACTGTACTCGGCTCTCTTCCTCAGGCCCCGTTGACGAGTACATGCTGCCCTTCGAGGAGGAGATCGGCCAGCACCCGTCCCTGGAGGACTTGCAGGAGGTTGTCGTCCACAAGAAGATGAGGCCCATTTTCAAGGACTGCTGGCTGAAACACGCTGTGAGTGTCCTGCCGTCCATCCGCACCCGTCTGTGGGCACTCGCTCTGATTAACCACCAGAGGGCACCATGTCCCCATGCTGCCAGTGAGCTGGATCTGCAGTCATGAAAGCAGAATGCATGTCCTAGTGATCCACTAGAGGGCGGTAGGTCCTCAATGCTGCCAGTGAAGCAGGTCTGCTGCCATGAAGACGGAAATGCACGATTAACCTGTGATGGTCTCGTGTCCGGACAGGGCCTGAGCCAGATGTGCGAGACCATCGAGGAGTGCTGGGACCACGACGCGGAGGCGCGGCTTTCGGCCGGCTGTGTGGAAGAGCGCATTAACCAGATCGGCAGGCAAAGCAACGCGCCTACCTCAGACTGCCTGGTCTCCATGGTGACTTCGCTCACCAATGTGGACCTCCCATCCAAAGAGTCCAGTATCTGAGTCCTCGTCTAGGGGAACAGGCAGACTAACAGGGGAAAACGACAACAACCACCAACAGCAACCTTCATCTTTCCAGACTCAGTGGATCTCAGCAAACCTATGAGAAACATGAATACAGCTGCTATTTTCTTTTCCGGAAGTTTTTGTTCGTCTTACATTTTTCAATATTACCAGCACACTTATCTGCTGTATTTTTACATGCCTGGGATGGGGAAGCTTGCATCTCGAGGGCATTCAGCTGCCTACTCATGATTGAACACGGTGCAGGTACCTCATTTTTGGATTTTAGTTTTTTTAATGATTTTGAGTTGTTCGATTCTGAGTGTTCCTGTTAGCGTTTCCGTCTTTCTGGACGGGACTGCCTGTGGTAAGAGGAACCAGGTGTACCACAAGCCAGCTCTCTGGTTCTGGACATTGACACAATGCTGCAGAACCCTTGGGGAACCTCAAGACTGTTACCACTGCATTCCTCAAGGGGGAATAACATTTTATTTTAAAATTATTTTTTTTTTTTTGAACGAAAGTTACGGTGAATAATGTGTCTTTTACGGAATGAACGGGTGTCACTAGAACACAAGAGGGCGACTGGACTAATTTATATAATTGTTTTATTGTTGTTGCTAGCAGGCTGGTACTTTCAAGGGGTTAATTAAGCATTTTTAGGTTATTTTTAAGGAAAGGAAAATTTTTGCAGCATTTCCAGAAAACGTGCTGTTGGGTTTGGGACGACTTCTTCTCAGGTAACGTCTCATGGAGCAGAGCTTTGGAGCTGGGATGTAGTCAGTGGCAGGTCAGTTTATCATGAGAGCTGGGCCATCCACACAGGGGACCGCAGGGCAGGCCTTTGGTGACTGTAGGTGCCCAAACAGAACTAAATCCTAAACATGTATACATCCTGAGTTGGTTTAAGTGTGTGTGTTTGTTTTTGTGTGTGTGCGCGAGTGTGTGTATGTATGTTGTCAGAAAGTACAGACAGTTTTGAAAAGCCCATGGAATTAGTATTATATGATCGGATTAATGAACAGTCTGTAAATCTTTTTCCACTCTGTAAAAAGAAAACCACATTCTTTTTAAGCAAATGAGCCAAAGGCCCGGTTGTTTGTGTTTTTTTTTTTTTTTGTAAGTGAGGAAGGTTAGTGTTGGTCCTTGGGAAAGCCTGTTTAGAGAGAGACAAACTTTTAGCTGGACAAAGGACCTTGGTTATTTGCGATCAAGTTCCCCATGTGTTACCTTACATAGGGACAAGCTCAGTCATTGCATAGGGGGGGTCCTGTCTCATGAGGAAAGGCACAGAGAGGCGGGCCAGATGGACCTAAACCTTGCCGCGTAACTTCTCGTACGTGCATCTCGTTCCCGATCCGCAAGCATCGATTTGTCTTAAATCTGGCGCTTAAAATGTGAAGGATGCCATACACCAACACTGAATGTCAGATTTATGCTGCTGTATCAACTCAAAGACGAATATATATTTCTATATATATATATATAAAGTATATACTTGGTTTTCTTTGCAAGGTGGGCCGCGCTCTTTACATGAAGCTTTCAAATGCAAACACTTTCTGAATAGGAAAAAAAAGGCTTCCAAGGTAAAACAAAACAAATTGAAATTAAGAATTTAATATAACGTTTAAAAAAAAAATGGTTCTTTTAGACCACATACCACCTCAAACCAGAAATACCTCAGATTTTTCTACGTATATCGGTTTATTATATATTTTGTTAGTTGTCTTGTCTTGTAGTAGATATATATTAAATATATATATATATTATATTTTAATGTAAGTTGACTTTTATGACTAAGGATTTTTTGGGTTTAAAAAAAAAAGTTCCAAAATTTTTTAGAAAGCGTTACCATTTTATGTTGTATACAAAGGAAAGTGTAAATACGTGTTCACAGTTGTAGAATACTGCCTATGTGGAGTTACCTGGGTATCGTTTCACTTAATTTCTGTATGTCTTGAGTCATGCCTGTTATGTAAAGGGACAGTGGACCTTTTAAGGTGTTATTTTTCAAGCGGAACGCATCTGTCACCGTCAACTCGCCAACTGCGATGCTGGAACAGCTGCAATTAAACGCTGCATTGTCGCTTTTTAAAATTTCTGTAAAAGCTGTGAAGTCACTGTATAGATGAATTCTTTGGTCAGCCTTGGTTGGGGGGGGGGAACTGGCTCTTTCGTAATCCCACGCACTTTTTGATTGCAGCTGTTCTCCACATCGCGGCACCCAGGCTACCGTGAATGTTACACTTTTACGACGCTGTGAACCGGCCGGCCCTCTGTATAGCCTGTCGAGCTTCACTGTCCCTCTTCCTCATGCCGTTTTAATTTTGTTTTTTGTTCTCTTCCCCCCCCCCCCACACACTTTGGCAAATGAGACTTCACAGCAGTTGGTTCTCCTGTCCAGAAACAATCTACCCTTCCCCCTGAAAGCTTTAACGTTCTTTTCATCATGCTGATCAGTTTCTCACAGTTTGGATATGACACTGCACTCCTAACATGGGTGTGCTTACCTCGTTTTCTGTAGCGCGTTCCCCTTTCCCTAGTGTCTGCCTGCTCAGGGACCCTGCACTTTATCCCCTGTAGCTATAATTGTAGGACTCCCGGGTGGGTCTAAATGTCTCAGACTTTTCCGGAGCCTTTTCAATGGCATATGATCTCAACCAGGCTTCCCATTTACAGAGGAAGGCTAGGCTGTTTTTGAATGATCTTGCATGTGCAGTGGTGGTGCTTACCACCACTCAAACCACACATTTGTCTGGGGTCCTTGAAGTGACTTTTTCAAACCTGCTCCTATGTGTACGGCAGCGGGCTCAAATGTCTTCACTCTTATTGGTTTTGAGACGGTGGCAGGCCGCAGTGTTGGCAGTGACATATCAACCGTGACAGTGGAGAGGCTGTAGTGGAGACCTGAGATGGTCTATTCCAGTGAGACGCTTTGTGATGGATGTGTTCCATTTCTTCTCAATATTCTTTTGTCACATAGTTTGTCCTTAAACACCTGACTTATCAGCTTTAGAAATCACTAACATCTGTGATTTTAAATTTGAAGGTAGTTACCAGTTGGATTGAGGGGTGATGATTTCTGGAAATTTCAATGTAGCGAGCAATATCCATAGCAATAGCCTCGATTCAGGTTGAACTGTAAATAAGTACTGTAGGTACTGTAAATAAGTACTGTAAAGGGGAGTAGCACAACATACCAAATTATCACGTTCTACACCAAGATATGCTCTGTGCCAAACTTTTGAACGTAGTACTGGTTTGTGTGGGGTGTTATCATTACCACCCCCCCCCCCCCCCCTGTTGAATTAGCCCTGGATGCATTATTCACAGAATTTGTGGATGATCGAGGCCAGGCCATTAATGGTTGCCTGTATGGTGGTGTAAGTTACTTTAGGGTAGAAATTTAACCAAAGTGGATCATTCTTTTAATTATTATTATTATTATTATTATTATTAATGTACTTTTAAGATTTGTAACATTGTTTGTTCTCTCCGTTATTAAATCCCCATTTTCCCAGCATTAACTTAAAGAACTGATGGGGATGGATTTAACTTTAGACAATCTGGAATCCAGTCTAACAGTCTTTCTGCGTCTTAAGCAAGCCTCCCGTCCGCGTGCCGAAACGCGTAACGCGAATCCGTCCTAGCGTGTGTCCGCGCGGACTGTCGCGTACAGTGACATCACGGCGGCTCGCGGTCGCGCTCAGCGGACGCGCACTGTGAATCGCTGTTGGCGGTTTGAATGGCGGCAGCGCGTGGTTTTCCTTCCCTTTAATCCCCCCACAAGGCTTGGTGTCTTGTTCCGCAGAGCCGTTTGCCAAGTGTTGAATTTAGAAAGTGAACAAACCTGGTCAGAGTTTGGATGCTCTGGTTTTAATCCTGGAGTGCGGTTGTCCAAGGGCGTCGTTGAATGTCGCATTTCTGTTGCATTCGGTTATCTTTATCAGTATTATATTTTATTAAATATATTTTTGGTTGTGGATATTTCTACAGTATAAAAGTTCTGTCGTGTCATACTTGGTTTGGTAGCTTTTGGTTGATTTTTGTCGTTTTCAGTCTGAGTCTAAGGTGCTATTTTAGTCACGCGCAATAAAAGACTAAGCCTAAAATTTCAGCTGGAGTTTGGGGGGGGGACTTGGGTGGGCAGAACACCTATCATCTAGAAAGCAAAAATTGCTTCATCCATTCCTAATATCTAAAGCTTTAATCCACGAGGCACAACAAGCACCCCCCATTTACTTATGTATTTTGCCAGATTGCTGAAAAGTTTTTTTTTTTTTTTAATACTTTCCATCTGCTGTGAGTCTCTCTGTCACTGTGTGCGCGACCTATACAATACTCATGCGTTTTTTAAAACGATAATAATGACAAACCAGCTGTAATTCTGAATGCAGTCTCAGATCCAGGTTTTTTTCAGGAACCAGTTACCTCAGACCTCTCGGGAACAGTGTCCTCCATCACAGCGCACCCTGTTAATAAACGGGACCGGACCGAACCTCCCTTCTGGGACCAGGTGAAAACGAGCCACCACTTTTCTGACCTCGCACCTCTGCTCAGCATGGGGAGAAACGGTGTTTTTTTTCCCCTTTGGCAAGGTCCTGCCTTTTAACAATCTGCCTGCGTTTCTGTCTTCAGGTTTAGTTTATTCGATTCATTGAACTTCACTGCAAATTCGCTGTGACATGTAACTAAACATGGAAAAAAAAAATGAACGTTAATAAGTGTGATTTCAGATGCATCTTGGAAATTGTCAGGCTGCGTAACAGTGGGTGAGTCTGTCATGGATTTATTACTGTTATTACTTTAATGACAGGGTCTCATTGCCTTAATTATCACTTTGGAATCAGCGATGGGGTGGCTCAGGCTGCCGAATGCAGATAACGCCCGGGCTCCCGGTTATAGCGTGAAGCCGGCCCTGATAGCCGGCTTCACCGGCTCCCCGCTGGTGGGAATGACTCACTGGCGGGGAGTGAAGCTTCACCGGTGGCTTTTCCAGGATCCGGTGGACGCTGTGCCCCCAACGCACCGCGCACTGCATTCACGCTACATCTGCACTGCATTCACGCTACATTTGCAGTGCATTTACGTTACATTCGCAGTGCATTTACAGTACCGCTTTGCTCCTTATCACTCGATTGCAATGTATTGGGCGCAGGTGCTTGGATTGGACATGCAACGAAACCACACCGCGAACAGGGAGTCCCGCTTTTACCCGGTTATTACTTGCAAACCAAGCAGCGAGGGAGGAGATGGAAGGGGGTGGCTGATCGCTGAAGGGATTTTCTTTTCTTTGTCAAGAGGTCATATTCAAGTGCTGTTTTTATTCCACCAGGATATGTGAAATGTAAATGTCGTAAGTTTCACTACTGTAGCTGAATTGTAGAACAGACATGGCTTGTACTACTGATTTTAAAAATGTACAAAAAGGAAAAAAATCTTGTAAGACCGTGTATACAGAGTTGAGGTTGTTTCTGTAACCCCCTTTTGACTGGAGTAAGAAAAAAAATTATATATATGGAATGGCCCGGGATTCCTACATCCATTGTATTTCCGTTATGAAATGAGGTCTTTTTGTGAGCGATCATTGTAACATAGTTAATTTGCAGTGGATTATTGTTCATTTTTACTGTGGTAATTTTAGAACTGAGTATCGAAATTTTGAATTTAGATTTGCCTAGTTGTCGGGGTGTGGTTGCTTCTGCTCTGAAATTGGTGCCAGACAAAGCCAGTATGAATGTAGTATTTACCCAGTGTGAAACCACACCCTGACTTAGCGGAAAGCGACGGCTAGAAAGGATTTCATCTTTTTGTATATTAAAATAAACGAAAAACTGAAAACCTCTGAGACAATCTTCTAACTTGACTTCCATTTCACCGCCTTTAAAACCACCTCTGTCCTTGTGCATGGTATTAAGAGATTTCCGCTGGTGTTATATTGTGTTCGGTGTGACATTCCGCCACTAGGTGGCAGCATTGCTATACGTGTCAGTTTTACAGCGTGTGTAAGCATCGAGGGGTTAGGACCGATGCAAATTATATTGAACATAACTGGAATGGTCTGTATTGGCGGGCCAATAGGATGTTTTTTTTTATGGGGCCCAAATTCCCTAGCGACGCCCCTGCTTCCAAGCATCCATAATATTTGGATAGTTTTTAATCAATTTGAACTTGCTTGTGCAGCGAGCCCAAAGATTTTTGTTTTTACAAAAGCATTTATATTCATCTTATCCAGTGTGGGATTGCAGGCTTATTTAAGAATGTTACCTGGATATCCGTTACCATGGTAAGTGAATCATGCAAATGCTTGTCATACATGGTGATTTACAGGTAGGGCCATTTTTGAAATCCTTGATGTCTACAAAAGAGGTCCATTAAATTAATCTATGAAACAGTGGCGGAGGGGGTGTTTATCCCCGGACCCATTACGGCAGGGGGCTTACTATAAAATTTACCAATTGGACGTCCCCCCTATGCCAACAATTTACCGTCAACTAGGTATTTTAGGTAAATGTGGGACTAAAAACTGTTTACTTATCGCTGTTGCGCGGAGAAATGCTCACAATCCCGCACCATCTGGGTGAGTCATAGCTGTCCGAGACCCAGCTGGGTATGCATCACATTTAGTAACTTCCGTAACTTGGTAGCCGTCACGTGCTTGGATGCACTGCAAGTCCGTGACAGAGGAGTAATTATACACGTGCGCAGGGGCTCCAAAGCGAACTCCCTGGACAGCAGCAATCGCTGATTATTGGGACCCTTTGGCAGTCAGAGCCTGCGGGATTCTGGGGGATTACTGTTAATCTGAGTGAAGTGCATTGCACTGCAAATCGTGTGAGCGGGTGTGCACGCATTGCTCTCATGTCGGAGGAGCTGTTTGGGTGCTTTAATTGGAAAGCATTTTACCTCTTCGGCAGTTAACAGCTCGTTCGTGTTCATGCCTGGTGTTACTTTAGGTTAGGGTGTGCACAGGAACTGCTCGGACTCCTTAATCAGAGCTGTATTGGTGATAGGGTCGCTTTCATACCTTGACGAGTGTTACCATGTCGATAAATACTCCCAAACGACCTGCGGAGCGGTTAAATCAACAGCTGGCAATGTAAACGCTTCAAAAACAATAACTGAGAAGATTTAATGCTCCAATTCTTATCCTGAGTACATGCGTGTAGACATTTGCACATAAATACAGTATATAGTATTTAACCACTCAGTGGATATTTAATTATGTATACTTAGCTAGTAGCTGTAAAGATGATAGGATTCACTTTTGTTTGTAGAACGGTTTCGGAGGTAGGTGATATGTGTGTTCAGAGAAGCCTTTCACCACTTTGGCTTTTTCTGCATGCTCATTCTCGTATGACCTTTCATTTACAAGGTGTTTTCCGCCTCAGAAGCGCCCCTGAGTGGATGTTTTATTGTTTATCATGCAATTCTATTCTGTGAACGCTAAACATTGTACTGAAAGTGCCAGGGACATAACTGCTTCTGAGATGCAGTAACCAGCAGCCATGGCATGTTCAAAATCCCTTAGATCGGGCATTTTATGCCTTATAATACTCCGTCAGATGGAGGCTGAACCCTTTGCCTCTGTCTGTGTGGTTTTGAAAGTGTTCAGATGCAGCCACATGATTCTGTGTTTGGAGGATCAGGCTGTTAGCATCAATATGAAGACCTGTGTACCTAGTGTATTGGCCACTGAGCTTGTGTGCATATATACAATCAACTCCAGAAATATTGGCACCCCCCAAGAACGTGAGCAAAAACATGAATATAATATAGATAATACATACAATGATTTGAATTTTCCTCATGTTTGGAGAAATTGATAACTATTAATAAAAAAAAAACACTTCTGGAGGAATTATCTTTGGAATAGTTTCTTCTGTCAAAAACATTACTAGCATCTTCAGACAATACTATAAATAAAAGAAAAGGAATTTGCATCTTTGGGGAAAATGTCTTTATTGCTTTTAGTGTTTAGGAATGTTATTGTTGCCTTTGAGCATCTCCTGTTTCACTGTGAGCATGGGGCTGGGGCTCTTTGGCACTCTTTGGGGCCTTGGGGCTCTTTGGGGCTGTTTTGCTGCCAGTGGTCCAGGGCTTCTTGCTAAAGTCAGTGGCAGAATGAATTCCATTAAATGCCAAAACATTTTAGCCCAACATCTGGTTGCTTCTGGATTCTGCATTTTCAATGAAAGTTTGTTACTAAACAAAACTTTATTCTGTTCCAAAAATCAGTTTGGAGATATATGCACGAGGCTTGGCTATTTGTGTTAAGTCCAAAACATATAACTCATTGCATATGTGGTTCTTCAGATATATTAATTTTACCTTATTTTCATGAAGGGTACCGATAATTCTGGAGGTGATGGTATATATACACACCTATGTATTATGGGTACATAGTGTGAATTATTAATATATAATAGATGGTATAAATGGTGAACAGTGATGAGCCAAAACAAAAGTACTGAAAATGATCCATTGTTTCACCCTCCTTGACATGGATGAGTCAGTGCTTTGTGCCATGGTTTATTAGAGGCCTGTTGCATCTTCGGGCCTGGCTGGTGGAACTCTTCCCACACAGTGCCTTCGCTCAGGAAGCTCTACCCGTCGCCAACCTGAAAAGGCCGGAGTGGCCGTGGAGTATCTGACCCCTTTCTGTGTCCCGAGGCATGACTGCATCTCCGCCATCCTTCACATAAGCCTCTCATCCTCCCTCGTGAAGGACCTTCCCCCGGCTTTTCTAACCGCGGCCTCCAGCCGAGAGACTCAGTAGTGCTGTGCTGGAGCAGTCAGGATGGGTAATGGTCTGCAGGGTGTCGTGACGCCCCCAGCCCAGCACAGGCCTAGTAATTGCTCCCTAACAGACTTGTCGTCTTGTCACTACGGTGTATAAGGTGGTAGGTGATCGGCCACGGGGATGCTGTTTGAAACCTAATTGGAAGGTTCCCGGCCAATCCGTCGGGGTGCTGTTTGTCCACCGCCGCCGAGGACATCTCATCTCCACATGGTGCTGATGGTGGGGAGGGTCTTTGCATGTAGGTGGCAGCAGCAGCAAAGGGTACCATCACCACTCTGAGTGTGTCTGCATTTGAAGTACATACGCCTTTATTTTGCAGTAACTCAGTGGGTATGATTACTCTACAAGCTTAGTGGTTGTTTGATGCAATGGAAAGCTGTCAACAAGTATTCTACCAGTGCCATTTCTGCAAAGGATTGTGCCAGGGGTTGGTCTAATTGGGTAGTTAGTTGCTCCGACTGTATTCTTAGTTAACATGAATGATAACCCTATTAATACACGTGCCGTTCACCGTGCGATATGAAAAAACGTTGTGTTAACGTAGTCCTTAAAATCATAAACTTTTAAAAAAAGTATAACATTTGGACTTCCTAATGCATGGATTGACCTTTGACTAGCAGACTTGCATGTTGACGAGTTATTTATGCAGTTGTGCTGTTTTTTTTATGATATTTTTGTTGGTTTGCGTCACACGTTTGACGTGTTCAATCTGCTGGCGGCCCAGTGCACTTGGGAGTGCATGCTGGAACGACATTTGGATAGACGTGGCTGCAAACAGAACGCACGGATACCGTGCTATTATATCAGCTTGCCTATGGTTAGCGGTGTCCCTAGTTTCTGCCTCATTTGCTGCGCATTGCCGTATAAAGTCACAACAACTGAGTCTTGTGTATTCATTTTTAGATACATTTATTTATCAGAACTCCAAATAGACCCTGTACGTCATTCGCAGGCGACACTCCTTAAAGGTGTCCATTGGGGTGTCTGTTTACTTTCTGAGTGATTATGGTCTTGCTGCACAGTACATGTGAATCACCCTTCCAGTTTGATGTAGCAGGAACATACTGGGGCGGGGCTA
Source organism: Petrocephalus sullivani (assembly GCA_026780845.1). Classification (NCBI taxonomy): domain Eukaryota; kingdom Metazoa; phylum Chordata; class Actinopteri; order Osteoglossiformes; family Mormyridae; genus Petrocephalus; species Petrocephalus sullivani. Next base: position 167,025 of record JAODKM010000097.1, on the reverse strand, counting down.
TGGGGGCACTGGCCCCAGCTGAAAGCTGATTGGCCCCTGGAGTGTCCCCTTCCCTGTCACTCATTGGCTAATGATACAGTTGGCCACATTGTTTGAATTATGGCCTCTCTTATGTATCCCCTCCCCCTTAAAGATCCTAGAGTCGCCCCTGTTATGGAGTGTATTTGTCTGGACACAACCAGAGTTTCATTGCATACTCAGTGGTACAAATGTGGGCTTCAGGTCATGTCTCTTTATATACAATTTGGTCAGTTGTGGTTGGTTCCTCCCTGATCTACTTTTGTTTTCCTTTAATACTAACTTTAAAAAAGCCCCGGCATGTACATATAAACTGTGTAATACCTCCTTCAGTGACCTAAATGGTTTCATTTATTTTAGGCTGTTCACTAAGTATGTCAGTGTGTCCTAATCTGATAAAGGCTCTTTCAAAATACAATGACCCTATTTCTAAATCACCCAACTTGGCGCGGTGAGTGGAGGAAATGGTCAAACGGATCTGTTTTGGGAAATAAAAGCTGTCGGCTATTAAGACACAGTCTGCAGTTTAGCCAAATGTAGGGATTCAGCCCGACATTTCAAGGACAAGCAGGGGTTGTGGATTTAATACCCCGCAGAGCCACCCCCAGGTCGCTGTATTCCTGTTGGCATCTGATCCTCCAACCATTGCTCGTTTGTTAGCTAAACAGAGTAGCCTTATTGGTGGTCTTTATGCGAACGCTTTTTAAATTAGCGAGACAATATAAGCCCTTTACTAGACATTGGTAGGTTTATGATTTTATTGCCCAGTAAAATTGTAGTAATGCAGAAGTATGCCGCTATTTATATGTACGCTAAGGGTAAAACAATGACGTTCAGGACAACTTTAAAGGATATCCCACTGTTGGTGAGATTTGGAAATTGTCAGTTGCATATTAAAGAAAACCATCACAAATCTATGCTCGAAATTTTTAAGTGGTGGGAAAACTTCTAAAGTCGCTTGTAATGCTTTAAAAAGATGTTTATTTCAATGCAGCACTTCCTAGCGAGCCGCGATTGGGGGAAAAATCATTTCTAACCTATTTAACGCACGGTGAATGATTGCTACTAACATCGGCCAAGACACATCCCGTGTCATTCGGGTGCACATACGTCGCTGTTTCAGCAGATGGCGCTGTTAATCAAAGTGTGGTTCGCAGACAACTCCAATAGACTAACAATAAGCATCGCGAGGAGTTAAGTTCTTCATCCCTGCGTTACATGAAGAAGAAGACAGCCTGACTATCTAATGGTAATTATCAACGACCCCAGATATTAAATACATACTGTTATTCCGTTTGCACAACTTCTTTTCACCTTAAAACGAGAGCTGGTGATGCGATTTTCATCCCAATCTCCTAATTAGTTGGCCTCGGTTAGATTGTTAATTGAATGGATGGCGTAATTCAAATCGCGCTAAACAGAATGTGTATTTCAGCGCGGCGGATAATTTTTCATTCATGTCTAAATAGTACTTGGACAATCAAGTTTAACTTAAATATAAATTTAGTGCTGTTCGAAATAACCAAATTGTAACGTACAAATGCATTTATAGCTCTAATTAACAATTAAGAGACCAATGATTATTAATGTAATAATTAATTTTGAATTATTATTGTTTTGTTGTTGTCGTTGGTTTTAATTAATACTGAGTCATGTTCCACAGTTACAAACATTCCTTGATTAGCACAAATGTGATTTAACAGATATGATAAATTATAGTCAGTCCTCATCTATGCATTAATTATGATTTGAATTTGAATCCTGCCATTTATTTGATGTCTGTCATTATGTAGGATCTTGGTGAGAAGCAAAATCAGAGGTTTTGATGGGGCCAGGATTAAGAGACCTTGGTCTTGAGGACCTGGACAATGTCTCACTAGGAAAGCTGCACGCAATCAGTTTGCTTGTTTGCAGTTTCCAAGTGATCGATTGAATACATAAATTTTCACCTGATGCTTCAGACACAATATGATCATTAAAAGCAGCATAATTATTCTTTCACTGTGAGCTTAACTATGCTTAGAAAATTGTTCTTAAATGTTACGGTTAAAAGTAGCAGATCACCCTGGGATTTGAAGTCGTTGCTCCCATCACAACTTGACATTTTCATTTTATAGCCTGTGAGAATTGTCAAAGTTTTATTGTCCGTAATTTCAGTGCATTTTCTTATTATTTGTATAACGGATGCATGCAGAGGTATGAGAGGCTGTTTGGTACTTGACGGTGCTGTGATAATGTACAGGACGTCAATCTATGCCCTGACGTGTCTGTGAGCTCCTGTGACTAAGCAGGGTCGTTTTTCTAGACGCACCTCCTGGCACATTTGCAAGCTTCAGCCAGCCTCTCTCGGTACAGGATGGACACGGGAGGGTCGGCACACGTGAGGCAGCCCCGCCCCCTCTGCTGCCGAAGGGAATTGTGGGAACTAGCAGAGCTGCCTGTCGTCGTCTTCTTCATGGGAATCCAACTCTCCCCGCTCAATGCGCCCGATGGTCACGATGGCCGTAGAAAATTAATCTATGGATATTAATCGCATCTGCTCCTAGAAGTACCCCCCCCCCCCCCGTTTCAGGGTTGTAGGAAAACATGGAATTAGCAACAGTTGTAATTTTAACCTTTACCTAATTAGGATGCAGCGGCATACCTTTCTGATTGGGGAGCAGACCTGCTCATAGAGCATCCCCTTCCCTGAGGACAGTCCTGCCTGTCTGATGGTATATTAATGCAGTGGGGACTTGGTGTCACGTTCCCCTGGAAGCTCTGACGATGTTAAAGCCCCATTTGCTTCTGCAAGCTCCATTGAGTATCGTGCGTTGCCCTTGTGGATCTGAGCTTCTCTGAGTGCGGGTAGCCCTCTGTCTGCTCTGCCGGCCTCATCACTGTCGGCCTAAGCTCATGGGGTGCCCTAGGCAAACTCCAGCAAACTTGGCTTGCTAATCCAGTGCCCCTCAGGAAAAAGCTTGCCCGAGGTGGCTTCCAGTGTCACCTAATGGGTTGACTGGCTTCATTATCTGCCCTCTGCTACTGTACTGCAACTGGTTGAATAAGTAAAGAAAATAAGTTTGCTGTAACGCTACACAATTCTAGTCGTTTAGTCGCTTTCACTCATATACTAATGGCGATCATTTTGTCGCTTTTGGGCTGTTGTTTTTGTGGCCTGCGTTCCTCGGCTCCTCCGGCCTGAGTTGAATGGGAGGATTAACCTCTCGAGAGGGTGGTCACTGTTCCCACTGGGAGAGCATTCTCATCCACCAGCCTGTCAAGAGGATCACATCAGGGCCTCGCTGCCATGGCAACCGCACAGAAAACACGAGTCCCCCAAGGTGCGGCTAATCACCAATCACTCGGAAGAGGAGAAATACCGGCGCGGGTCACATGTCCCAGCCAGCTGTCCGCTTCTGGTGCATCCCCCCCCCCCCCGCATCACACCGGGTTAGGCCGGGCTCCGGAAGGCGCTCTCTCCGAAATCGAGCGGCTCGCTGAAGGTGCTGTGGCGTTTGTGTTAGCTGCTGTGCCGTGCAGTTGGGAGCCTGTGTCTGAGATTGGAAGGTCTCCGGTTCGCATCCTCTGGTCAGCAGAGTGATTTCACCGTTGGGCCCGTGAGCAAAGACCTTTAACTCCCAAATGATCCGGGGACTGTCTGACCCCACGTTAAAAAAAAAGAAATGTCCTTTGCCTTAGACAAAAGTGTCTGCTAAATAAATACGATGTAAATGTGCTAGGAGCAACACTGGCCAGGGAGCTTGAAGGCAGAAGGCCCGCGTCATCGCGGACATTTCTAGAACAGCCAGGACTTCCTTGGCCTTAGAGGGGCGCGGTTACCTGGAGACAGAACGAGTCACCGGTGTGACTTCCATGCGGTGGCCTTTAGTTCGAGGCCTTTGGGTGAGTCGGTGACATTTCAAAGCCACCTATCTACTGGTCTCGCACAGATAGTAATGCTGTCGATGTCACTGCTGTACACCTGATAAGACACAATGCCTCAGTTAGCAAACAGATTTCAGCTCCCAGAAACATAATCGCATCCAAACAATGAGGGGGGGGGTTACTGACCCTTCCCCCAAAAACCTAACCCTCTGTCTCAACCTGACCCACGTTTCAATGCATCCTTTGGTTCAGGCTTAAATTAAACATATTTTTGTAATATCTCAAAATATATTTAAATATGCAAATTACAGTAATGATTTTTTCTGATAATTTTGATGCTTTCACAGAATGCTACATGGTGCGACAGGCAGAGTTAATTAACCGGCAAACAGCAATGGTCCGCGCTTTCGTGTGGGGGTGTACCTTCCTGTCCTCTCCAAAGCAGCTTTATTCCCAGGAAATAATAAATACAACCCCCCGTCCTCCCCCCACGTTCGCATGTTTTCAAATCGGATCAAGTACTAGGTCACATGAACAGAGACTTTTTTCCATTTAATTCATGCAGAAAACCAAATTAAATTTAAAGCATCAAAGAGTCCGTGTTTAACGAAGCTTGACGTGGAAATCTGACGAAGCTGGGCTAATGCCGCCAGGGGGCGTTCTGCTCTAGCCAGGGTGTCATGTGGACGGGAATAAAAAGTCAGGTTCGCGTACCGGTGCTCGCTGTGTAAGAAGAACGTATTTTGTGTTGTTATGCAAGATTATCACCTTGAATTTCAGCACCTCAAACTGCATGGCATTTATAAGGATGGGTTTAGTTATTTTTCCCCCGCATACTTGCTATTCATAGATAAATACGCTGACGGCGCACTAAGGTGCATAGCCTACTGCACACTGCTCCAGTAACGTCAGTATACAGTGCATCTGCACTGGGTGCCATGAAATCGCCGTAATCATGCGGTCTCCCGTTATTTAGTGCAAATTAGTTACGTGATATCGCAATGTGGTACGGGGGGCCTGACTCGTTTATTTTGAGGGTACCTGCATGTGTACAACCCAACTTTTCACAAGTTTTACAACAGGGAAAAAAAATACAAATTTCACTCAAAATTTAGAAAAGTGAAACTGCACTGCATTCACAGATCATTGTGTCTTCAGCCCGGTTGTCACTGCTTGCTTTCTGCCACTGTGCGAAGTGCCGCTTTTATCCTCGGCGTCTTCTCTAACGCCGCATGCAGGCTCCCCCTTTTCCCTTTCACTCAAATAGCTTAATAGGGGACTGTCACACAAGTGATCGGAAAGCGAAGCAGAAAACGGCCCCCGGAGTCATTTATTTGATGCCTGTTTTCGTTCTTTTGAACAAAAGAACCGGATCGTGGTTAGTGTACGTTTGTCGCGTATTAAGAGAAATACGGACACTGCAATTTACAAACCAACCACGAAGAAAACCTCCAAGTTTAATTTGGCAAAATGTTTTTCATATAGCTCTAAGGATTTCATTTGGTATTGTATTTTTATCCCGCAGACTGAATATATGCAAATTAATATTATGGTTTTATGGTTTCACAATTATTCAAGGTCTTATTTTATACTGTAAATATCATAATTGTACCGAATTTTGTGTGTGTGTGGATGGGTCATGTATATATTACTTTGATAAAAAACAACATTTTATTTTGATTCTGCAGGGTTAAGATTAGGGCTGGGTCAGGGTTAAGGTTATCATTCTTGTAATTAGGGTTACTCCCATAGAAATGACCGGAGAGTCTCCACAAAGATATGAATGTCACGTGTGTGTGTCTGTGTGTATGTATGTATGTATGTATGTACGTATGTATACACACACACAGGTTTGTAATTCTATCTTTGTGGGGACTGTCCATTCATTTCTATAGGGAAAACTCTAATCCCAACATGACAACCTTAACCTAGCCCTAACCTTTGGTTACCATGAGTAACCAAACGAAATATGAGAGTTTTGGCATTTTTAGTTTTTTGATTGCAGTCACAGATCTTTGTGAGGACCTGAAAAATTGTCCCCACAATGTCAAAATACCAGGTTTTTATCACATTGTGGGGGCCATTTGGTCCCCACAAAGTAATATAAACATAAGCTACACACACAGACACAGGCGGACATAGGACCTATAAAATATCCTTTTCGTAGAATGATTAGTTCTTTTAGATAAAGGTGATAATTCCAATGATGACTGAGTCAGAGGGACCGGACCTGTGGAGACCAGGGGAAGCTCCCAACATGCCTCCATAGACCAGGAGCATGAGGAACATGCAGCAGACACTGCTACTGGACTGCCTGTTATGTTTCCTATATAATACACATTCTTTCAAACAGGAAACATGAGCATAAGCATCATCTCTGCTCTTTTCCTTTCCAGTGCGTAATGAAACGAATTCTGAAATAACCTTCAACGTGTATTATTCCTTAACCTCCAACAGGATATAATCAGTCTTAAAATGATCTGCAAAGGGTACTTCAAAATCTCACAAATTCAAATTGCAGCCTAATACGTTCCCAAAGCAAGCCAAAGATTGTCAATTAAACAGTTTACAGAAGGTAACGGATCCCCCCTTTTGGAGGGGCGTGCGTTCCAGTTAGTGCTTTGATCATTCTGTGTGTTTAGGCAGTTATAACACGCCTGATAATTACCCACAATACATGAACCTCCAAGTTTAATATGCCAAGATACGGCGTTTCATTTAATTTATTTCTGTTTCTTGGCATTGCATTAAGACCCCTCCTGTCATGTCCTGTCCGTTCGATCCCTCTGTGTGCCACGCCCCCTCATTAACCCCGTGAGAATCCTCCTGTTTCCGGCTGTTTCTCGTTTGGTATTACTGCTTTTGTGTATTTAGTCCGCGTTCGAGTCTGTTTCCCTAGTTCGGTCATTGTGGCTGTCGCTGTCTATGTTCGCTTGTAGTTTGTTGTGGCTTGTTCTCTTTGTTACCCTTTTTTGTTAATTAGTACGCCTGCAGCCACAATTATGGGTCGTTCCTCCCGTCGCCGCAACCTTGACACCTCCCTCTGTAAATGTCTAATAACATCGATACGTGTTGTATTTTGCTACAAGAATTATATCATTTTTATTATTCAATTTATGTAATAATGTAAAACTTGTACATTGTTATAAGAAATCACACATTATAAGACCTTTAATAAACATATACAGCCAGGCATATTTAGTAAATATTGAGGAATTGTAATTTTTTGCCTATTAAATAATTACATTAGTGATATAACTGTAGTAACCCTGCAGGTGTTGTTCATGCAAATAGTTGTTCAGCACAGTCACTGTAAGCTGTGTAAAGTGTTTTTATGATTTTACATTTTCCCTCTGTATTTAAAAAAATCAGATACATTATTGTACGAAACCCTGAGGTTTCGCATTGAGACTGAGTCCGTGTTGCTTGAGTTTTAGTAAATCCTGTAAAAAAATTGTGACAGTCTTTAAATAACGCCTCAGCATGACATTTAATGGTCTCTCTCAGTGGGCCGGTAGGCTTCAGTCTGTTCGTTATTGGATTCAGGTATCAGAGCTTGGTAAAGGCCACCAGTAGCCCTCGTCACACTGTCATAGGATGGCGGCGAAGAGGTGGAGGACATTGTCTCCATTATCTCCATGTCCTGGCCATAGTGTTCCTTGATCATGGAGGCTATAAGTCCCTCCTTCTCTGGAGCATCGTCCTCATCAGTGGGGTGATCACTGTTGATCTTACGGTACAGAAAAGAAGCCTGCTTCAAGTGTCTTCGCATTAGGTGTCTCCTGTATGCCCTCTGGATTACAATGGCCGACACATCCTCCTGCTTCCTTCGTAGGGTGGTGGTGATGGGCTCGTGGGACATTTTGGAAGGATTGGCCATCATGAACTTCTCCTCCATCTGCTGCTTCAGCGCATCCATTTCCCCAGACTCTCCCAAGACCCTTTTTGTGAATGCAAACAAGATGTCGAGACAGTGGATCCTGTCCCCACTGACCATGGGTAAGTCCATGGAGATGAGTTTGATCTTGTTGGGCTTGGGGATTCGCAGGGGCTCTCGCAAGGTGTCTGCAAAGTTGGAGAGCATGGAGTACTCAATAAACTGGGTAGCCTCTGTGTCAAACTTCTCCCAGACCTCATAGAACATCTCAAAGTCATCCTCGCTTAGAGGCTCTGTGCTTTCCTCCGTAGCCACGCTGAAATTTTCCAGGATGATGGCTATGTACATGTTCACAACGATAAGAAAAGAGATTATGATATAGCTAACAAAGAACGCAATGCCTACTGAGGGATTGCCGCAATTCCCTTTAGTGTTGGTGCCAGTGTTGGTGATGTTGGGGTTGCACTCTTCCGGAGAGTTGTTCAGAATGGGATTAAGCAGACTGTCCCACCCAGCCGAGGTGGTGATCTGGAACAGGCAGATCATGCTGTTCCCAAAAGTCTCAAAGTTAAACATGTCGTCGATTCCACCCTGTTTCTTCACGTAAGCAAAATTGGCCATGCCGAATATGGCGTAGATGAACATGACAAGGAAAAGCAGGAGCCCGATATTAAACAATGCCGGCAATGACATCATTAAGGCAAAGAGTAAAGTCCGTATCCCTTTGGCTCCACGTATCAGTCGCAGGACGCGTCCTATTCTTGCGAGTCTGATGACTCTGAAAAGGGTCGGCGACACAAAGTATTTTTGTATAATGTCCGCAAGAACGATACCTGGAAGAAAGGCAATTGTACACATCAGATGCAGTTTTCTTAAATTATACATTGGCTTTTGAAACGAAATGAGATGACAGATCATAAGCGTGGCCTGTCACGTGTTTCCCATAGGCTGCCCCAAATGCAGTTCCACAAATGAAGAGATGAAAATGGGGTCAGATCAAAATAACGAAAGGCAAAAGGGCAAATACATCGACTTTGTTACTTCCGGGTAAGAACAAGCCCTAAAAGAATCCAAAATAATGCAGTTTACTTACCCACTATGGAGAGAATGACCACGACGAAGTCGAATATGTTCCACCCGATAGTGAAGAAATAGTGGCGAAGGGCGATGATCTTGATGACGCATTCCATGGTGAAGATGACGATGAAGGCCAGGTTGATCTTGTTGAGGATGTACTGCATGTGGGGTAACTGCTCGTCTGTCTCCACCATCATCGTCACCATGTTAAAGATGATCAGCATCATGATAATGATGTCAAAGGCTTGTTTTGAGACCAGGTCGAAGCAGAATCCTTGCAGTATATTCTAAAACGTGAACACAACCACAAATCAACCATCTGCAAAATTACCAGGGCAGCACAGCCATTATAAACAAAGAAGCTCAATTATCTAGACAAATGTTAAAAAATTGTTTCTCGTATATTAGGAAATATATGAAAATCTGAGCAGAACGAACGAAAACAATTCAAACTCCAGAGAAAATGTATTTATATGCATGCATGTCAACTCCAAAAATGGATTTCTGAATAAAAGATCATTCCTTATCAATTAAGATCCTTGTGAGAGCGGAATACACCTACAAATGCTGTCCCGTAAAAATAATGTCCCTTTCCATAAAGTCTTATTCATCGTCATTTGACGCATCGTTCCCTTTCACTTGTAGACCATTTCAGTTACCGACCATAGGCCTTGGAATAGGCTTTTGAGGTTTCTTAGATCCCAACTTCTTCATCGCATTATAATATTTCTTCTGTTCCTCTGTCATGAAAATATCCTGTCCACCTAAGTAAAAAGGTAAATTGAAATAATATAAATCTTTCTGTTAATTCCTACAGCCGTGTCTGAAGCATTTACTCGTGGCATGATTTATCACTGAGTCTAAGGGTGACGGCCAGAATGCTTTATATACTTATCTTTCTTTTCTGCTGATTGAAGTTGTCAATGATGACGCCAATGAAGAGGTTCAAGGTGAAGAATGATCCGAAGATGATAAAGACCACGAAGTACAGGTACATGTACAGGTTGACTTCCTTGATGGGCTGCTCCTCAACCTATTTGATCAGAAGAATATGACAGAGTGTCCAAGGGTCCGGGGAGGGAGACGAGGTACTGTGGAGGATTAGGATCAATTTTGCCATCCAAAGCTGTGTGGGTGGGACACCCCTTGATAAATTTGCTGCCCGAAAGGGTGCGGACTTGGGGTGAAGGGGGGAGGTCCCCCTTCAGTCATAAAAAAGGAGCATTCAGAACCTCAAAACGGGGGGAACATTCAAACACACATACACACCAGTTACGTAGACTAAACTCTGCATTTATGAGTATTCTATATGCTTTACAACTGCTAAATTCTGTAATTTCTAAATAAATTCAGCATTTTTATATATGCACTACAAACAAGTGAATTAAGTTACTGTGTATTTCATACAGCATATTTCAAATTTCTGTTCCGTGTAATGCACAAATATTTGAATTTTAAAATGACAGTTCAGGTGTTTATCCTCTAATCTTTTTTCTTATGCAAACTGCAAACTTACAGCACGTGAATCCACTGCTGCGTACATGATTTCCATCCAGCCTTTAAAAGTTGCCTGAAAAATAAAAGAAATACACAGTGTGTACTATTAGGTCTTTTGTTTTGCGGCTTGTTCAACCCTTACATTCCCCCAATTACTGCTGAGGAACGTATTTTTCTGTATAAGAACATTTATAGGTTGTACTATGACCCTGTACTGCATGAGTGGATGCTAGATGAATAGGTTTATGTTGCCATATATTAAACAAAGTTAAACCAAGCAGCTTGGAAGTACTCCTTTCAAATGAAATTTATACCACTTTTCATAGAGCTGTGGGAAATCCCTGCCAGTATACAGTGAGAACAGTCGAAATACATCACCAAGTGAAATCAACATTTTTATCTTGATGCTGGAAATGACATAAATGGACTTCCGTCTGCCCGAATATTTTTAGAGGTAAAAAGTGAAGCGAAGTGGTGATTTACTTCAAGTCGAGAGCTCGCCTGTGAGCAGAAATCACTGCGGTTGGCCTTTTGCCTTGGTTACCGGTAATTACAGGCTTTTGTGAATGACTGAGGACAGACTATTTCTAGATGCAAATGAAAGGTTTGTATTGAGTGAAGTCAGAAGAAAGTGATGGAACGGAGCTAAGTGACTTGTTGCTAGGCTACTACACTAAATAAGTTAAGCTGAAGAAAAGAGTACCTGCAGAAAGCAACACCCAAGGAAACTAAAGAATAAAAATGGCTTGAAAGCATTCTACGACCAGCTTTTTACATTAGCATAAGCTGGAGGTCGTTTTTTTTTTTTTAAAAAAAAAAAAAAAGAGAGAGAGAGAGAGCTCAGACTCACGACTTGCAGAAGCGAGAGATAGCCAGATCCCACGTTGTCAAAGTTGACTTTCACCTTGGTCCAGTAGTACTGCGTGTCATTCATGGCTAGGCAGTCGGACTTGTTATTGATAACGGAGGCGTTGTGCACGAAGCCCGTCCGGTTTACGCACTTCCCGAACTTGCCCGCGAAGAGGTTCACTCCCATGATGCTGAAGATCAGCCAGAAGATCAGGCACACCAGCAGGACGTTCATGATGGAGGGGATGGCGCCGATCAGAGCGTTTACAACCACCTGTTAAATGAAAAATGAGCACCGAGAGACGACTCCCTTAGCATTACTGCTATCACTGTCCAGATGATGTGGATATATGCAAATCTAATGAAATATTCACTACTGATCAACTTAAAACCCATTTATTTCTTGAGTGCTTGATGGACAAACTCGTACCCTCATGCCTTCGAATCTAGATAGGGCTCGTAAGGGCCTGAGAGCTCGGAGGGTCCTGAGGGATTTGATGGCAGCCAGGTCAGAGTATCCAAGTGAATTTGCTATGAGGCTTACCAAGGATACCTGTAGAGAGACACAGATGCAGATATAATTAGGTCGTCCAAAGGCACTGACGAGACGAGATGCAGTCAACACATTCTCATTATGGAACACCAAAAAAAAATAAATAAATAAAAATCTCATCCCATTGTCTTCCAGTTTCCTGTCAGGGGAGAGTCTCTACAGTTAAGTGTATTTTAAAGGCCAAACAAAGATAAAGGTGCACGGGAAAGTATTTCATGACATTATTATGTATTGTGAGCAGATAATGACTGTTAAGGGAGCAGTGAATTGGTGCGTTGTTTCATAAACCAAGTGAGGTCCAACTTGTTCCTGTGAAAGAAGGAACCAGAGCTGGTTAGGGAGGAAAAATATTTAAAAAATCAAATACATACAAATGTGTATTTTGTACTGTGGAGCCATATTACAGAAGCACTTTTGCAGAGAATATGCATCACCCAAATCTCTCATGAGCTGTAAATGAAATACTGCAAACCAGTTCAGCCCAACTCTCATTTGCTTCTGCGGTATTTATTTCAAAAACCCGTAGTCTACATTTCCTGTAATAATGGTCTGCCAGTATCATTATGTAATTTACAAGTGAGCATCTTCTGTGTCCATTTCATGTATTTGGAAATATTATGCTGTACCCCTTTTATTCTGTGTGAATAATATTGTTATCCAGGTTTCTTACTGCCACACTTTTCATAGCAAAAATCAAATCTGAAGTCAAAGTGGCTGGGAAGGATCTTATTTAATGGTTTATATCAAGTATATACCAAATATTAAGTACAGAGAAGATAGGAAGGACAATGCCTTAGTTGGTAACAGTTTAACTTGCGGGTTAGTAATCATACTGATTATGGGTGTAGAAGATTAACCACATATGTGCCTGGTAACCTTCTTCCACCCTTTGCATTTGTTTAAGGATGATTACGTTCTCATGTAAACTCAGCCTGTATCGGTATAACTTTTCAGAAATTATCGCGTCTACAATATGCACTTCTTTTTCTCATTTTATATTTGTAATGATGACAGCTAAAACTGTCCTATATCTGGTTCATTTTGCTTAAAATTTAAGAATTATAAGCATGGTAAAGGAACGTAGAAACTGATTTGTTTTGCATAAGCATGTATACAAACTAATACAAAAAACTTAAGCATAAACAAAACAGGAAAACACCGGCTGATGAGGGAAAGCAAGCACTTTCATACCTGATGGAAATTCCGGGTGCTGTACATAGTCCCTTATAAACTGCAAATATATTGTTCATATACAATATTGAGTAATTTGTGTGTATTGTGTGCTTCTACGCGAATGAATCTTAAATTATGACCCATTAACAAGCTTCCTTCTGACCAGTCGAACTGTAAAAGGCACTTTGTAGCCCAATATCTTCTTGGAAATGGGTCTAATGGAATAATGAGATAGTTATATGATGTTAAATTGAAGCTGAAGTGAAGCAATTTTGAATAGTCAATTAATTTGTTACATAACATAACAGATATTTATCATCACTTGCTCCTTGGGAGGGAGGCGGAGTTAAGCTACTTAATGTGAACTTTATTACCGTAAAACTGACAGGCCACCTCAGCATCTATCAAGGACTGAAAAAGTACTATTCAATCTAATATTCAGTTATCACTGTGTATTTATGCAAGTAAATTGGCTTGTTAATGACCCTCAAATACTTCTCTGACCTTGTTAGCTTAGTATCAGCAAGGGAGAATGTATAGTACTGGTGCATGTAACTAAATCATTGCTCATAATACTGCCTCAATAAAGCAAAAGGACAATATATATTTTCAGCTAGCTGAGTATCAACTGTACGTACTACACAGAGCCATCTATATTATATCAAAACAAGCTCATTGTAAGTTTCAGTCGCTTGCTACAAAAATTATTTGTTTACAAGTATTGTTACATATGAGATAATCTAACTGACATATTGCAGAATTCCAGCTAATTTCATTGTCCTTTCCATTAGATATGGCCAGCTACAGATAATGATGACCTTCAATGAACACACACTACAGCAAATTAAATATAAAATTCTCTCTCTAGCTCTAGTGTTCCAGACTTAATGTCCCAGCTGTTAATGAGTTATGACAATATGTTTCCAAGCAGATGCTGTCCTTTAGGACACAAATTTGACGGCAAGGAATTCCGTCCCTTTGGTATCATTGGCTGGTGCTCTTTAAGAAACTGAGAGATACCTTGAGTATGCTGTGGGTGAGTTTCAGAGGATGTTTGCTGCTCATGCAAACACATTAGAGTAGAAAAAAAATGTGTTGAAGCCAAAGTGCACAGCGAGTTGCTACTGTAAAAGGTCACGTACTTTACACTTGTATTTGTTTTATTATAATTAGCAAACTGCACTGTGAGCACTGAGGCCTAATACCTCCGGGCTCCCACACCCCTGTGAGTTCTCCGTCTTCATGTACTCCATGTTCTCTAATTTTCTCCCACCTTACAAAGACCTGCAGTTTAAGTGGATTGGTGTCCTTCAGATGTGTGTGTGTGTGTGTACCCTGTGATGGACTGGCATCCTGTCCAAGGTGTCTCCTGCATTTTGCCCTGTGATGGACTGGCACCCTGTCCAGGGTGTCTCCTGCCTTTTGCCCTATGATGGATTGGCATTTTGTCCACTGTCCCCTGCCTAGTGTCCTGTGATGGACTGGCATCCTGTCCTTGGCACCCCGACCCGTCTTGTCATCCTGTGATGGACTGGCATCCAGCCCAGGGTGTCTCCTGCCTCGTGTCCCGTGTTTCCTGCCATAGGTGTCCTTGCATTGGATAAGCAGTTACGGAAAATGAATGGATGGCTGAAAACTGCAAACACCGACATCATAAGATGTTCCGCTCATTTTTAATTAAGGCATTATGATCGCAGAGAGCACCTGGAAAAAAGCAAAGAAAATGGCCAAGCAGGCAGGATCAGGAATGTTTCTAACGTGAAGATATGCTTGAAGGAGATGCACTCGATCTGTTATGCTGGGCTAATACCTTTAAATAAGCATTTTCAAGTGTTCTTATTCTTCGAGGTATGTTCTGCTGAAATGTCAAAACACTTGTAATCATCTGTGGCCATGAGAAGTACGATACAACGGTGAGTCAGTCACTTGTAGCCTCCAAGCTAAATTATTCATAATCATACAATAACTCTAAACATATTATTTCTGGAAAAATCCGGAAGTACATATTGCTCATTCATAGTCATTAATTATGTGTTTTATTCTTATCAGAACTTTCTGGAATAACTTCTACTTTTGCAAGCATTTAAATTCACGAAGAAAACTATTCTAAGACAAAATAGCAAAAATAAAAATTACTGTGGGCAACAGATGTCAAGTTCTGGGGTCTATTAATGGGGATTTGTTTGTAGGCCGAAAAACTCAAAATCAGTATTTGGTTAAATATAATTAATTTGTAATGAACAACCGTATTTTTCAATGCTGTTGAATGAGGCCATGAAATCATTTATGAATAAATGAGTGAATGAACGAAATAATGAGCAAATGATGGGATGGTATCAGAGATGTACGTGGTAACGTACAAATACATATGTATTTTACATATATGCTTCATATTTGTACGTTTTTTTTTATAAAGAAGTCACCCACCTACGTTTTTTTAAACCTACAAAGTTTCACTAAAGATATATTAAGTTACATTCAAGATATCCAGAGTTACAATTTTGCTTGTTGAGAACAAGCGCTCCATGTATACTGATATCTTGGTTGAGGGAGGGAGCTAAGACTAAAACTGTAACTAAGGCTAAAAATGTAACTTCTATTCTTCGGTTCTTTATAAAATGCAAGGGGATTTAATTCCAGTGTATCTAGAGAAGATTATTGAATGATCATTGAAGAACTGATTTCAACTAATGTTATGCTAATAAATAATTGCAATGACTTTAAACATCTGTTGTGAAATACACACTTATCTGGCTAAATTGAAATTTGAGGGATAATGCTTTTTGTTCTTATACCAACTGCCTGTCAGGCACAAGATAACTTAATGATCGGGCTATAGGTTTGGCCTAAAGTTTAGTTTTTTTCTCTTGTTTGCTTGAATTTTCCAGCAATGTCATTTTACATTGCTCCAGTTCACTGAGATATCATTCAAGCTGTAAGAGAAATAAAATATCTTCTATAGATAGTCAACAGATTAAATGATTAAATGTTTTATTTGATATAAAAGCCAAGGACCAGCATCTTTAAAAAAAAAAAATCATTTCACGCTGATTCAAATTCAAATAATCAGTCATACATTTTTCTCAGCTAAGTGAAAAAATATGTATAAAAGGAGACCGTGGCTTTTAATATCACTGAGCATGTACATGTAAGAGGAACACAACAGGTTGTGGATGTTGTTGACCTGTGGTCAATGATGCCAGTGTGCTACTCACCTGTGTAACCTTAGCTAGGACTTACCCTATCATAAGAGGTGTCTGTGGAGATCTGTACATCAATCACAGCGTGGGATAAGAGGAAGTGAGTGAGGGTTTGCACAAAAACGGCTTCAGGCAAGCTTCAGCTACAGCAGTGTAATGCTCTTGGGTTATAATGCTGAAGCCAGCGTAAACAACTAGTCTGTTAGGGTTCCTCAGTCCCTTCAGAGGATGGCTTCTCCAAATGCACTGGTGGGTCTTACATGATACTACTTGGCTGTACTTAATAAAGTGCATCCTATCCTAGTAATAGCCATTTGGACAAAGGTAGTAACACTATATGGGCAAAAGATCTGGGACACAAGTCATAATCGTTGAATTCAAATGTTTCATTCAGACCTATTGCCACAGGTATATAAAATCAAGCACCTAGCCATACAGTCAGGTTTACAAAAATCTGTGAAAGAATGGAACATTTTGAAGAGCTCAGTGAATTCAAGTGTGGTGCTGTCATTGGATGCCGCCATTGCAATAAGTCAGTTTGTGAAATTTCTTCCCTACTAGATATTCAACTGTAAGTGGTTATTGCAAAGTGGAAGCATTCAGGGACAGCAGAAACTCAGCCATGACGTGACAGACTACTTAATGTAACAGAGTGGGGTCGTCGAGTGCTGAGGTGCATAATGCATAGAAATCAGCAACGATCTGTTCACTCAGTAATCGCAGAGTTCACTACTTTGCACCAGGAGCTTCATGGAATGGGCTTCCATGGCTAAGAAGCTGAATGGAAACCTCATCTCACCAAGCACAATGCCAAGCGTCAGATGGAGTGGTGTAAAGCTCTCTGGAACAGTGGAAACATGTTCTGTGGAGTGATGAATCACACATCTCTGTCCGGCCGTCTGATGGACAAGTCTGGCAGGAGCCAACAGTAAAGTTTGATGGAGGAGGGATAATGGTATTGGGTTGTATTTTGGGTGCTGGCCTAGGCCCCTTGGTTCCAGCAAAGGAACTCTTAACATTTCAGCGTACCAAGACATTTTGGACAATTTCATGCTTCCAACATTGTGTGAACAGTTTGGGGAAGGCCATTTTTTGTTCCAGCATGGTCTATGAATAAATAGTTGGGTGAGTTTGGTGAGGAAGAACTTGACTGGCCCACACAGAGCCCTGACCTCAACCCCATCATACACTTTTGGGATGAACTAAAATGGAGACTGCGAGCCAGGCTTTCATGTCTAACATCAGTGCCAGACCTCACAAAAGCTCTTCTGGATGAATGGGCAAAAATCCCCACAGACACTCTCCAAAACCTTGTGGAAGGTCTTCCCAGAAGAATGGCATCTGTTATAGCTGAAAAGAGGGGAGACTCCATATTGATGCCTATGGATTTAGAATGGGATGTCACAAATAGTTCCCAAAGATGTAATGACCAGGTATCCCAGGACATTTGTCCATATAGTGTAGGTGCACCTAAAAATGGATCGTACCCAGTACTAGCTAGGTGTACCTGATAGAGTGGGTCCTACCCTGAATGTCTGAGCCCGCTTTACAAAATGTCACCTTGCATAGATATGAACAGATTATATTGTCATTTGAATACTATTAACCCATAGGCCATACTACTTTACAGTAAGCACAATCCCTGGGGGGCAGGGTAAATGAACCTCACTGAGACGTGTGTGACGTGTTGATGAAAAACGAAGCTTTGTTACCAAAGATCATGTGACAGTATGGTTTCAGATGAGGCTCCAGAGCATTGCTTCAGAGCAGTGTTTAGACTAGACATCGAGCAACACGTCCTTACTTTTTCGTAATTGTTGCAGATAAAAAACTGAACTATTCACTATATTTTTTGAGGGGGGGGGTTTTCCTGAAATTTGAGGGACGATACTTTTTACACCAGCTGCCTGTCGGACACAAGATGACTCTTAATGGGCGGTGGCATTAGAGGTCCCCTTCAGTAGATTTTGCTGAACGGGGAGCTCCCAACAGTAGGTAAGTGCAGAGTCCCCCAATGCCCCTATTAACCAGTAATAGCTGGGTATGCCTAATCAACTGGCTACAGAGTGCGTCCCAGTTTTACACCCATTCTAAACTGTGACTGAGCATCAGCAAATTGAGGGGGCTTTGGGTTAGTTAAGGTGTGAGAGCCGTTGACTCTTGTATTTAATCGTAGAGAATTAACCAGAATATAGGTTATTGTAGGTTAAGCTGGTGAACGACGTAATGTGCTTATTGGTATAATCAATCTCCGGCATTGTTAACTTGTTCATTTTATAATCTCAGCTATTGTGGGATGGTCCTGTATACGGGGTAGGGTGACAACAAGCATATTACCTTGTTTAATTGTTTTATTACAGAATCATTTATTATTATCATCTCAATTACAGAAAGATCCTCTAGATACGTAAAAATGCCCCGTGCGCGCAAAGGTTGGCAGAATAAAATAATTTTTGGGCATTTTAAGATGAATTTTAAAGCAAAATGTCTACCTAATGTCTCAATTTTGATACCAGAACTGAAAAAGGGGAAAAAGTAAAAGCAAAGCATGGGTTACTTTTCCCCTAATCGAGAGGAACAGCGCCAACATTTCACCAGGTAACACTCTGTAAAATTAGTTAATTTTCTGTAATGACTGCTCCCTACCAACCCAGTACCTGCGTGTTTTTTTGTATACTTTGCTAAGTTGCTAAAATATTAAGACCTTGCTAAGGCCTAAAATATTATAATTACTATAAAACGATTATAATCGTTTTTGTTTGAAATACTGTAGAACATCAGAATGAACTGCTTACATGTAACGCTATGTCCTGTTTATTATTGCTGTACAATTTGTACATAACCGTGTTGAAAAGGTATGCTGTGAATCACCTGTTTACTAAAATATCTATAATTGAAAGCTAAGTGTTTATGGTTTTGCTATGTAAAAAACGATAATACAACTCACCTATACGCCAGTCATTGAATATAGCCTAATAATGGCCTATAAACAGTATAATGCATATGGTGATATTCCAGCATTTGGATCTCTGGAGCCGCCTCTAACTTAACCAGCCATAGTCTTTCACACAATGCGCTTTATGCATTTAATAAACAGGAAAATTGGCTTTTTGTCTTCAACGGAAATTTCAGTTGAATCACTGCTTCTGCCAAATCGCCTTGTGCTCTATTCTCTCTGTTCAGGTTTCCTGCTGCTGAAAGCAGCCAATCACTAACCCCATTGTCACGTGAGATTAGGGTATATAAATATCCATTAGTTTTATGGTTTTAGATTTGGACCAAATTAAAAAAGCTTGTCCAGCTCCTCAATACAACATTTGTTTTTGCTCTGAATGCTCCCTGAAAGAAGAAGTTAATATTTTCCTCGTTCTTTTGACGCTGCCAAAGAAGACTCGCCGGCAGAAGTGGTACACTGTCACACACGGAAAGTCGGGGTGTTTACTTACGTCGACAATCAGAAAATCGAGCCAGCACCAGTAATTGGTGAAGTACTTCTTAAAGCCGTAAGCTATCCACTTGAGGAACATCTCCAGAACAAACACGTAGGTGAACACCTTGTCCGCATACTCCAGGATCACCTTCACCACTTTCCTTTGGTCTATGTAAATGTCCTCAAATGCCTGTTAAAACAATAATTATCATCAGTCCCCTGTACCATTTCATGCGGGCAAATTTGACCTTACGGGTATTGTAAAACCCAGTGCTTTTTATGAAACCAGTTCCTGTTTCAGTGTCAAAATTAATAATTAATGGTTTGTGTGGTTGCACCTTTAGCTGTGGCACACAGTAGATGTTACCTCACCTACAAACTTTGTCACAGATCATACCTGAAAATATCTAGGCAGTGAATTTAATTGCTGTAATTTTCTTGTCACGCTCCACAAAGCCGTTTTATGAATTATTAATTCATATCTTAACGTTAGCATTAGTTGCTAAAAGACAATAGCGTTCTAAAATGTCATTGATTGCATGCGGAGCGTGTTAATTACACGCAGAGCTCGAAAAGGAGAGGTTTGTTTTGAAGAGGGATTAGAGAGCAGTGACATGATCCATGGGTGGCTGCGTGGGCTACAGCTGAGCAGCTTACCAGGGCTCCACTGCTGAGTAGGATCATGAAGATGATGAAGGTCTCAAACCAGCTGTGCTCCACTATCTGGAAGCAGGTCTTGCGGAGACGCCACCAGACTTTGCACACGCCGCGCGTGGTGTCGACGTCACAGCAGGGGAAGTGGCCCACACATGCTGTCGGGGGCGATACCATGAGCCGCGTGTCAGTCCCGCCGGCACCTTTAACCTCAGTCACCGAGGAAGTCGCAAAGCTGGACCTTTTTAAGGACGGAGTGGTAATATCGATATTCCTCATGCGCTTCTCTGCTAGCCGGTCAGCTATCGTGTGATGGACTGTATGCAGCTCGGTAGCGTGAACCGCGGAGTCACAGGAAAAGCATTAAGTGTGATGGGCTGTATGCAGCTTGGTAGCGTGAACCACGGAGTCACAGGAAAAGCATTAAGTGTGATGGGCTGTATGCAGCTCGGTAGCGTGAACCACGGAGTCACAGGAAAAATGGAATTTACAGCATTAACATAAACATAATTAACCTTTTTTACCACGCTGTGTCCCCTGACGTCTTTCATGTGAGGGCTAACCCCATGCAGGTCATTCTTCTTGTAGAGCAGCTGGAGTGCATCCTGATAGTGTCACATGGTCTGAAGTCACCATGTTTTTTACCCTCCTTTTCCAGATCGAGTGACCCCCTGTCTGCTGTAATGCTGTAGAGACCCCCTGGCCCACCAGGTATCGGCTTACCATGCTTTTAAAAGCCCTCCCTTCTACATTGCAGCTCTTCCCTGAAATCACATTAGAACCTTTGATGTTCATCTGACTCTCTCCATTACTGGCACTTACGTTCTTCGAAATTAGCTTATTGCCTGCGACACATGATTACGGTACTTTGAGACGGGCAACACGATTTGTGGAGCGCCTGCGATGCTTTCTTGGTAGTCAGACATTTATCGCCCTGGTGCCAGACCATGTTGAGCTGTGAAGTGCTGTTATGGGACAGTCAATGTCACTGTCATCGTTGCACTCCCTATACAGTACTATTTAACTCTGGAGGGATATTTATGGAGGTGGCTGGTTGGCATAGTGCTTAGCACTATTGCCTCTCACCTGTGGGACCAGGGTTTGTGCCTCCATTATGACTCCATATATGTGGCGTGTGCATATTTTCCCTGTGTTATGGGTCTTTTTCAGGATATTCCAGTTTTCCCCCACAGTCCAAAACCATGCTGAGGTTAATTGGAGGTACCAACTTGCCCATAGGTGTGTGTTTATGAGTGAATGGTGTGTGAGTGTGAGTCATGTTGGCGCAGCCTCTGGGGATGTTCCCTTCCTTGTGCTATTGGCCTCAGCGATAAGGTCTGGACCCCCCCGCGACCCTGAATAGGACAAGTGGCTACAGAAAATGGATGGGTGGTATGGTTGCATTTATAGGACTCCTTTTCTATGCAGGAAAGTGTTAGTTAGCATGAATACCCATAATTATTGACATTACCATTGATACTGCTGTTTCAACCCAAAAACATATCGTAAATGCACTTGGATCCTAGGCTTAGAAGTAAACCAATAAAAAATAGCCAAAATATTTTCAGCACAATGTTAAACAAATATCAGGCAGACAGTGCTGGTAGGCCTATATCTTAAGTGGCGCAACATATTGGATCAATGGAACGATTGATCCAACTGGAACAATTATATGTTTTTACAGTAAATATTTTGCTATATTTTTAGGAATGTGGTCTGCATGTTGGCCAACTGTGCAAATTGCTTCTTGGATAATAATCAATTAAAATAATCACTGAAATACTACAATCCATCTATTTACCATACATATTATATATCCATGCTCATTTCTACGGAAAGATTTATGATATGTTAAATAGTTATTTTGTAGTAAATATTTTTTATTTTTATAGTAACTAACCGAAAGCTAACCAAAAAGTTAGTTTCAATAACCGCGAAACTCCAAAATTTGATTTGATATCGCTAAACTGATAAACCACTAAAAATATTTACCAGAAGCTAATGATAACTACAAACCTCTAACTTTGTTTTATATGAATTTAGCTTTGGTTTGATTTTTGGCTCTAAAAGCCATTATTCCATTTAAACTATGGTGCTTTAAATCCACCACGTTATTTGGCTAAGCAAGAAATCCAGCTTTGTGGTACAGGCCCCAGCTTTGTGGTACAGGCCCCAGCCTTGTGGTACAGGCCCCAGCTTTGTGGTACAGGCCCCAGCCTTGTGGTACAGGCCCCAGCTTTGTGGTACAGGCCCCAGCTTTGTGGTACAGGCCCCAGCCTTGTGGTACAGGCCCCTTTTCTCCGCTTCGTTCAGGGTACCCCAGTTTAAATGGACTTTGTTCACTTACATGTTACTGTAGGCCAGACTACGCTAAATCCAACAAGTTATCAACTAATCGCATCTTGTGTTACATGTAGTCAGACAAAAGCATGCCAGATAGACCATAAGTTCATAATCAGATAAGTTCATAACAGAGGAACAAATATGTATCATTTTAGGGTTTACAAACATTTTATTTTACTTTATTTTTGAGTTTACCAGCGAATAAATCTTAGCAGATTTACAGTTAGTGGAACTAAATTTAGTGGAAGCTAATTGGTCTGCTACCGGTTTTCAAAGTTAGCGGAATCGCTAATCCGCTAACAAAAAAGTTAGCTCCACTAACTAGCAGTTAGCTGATTAGCGGAACCCTGCCCACCCCTGGATGTATGTAAGCCATATGCAGGGTCCTATTCATCCAAACCACCAGAGCCAGGAGACTGCATGACAGAATGAGACCTGGACAGAGAGTCCCTGGGAGATTTCGGAAACCCATGGGAGTCTGCTTCGCGCAGAAGTACTGGAGGCACTTTTCCCTCGGAAAACTGGCCGCTTACCATAATTTAAGAATGAATATTGATCTTCCTGGTATTTGCAGAGAGCTTCCTAGTTCCCTGGTAGTAGATTAATGCATCTCCCACACCTCCCCTCCCCCTGCTGACAGACTAGTTGTTTGTTGAATTAGTCCTGGGTAATACATGCTTTTAAATGCCATTTATCTGTCTATATGAATGCCTGTTTGTTTGTTTGTTTATTAAAGTTTTTAAGACCGTTGTCACACCGCTAACCATTTTGCTGAAAGCGACCTCGCCATTGGCAGCTATGTTCACCTGCCGTTTCCCCTGCACTAATTCGGGACTCGATGGAGTTTCTGCATTTCTTAAAATGTCCAAAAGACAGCAGTCACCCTAATGCATTTTTGGCCTGGAATGCGGCTGTCCTCTTCCATGGATGTGATTGAGAAGTACCTTAGTGTACACTTTCTTTCCAGGAATCTCGAGTGCTGCTCTTTTTGACCGTTAATCTAATAAGGCCATAAACACAGGAGGAAAAGTAAGTTGGTATTTATCAAAATTATTGAGTGCCTGGCGAGCACTGAATCTTAATCTCCAGTATGACTCCCGCCTCGTAAGAGGGTGGGTGTGCTGTCGTTCTGCTAAGTCCAGCACCATAGTTTCCTCAGTAAACAGCTTCAGATACTCTGCCTTTAACCCTGAGCAACTTCTGGAGAATGGCCTCCATGTCTGTGAGGATGCTAAGACAGAAGTGCGATGCCATGACTGTGTTTGATGGCTTTAATACGAGGACTCCCCGTGTGCCACTGAAGCTCGATATTTGGCCAAATTAGATTTTTCTTATCATATTTAACGAGAAACAAATCCTGTAAATTCTGCACCCTGTGACATGACTGCAGGAGCGATCACGTTCGAAGGCTGGCAGTAAAGGTTGAGGGCATAATTTACGATGCCTTAGTTCCATTTGATAGCAGCCTACTCAGATAATAACCTCATGCACAAATTTAAATGGCAGGGGTATAAAGTTTCCGAAACACCAGAGTTTGTGCAAAACAAGCAAACTGGTGTAGCGCTTCAGAGCTCTTGGTAATGCCAAGTAATATTTGTAAGTTTGCAATGGAAACAGTTACCGGTGACCTCACTTTCAGGATCAATATGAACAGTATCCACTAGACGTCAGCTCCTTCGGCCTCGATCTTCTGCTACTACGGTGATGTCATCCCCCAGTGGATGTACTTACCCTCAGGGAAGCAGTCTTCAGGATCCATGGCCTCTTCATCTGCCTCAGAGCACTCGTCAGCTTCTTCTCCTGGCTTCCTCAGGTCAACGGTGCTGCCCTCTGACAAGCTGATGACATCCTTCTGCTCGAAGAAGGTACCACACGCATTGAGAGAAAGGAGAAATGCTGGGAAACATGAACACTTTTGATATCGACTGTAGGTGCTTTCTACCTGTCACTGAGCACTATGTTTGGATTAGATGGGCTCCTGCATCTTTTGATACTGAAACACTTCAGGAATAGGAGAGAAGTGAACAAGGTTGCTTGGCAGGTATGATGTGGTAGTTCTCTCATAGTATTGAATAGCTATTTTAACATGTGCTCAACTCAGATCTCTTTACCTACTCCTTCAAACTGACATCAGATGGTCAACTCATTTCCACATTTGGAAAATTTATAAAGACTTAAACAATTAAGGATTAGCCCAGGGTGGGGTGCCGGCCATTGCAGGGTACATCCACCTTTGCAGGGTACATCCACCTTTGCAGGGTACATCCACCTTTGCAGGTTACCACACCATCTGGTAACTCCAATTCACCTTGGTGTGTTTCTGGACTGCGACCGGAGAGGAGTGCAGCTGGTGCGGAGACTTTGAGCTGCATACACTGAGTGACTTGCTGAATGCCGATTTTAGTCATTTCGGCTTTTACTTGAAGTCGCTGTGTGAGGGAAATAGGCAGCAGTGGCTGGGCGCCTTGCTGCGTGCTGCGTTTTATTCTTAAAATTTTGAAACAAATTTGGTTTCATGTCTTCGTGATTATTTGTGAGAATGAGGGACAGGCGGTGCAAATCAACCGAGACACTTGTCTCTCCCTCTCACAAATAATAGTGAATAAAATTAATGTACATGAACTTCATTCCCCCTCTCAATATCTCCGAGTTAAGGATATTGTTGTGGCCTGTCATGGCTTCCTGCTCTGCTGGGGTGTGCGTGATTCTTTTTGTCACCATGGTCGAAGTTAAATAACTTGCAAGTGGAAAGGGGAAAAAGACGCTGACCCCAGACACACATCAAATCCCACAATAAAGTGGTTAATTGACCACAAAATCAGCATTTCCCAATGGCTTTCTCCAGCTTGAGAATTAAAGCCCTGTGCGTGCCTGTGGTTTGACATGAAGAGGTCAGTTCTTAAGTGCAGAGAACAGGATTTCAAATATCTGGAATGATTCTCTCTAGAGGTGAAATCCCACCCAGTGTGTTAAGGGTTAGTGCTTATATGTGCATAAGGAGAGGGTCAGTGAATAATAAATGCAATCCCTGTACTATCGTCCCGTCAGCATTTTTTCTGTAGTGTCAAAAATGTGCCATTGTGATTAATTGCATCTAATATCCATCCATCTGCATCCCGATTCTGGTGATGGTCGCTTTTAATCCCTATTAGAGTAGATTTAATAAGATTTAAAAATAACTTGATCCATTTTGTGGAGTCTTTTGCTCATTTTTTATGAAGGATGCTAATAATTTTGCGGAAGGCTGTGTAGGAATTTAAATTAGTGGGATTTCAAGAAGAATTATTAATATTCAAACTTGTCTTTTCATGCATGGGGGTGTTTTTATGGGTAAAAGTAATAAAAGAAAATTATGATATTTTCTATGAATGTCTATATGAATCTGTGCACACATTCATAACACATAATAATGCACTAATATCAATATTGTTATAAATATTGATAAAAAATTACATAACCATGTTTATTATACATTATGAGTACTTTAGGAAGATACCTTCATAATTCAGTTAAAAAATCCATAAGTCATCCATTATAATGCATTATGAAGGTATGTTATAGTGCA
The DNA here is from genome assembly GCA_026780845.1 of Petrocephalus sullivani. NCBI lineage: Eukaryota > Metazoa > Chordata > Actinopteri > Osteoglossiformes > Mormyridae > Petrocephalus > Petrocephalus sullivani. The sequence continues at coordinate 140,922 of JAODKM010000097.1, read as the reverse complement.
TTATAGATAAGAACTTCATTGGAGCTTATGAAGTATTATATTCAACACCACAATGCCTTTTGACTGTCAATAAAAAATGCTGCAATTCTTTATTAATTCTTATACCGACAATTATAATGCATTATGAAGGTATCTATAATGCATTGCAGATGACAGCTTCAAGGAAAGTGTTACCAAAATTATTTTCCTACACTCTGTGCTTTCTGTTGGGAGTGGAATGTAACTCGTACGTGTCTAATGCCAAGGCAAATTTCTCAATTTACATTAAATCTACATAATTCAAGTAACTCACAAGTCAGGCCCTCATTCCAGCGTCTGGACAGTACTGCAGCCACATACCCGGCGTGATACTTGTCACCTGTCATGAGCCTTTTTGGGGCAGTGACAAAGCCCTCACACAGTGACTTTACGTAAAAGGCAAAAAGGCTTTCTGTCTGCCGCTCGGCGTTTGCAGCTCAAAGGCCGCATCTCCTAGTGTGCTGTTCAGAAAAGTATCTACCTAACCTTACGCATTTGTTCCTCTCTCTTTCTGCTCGGATCATTTATGCTTGGTTCCTCACAGTGATTGCTACTTTGAGCAATAGCAACCAGCTTCTGATCAACATGCAGGATATTTATATATGACTTCCCTGTTGAGGATGAAACCTGCAATCAAAGTAATTAAAGGCATTTAAGTTTAAGCTATATTAGTCTTGAACAAACTTATTATTATTCTCATATCAGGGCCACGCCAGGGCATGTACCATTTGCCTGTATGGTGTTTCGTAACGGAATTCTCTGTTGGCACATTGCCCTTCTGGTATTCCCCAACATGAACCTTATGTTTTGGCTTTTGCAGTCTGGCGGCTGTCTTTGCAAACCACAACACAGCAGAACCCTTTTCCCTATGGCCAGCTACTCTTCAGCGCCGCTTGAGTTACTGTAGGCAGCTGACAGTGAAAGTATGCATATTAACCGGCTAAATGTTAGCATCTCGGCATTGTCTGATTGTAATAAAAAAACTCTGATATAAAGAAGGTCTGATATTGCATACAGAGGCTCACCTCTTTGCTGAAAGTGGTACAGGCGCACTCAGTGATCCGCAAAGATGCAGCATACAGAGGCTTTACGTAACAGCTTTGAGAGGTTCAGTACCGTATCCCCTGGGCTCCTGCCTTTAATGCTGTTTTCATTTGATTTTCTTTTCAAGCCGTGCAGTGCCACCATATTCATAATTCATAACTGGGATTAAAACAGAGGGGGGAATCCTTATAATCCGTACAGGTGTTTCTTCCGATCCAATAATGCGGCCTTGTAATCCTGCATTTAACGTCCTGCGCTAGCTGGGAGGTGGGATTACAGTCAGGTTCTGGTTGCGGGGGACTGTGGGTCAAAAGAATTTGGGGGAAGGGATCAGTGGGCCAATGAAGTGGACGCACAGGCGGATGCCGGATGGGGGGGTGCCCCGCACAGGATGCTCCAAGCACAGGCTTGGTGTAATATTCACCTTCAGCGGAGGCTTTGCCCAAATGTAATAGTGCCTGCCTTTTCCCATGTGCCTTCAGAACAGTTTTACAAACACAAACTGTTCATTGATCCCCTCGTCAGCCAAATGTGTAGAGAGGAGCCAGCAGTCTGGTCCACTGCTTGAAAGATGAGCCGCTCACCATCACTTCCACCTAGTGGCCATTGCAGGTACTGCACACCAGGGACACAATTCTGATCCCTAAAGGTGTCCAATGGCTCCAGGGCTGTAGAGAAAACCGCGTCTGCCCTAAATTACCTCAGGTTAAAATCGCATTAGAGGTGATGAAAGATGGGGTAGTGTTCGGCTCCCCCTCCCCTCACGCAGAGGCCCAGAATTAACCACGGGGAGTTGCGGGCCCCCTACAGCTGCGGTTTGTTTCAAAAAGGGTGCGTCTTTTTGCCACAGTGGGCCCGAAAATTCTGAAACCTCGTGCTTCCTTACTGATAAACAAGACACATCTGGCCTGGGAGCAGTGGAGCTGTGGGGAGGGTTTGATGGCGGGCTGACTGTGGGCTAGAGAGTGTGCATGTCAGTTTTTTTTTATTTTTTTTGTTCCCACTTTCCATTATTCTGATGACTAATTCTAATGGCTAGCGGGGGCCACGTGTGGGAGGTAGAGTGGAGTGAGGGGGCTGTGTGAGGACGTCTGAAGCGGGGGGTCAGCTAGAAGGGGTCTCCTAGCCACCTTGGACTGAGGAAGCTAGTGGGGGGGGGGGGGGGGGGGGGGGGGGGCGGGGGGGGGCGGGGGGGGGGGGCGGGGGGGGGGGGGGGGGGGGGGGGGCCGGGCGCGCGGGGGGGGGGGGGGGGGGGGGGGGGGGGGGGGGGGGGGGCAGTCTGCCAGAGAGAGATATGAGAG
>JAODKM010000097.1:106984-118237 GCA_026780845.1 Petrocephalus sullivani | reverse complement strand
CCTCAACACGGATCAAAATCTGTTACCCTAGGTTTGGAGGAAAGGAACGCCGGCAAATGTTGGGTCCTGTTATTGACGACTTCAAAATGCTGTCTTACCTCCCAAGGACCCCATTTTCAATTTTCCTAGCTAACCATGCTGGCTCGCCAGCTAATGGCAACCCTGACTCGCCATTTTTTTTTTTATGGCTCAGACAGCTTTAATCTGGTTTTCTGTATCCTGAGTATGTGTGTAGCCCAGAATTCAGAAGGAGAAAAGATGGCCATCAGCACCCAGACACAAACAGAAGGGTTTCCCTCAGAAAACACCATATATGTAACAGATTTAAAAGCTTGTTAACGGCGTGGACCCTTTCACTCTCACCCACGGAATCCTATTACAGCCCTGTTACCATGCTCATTTCTGCTTCAGAGCCCGTGACCTCTTACCTCTGACCAAGCAGGATATGGAACGATAAGAGGGATACGAGTTAATATTATGCACTAAGCTAATAGAAAGACAAGGTTGATGTCAGGATAAAAGAGCTTAAAGTTTCTATAGCAACAGTATCCAGGAGGCTGTTGCCTGTGGAGATAGTTTCTTACTGCATCTCTGAAGTGCTATTTTGTCCCCCGGTCTCTGTCTTTCAGAACTCAGGTAATTTCAACTGTAACGTCATAAATGTTAGCGTGACATATTGTAGCGCTATGTGGTCTTTTTTTTTTTATAATAAGTTGTAATAAAAACTGAAGCCCATGATAAAAAAAACGAGTTCTGAAGATCGTTCACATTTGATGATCAGTAGAAAGTATGCAGATGTGGAACAGGTCAGTACTGAAAACTGGCATACTTATTAGTGTTTGAACATATAGGACAACAAATGGGATAATTGATCTGGTAAATGTGTGCAAACTCAAAACTTAATAACCAAACCAATAAATTCTGAATTTGTTTTAATTGTTTGGAAAACAATTAAAGGTCAATATGCAATTAAATTGTTGCTGTAACACAGCAGAATGGCTGTGTCAGACTAAGCAAGTACTCAGATATGAGCAAGCACAGGATGCACTTAGCCAGGAATGTCCAGTATCAGGACAGGACTGTGATACTGTCTCTAGATATGGTCTCAGCCAATCGCAGCTGTTGCTGCTTTGATGGTCTTGAGGAGGGTGGGTGGGATTAAGCGTACACACTGTCCCAGGATGAGAGCACATTTGCTGACTCTAGCCTGTGGTGTGAATGTTTATCCACCTCATGTGTCGAATGCCAATGAGGTGACTAATTATGGGAGTCAAAACAGTGAGGGTAACACATTTAGTAACAACCGAGGAAAGAAATAATTTAGGAGGGGTCGCCTTGGTTATTGGCCCCAGTCTTGGATTATTTGAAGGGGTCTTTTTAATACTTCAAATAATTCCTTTCACACGTTTCGTTACCTTATGAATATGAACAGAATATGGCTACAATGCTATTAAAAAGCTAAATAAGTAAAAAAAAAAAGTCAGATAGTGAATACTGATATTTCATAGTATTGCCATTTGGAGGTTTCCAGTAACGACGAAGTGGTTGATATCTATAAGGGGTGCCAATCCATGTAAAGATGCTGAAATATCCTGGCTTACATGTACAGAAAAAAGCATGAGTGGGCAAAATGAAAAGTGTACAGGAGAGAGATGGATGCAGTAATCCTCACTTGGTGCCGTTACAGTTGGAATGGGCATTAACAAACCCATTAAGCGAAGGCAAAAGGGCTTAAAGGGGGATAAAGTGTGACTAAGTGGGGAAATCCTTCCTCTGAGAATGAAAGACAATGAGCGGAGAGACTGGAGAGTGGATGTCAGATATGGGAATATGAAATTACACATGATGGAGGGATGGCGAGTGGATGTCAGATATGGGAATATGAAATTACACGTGATGGAGGGATGGCGAGTGGATGTCAGATATGGGAATATGAAGTTACACGTGATGGAGGGATGGCGAGCTGATGTCAGATACAAGAATATGAAATTACATGTGACTGGCAAACGGATGTCGATGGAGGGATGGCGAGTGGATGTCAGATACGGGAATATGAAGTTACACATGATGAAAGCATGGCGAGTTGATGTCAGATATAGGAATTTGAAGTTACACGTGATGGAAGGATGGTGAGCAGATGTCAGATACGGGAATATGAAGTCATGTGAAATGGAAGGATTGCGAGAGGATGTCAGATACAGGAACATGAAATTAAACAATCAAACAATGACGCAAACAATTTCCTCCGGGATGAATAAAGTTTTTCTGATTCTGAATGTCAGATACGTGAATTTGAAGTTAAATGTAATGGAAGGATGGCGAGCAGATGCCAGATACGGGAATTTGAAGTTAAATGTAAATTACAAGTATGAAATTACAAGTCACGGAAGGATGGCGAGCAGATATCGGATATGGGAATTTGAAGTAACATGTGAAGGAAGGATAGCGAGTGGATGTCAGATATGGGAATAAGAAGATACACGTGATGGAAGGATGGCGAGCTGATGTCAGATGCAGGAATACAAAGGCACATGTGATGAATGGTCATAGTTTGGGCACATTTTCAAATCACTATTCATCTTCTGCATGGCATTACAGTGTGGTGCTTTATTTTTTAATGGAGGGTTTTCTCTCACTAATGGCCGAAAGCTCGTTACAGGTACCGTCCTGACGAGTGGCCAGGCTCTACCTGCAGTTGTTAGCGTTTGATTTGTGGTGGAGAGTGAGGATTGATTCTACAGAGGGACACACAAAGGGATCGGCTGTTGAGGAGAGCAGTGAAAAGCGTGGGCTTTCCTCAGTGGATTAAAAGTTGATGGTCAATATGCATTGAGAGCTGAGTCTACCATTATAAGTAGCTTATGCTATCATTAGTACTGCATAAGGCAGTTAATGAATCACATTTCCCTCTGCTCTAAGAAGCTTACAGAAATAAGATAAGCATAAGTTCATAAGTTGCGCGTGTCATCGTAAATGTAGAATGCTTTTTGTTGTGTGAGAAATGCTTTGTTTTGATGTGAAGGGAGCCACAGAATACCAGACTCTCCGAATTCCTCTTCAGTCATTGTTTCGTGTCTCCTGTTGTTTCACAGTGTGAATGTGAACTGGAGGTTTTTTGTACATCTCGACAGTTTTTTTGTGTCTGAGATTTCTGGTGTGTCATACGGCGTGTGCGTGACTCTCACTGCACACATCCACAGGGTGAAGGGCTTAAAGCCAGGACAGGAGGCAAGGTTAACAGGAGACTCGTGAACGGGCCGCTGTGCTTTATCCGGATTTCTGCATTTTTTTCAGTCATGTTCTCTACAGAAATTTAACACATGGTGGAATTGAACAGGCACTAAAGTTCACTTCTGTTTTAATTTTCCTGAAGTTCGTGTGTTTTTTATGTAAGCATATTTGAAATCTCAGACACAAAAGCATTCCGATCTTCCCCGAAAGTCGTCTCCTGAATATCCCAATGCCTATAAGTGGCTCACAAGCACACTTTTCGATTTACTAACTAAAATGCCTCTTCAAAGTCATTGGGAAACTAAATAATATATAACTGAAGCGTTACCTAACAAAAGGATTCACATTAAGGTTGTATAAGAAGAGAAATACCGTAAATGTCCCTTTAAGATGTTTGTCTTCCGTAATGTACATAACTAAAAAGGGGCTCTTGACACGTGTGACCACAATCCAAGGGGACAAGGGCAGAGTCGCTCACCCAGCATCGCTGCTGTTCCCGCATATTAGGGCGTCCTTCGCTCCTTCCACCTTGTAGTAGTTATCTATGGATACAACACCAGGAAAGGGATGTAATACCTGTAATATAAGCTCCCAGGATAATTCAGAACAATATTCAGACATGAACTTCCTGTGCTGAGTTTCATTTGAATTATTTAAAATTTTTTTTTTGTTTAGTAATTTCCTAGACACATAGGAACACCACACTAATAATCGAATCCTTCTGTTAACTGACCCTGCCTCACAACAGCTGTGTGATTGGAATGAGGACCCTGAGAGTTATGTATGCAGATATAACACAGCATCAGTGTGCTAAGTAAATGCTAAGCTAATTCCATTGTTAACTGCAGTGCTGTGAAAGACCCCGGCTGTTGATGGTGAAGAGATCCACGGGAGACTGGAATGGGGTATTTTTATCAGGACACCTGGGATGAGATGGCGAGGTAACCTGAGTAACATTTAAAATCGCAGCTTTGCTCTCTGGCTTAAACGAACGTCGTGTAAACACACGAGAGTCAGGCCGTTTCGTCTGGGCGCTTCCCCGCTGTCAGCGCAGACTGAAAGAGTTATTGGTATGTGATGTGTTTTGTCCCTCGAGCATTCACCACTGCCCCGAAACATCCATGCAACCCAGGAGCGTTCCGCGGAAGACCTCGCGGCTTCTGTGGCGTCACCTTCGTCATTCAGGAAGTCGTCGAGGGAGTCCCAGGTCCGGTTGTCGCACTGGAAGGTGTCGCTGCCGTTGGCTGTGGCGTTGATGCAGTGCTCGGGGTTGCGGATGCATTTCTGCCTCAGCATGCCCATAAAGAGCTGCAGGCCAATGAGGGCGAAGACGCTCAGGCAGAACATGGTGAGGATCATGACGTCTGCAAGCTTCTTCACCGACTGGATCAGGGCGCCCACGATGGTCTTCAGGCCTGACGTGGGAGAGTGGTTTGGCTGTGTGATTGGGGGGGGTTACATTGGTGTCTCCAACTACCGCTTATGTTTAATGAAATCAGTTGTAGGTTGGTCAGTGGTTTTAGCATAGTCACATGCATTTTGAGGTGGTATTTTCCCTACAAGGGGTTTAGCGTCAACCTTGTGCTGCAGTAAATCATGGGGCATCTGTGCCAGTGAAAAATTACTTCCAACAAATAACTACTTCTCATAGTTTGTGATTCTTTGTGGTTTAAGTTGTCTGTCAAAGAGGCTACACACCCATGCTGTGCACCAAGCATTCCGGTACTTTCTGAACGATGCAGTTGCCGTCGAAGCTGTTACGCGGCGGGGATATGGCAGAAATACATTTGAAACACTTTTTTTAATTTTCTGTAATTGTGCAGTGAATCGCAGCATCACTCAAGCAACAAAAAGCCAGTGGTACACATGACCTCACAACAGGTCCATCAGGAGGACATCCTAGAAAAACCAACATATTCCTGTTTTTTTGAGCAATTTGGCATTTTATTGGCATTTTATATAACTGACTTCAGATGTTGGCCAATTACAAGGAAATATTATACTGCAGTTGTAGTTCCTAAATGATTTGCTGTGATGCCTTTTAAAAGGCTAAATTAAGCATACAATGCATCTTGTACAATCAATGTAAAGTGAAAGCACTTAGCCAGTAATATGTCATTTGAAATGCCTGTTGTCCAAACAACAGAGATGTCGAGATGTCCGCTGTACCTCTGTCTTTTTTTTTTCCTCGTGACTAGCCACATGCACATGTTTGTGTAATCTGGGCCGAGTCTGCCCAGGTCCCTGCAGAGCTGTGTGCACATCGAGCGTTAAAGAGTCACTTTGGGTTTTAGCATTTAGAGTGGATGGTTTGGGCCAGAGTAGGTCAGCCATCCAAGCTGTGTCAGCTGTGCTCTGCCCAGGCTTAGCCTTGAAATGCAGAATATTAGGGTTGGTTTCACGGGGGGTGGCCATGGACCTCTCAGGGCACGACACTCATTTAATCACTCCACCTATGACTGATTATCCATCATATATAAGCTACGTAAGCTATTTGGGTTCAACACCCCATTGTCCAAGCCCACGCCTCTTTGCAGCCTTTCCTAAAATTCCTGCTCCAGTGCGTTTCCTGCCATCCCTGTGTCACAAGCGTCTATCCTCCATCCCACCCGGAGTAAGTTGTACCGCGTGTTATTTTAATAAAGTTTTCTGTGGTGTATTTATAACCCACACAGGAATTTCCATAGAGACGAGTATGAAACTCGATTGATGCCAGTGTATCCTGTCAACACTCATTTACATATAAATGACAACGATTCTATAACTAGCAATGACTGATAGATGTTACTCGCTCGGCTAATATGATGTAACCGAAGATTCTCGCTGATATTACCTCAAATAACCTCAGTCATCTGGTTGCATTCTCTTACAGAGACAGGTTGTACCCCACCCTCGTGCCCTTTGCTGCTTGGGATAGCCTACAGGACCCTTGTGACCCTGACCAGGATAAGAGGTTAGAATATGGATGGATTGATGGATGAGTACAAAATCATTAGCTTTAAGAGTAGGCTATTTGTAGAAACTGAAATCCTTGGAGTAGTTAGCAGACCCATGGGGTGATGGATTCGGCACCCATAAAATGTATTCAAGGCAATACTTTAATACGGGAAATTCAGCATTCTGAGAGCCATCTGGGAAATGCTGTGGTGCTCTGTGGTCCCTGCTAAACGTAGACCAGCAAGAATCCAAACCATGGTGACCTCCAAGAAGGAAGCAAGGCGGCATGGGGTGGCTTCCTCTCACCTGGGATGACGGAGATGGTCTTCAGGGCTCGGAGCACCCGGAACGTTCTAAGTGCTGAGACATTGCCCAGGTCCACGAACTCGGTGACGTATCTGCAGTGAGGTCAAGATAAGAGACGCAGTGGTGGTGTAGGGTCAACCAGGCTAACATGGTCAGAGAGGGGGGCACGCTGTTATTAATTCATGGAAGGACATGGGGGGGAGGGGGCAGGATTTTCCACCTCGAATAGCAGCAGCAAATGTACGCTGTTTCCAGAGAGCTCCTTCCTCAAGGTACCTACATAGTTTCCAGTGTTCTGAGAACTCCAAATTTGACCCTGTTTGAAGAACTGTAACATTATATCAATTCACCTAGCAACCCGAGACAGTAAATAGAAATTATTTAATGAAAAAAGACTGGAAAACAATCTGTAATACCATAATGTCAACGCTTCCCCAGAGGCCGAGTTCCTGTTAAACACATACAGGAAGCCAAGGTCCTGAACACTGCGTCTTTGATCATTCAGCATGTCTCGCCTGGGTTCCCTTGCAGTGGGGCGAGCATATGACATCACCCACAGAGAGTCCCCTGGAGCCAATGGACATTCTCCATCTCCGCTCTCCTGGTGACTTGACCAGTTCTGCAGGTTTCTGAGCTTTGGCCTTGGTGTTGATTCACATACCTTGAATCAATTGCTCGGTTACTAGAAAATATGGAGATACGTGGTAGGTCTGACAGCACGTAGAGATTCCAGGTGTTCTGCACCTTTAAAAGGCATAATATTATATAAACCTCAAGAGATAGTATGAACGTGTTTGCTGTCGTCTAGTGATGGTGTATTCAGCACTAGGGCTCAGCAGTCACTGGGCCCTACAGCATGTAGGCATGATGGCCTCCTCGCCTTTGCTTGGCCACGTCCCTGCCCTGGCTGCTGCTCTGCTTTCAGAATCCTCCTCGTATGGTTCGGCCTCTTCCTGAGCATCACCGCGACACTTTCTGGCAGCGGACGGGGATTCATTTCTCAAAGCGGTGGCACTCCGCAACCTCTCACCGGTCCGGATGATGTCATGGCTCCCGTCGTTTGAATGATCTCAGCCCTTCGTCCTCATTTATCACGCGTCATTTACGCCCGGAGACATTTTAGGTAGAAGGAGGGAATAAATTCCAGAAAAGGCATTTCGGTGAAATACTGGGAGATAAAACAAGGTTGAGATGCAGGGTGGAGGTGTTGCTGCTAATTGGTGATTTACCTGGACTACATTAGGCTTGCAGAAAGCAGGAGTGGAAGGAGGATTAGGGTTAATGACAGGGTCTGGGTTAGGGTTAGGGATGGGGTTAGGGATGGGGTTAGGGACGGGGTTAGGGTTAATGTGTGGGATGACCCCAGCCAGATACTTACGCCATGATGATCACACTAAAGTCCAGCCAGTTCCAGGGGTCCCTCAGAAAGGTGAAGGGGCCGAAGCAGAACCCTCTCGCCAGGATCTTTACCATGGACTCAAAGGTGTATATGCCAGTGAAAGTGTACCTGAGTATGGGGGAGGGGAACAGAGGGGAGACTGCCATTTAGGCCCGACAACCAGCGGCTTCCAAAACATGGAGGAGAGCACGTTATACAGTCTTGTCTCCAGCATGCCACACCTTCTCACTGTTTCCAACACCAAAAGTGGTACGCATGGTGTCACAGGGGAAACGGAAGACGGACATGGTGAGGTGGAAAGCGGGCGTGAGGCCATCAGCCCTGGAGGGATGGATGATAAGCTTGTGCTGCGTCACTTCTTGATGAGTCTGAGACCATCAAGGAAACGATGGCCGTGAATGAGACCAAGTCACTTCTGACTTTGAAATCACACGTGGGCTGAGTGGATGGAGACCAGAATGAAGAATGGAGCATTCAGAGTCACGGGATGATATCCACGAGACACTCTGCTGCTGATCTTCACTTTCATGTAATTTAGTTTTTTTTTGTGTCGTACCTCTCAACCCTGTCCGCACAGAAAGAAAGGCTTTCTTTTTCTACTGCCACTTGGATACAAACAAAGCAAAAACATTTGTACCCTAGTTCTCTTCCACTTCAAAAAAGCAACTCAACCTTACGGTTGAAAAATACTTGTCTGAGCTGATTCAGCTTCTCTCTCTATATTCAGATTCTTTGCAATTTCACATGGAATTAGGTTTAAGGCAGGACACCGTGGAAAGCTGCACAGCGTGCTGATGGCATCTCCTGGGTCGGCCTGGGTGCAGCCGGGAGGGGGTCGAGAGGTACGAGCTGTTTTTCGGCCGGAGCAAGTAGGGAGTTCCTGCCGCATGCTACGTGCCAGTGAGCCCCCACAGCCCTCCCCAGCCCAAAACGGATGTCCGCTGAGGGTGCATCACTCGTTCTTCATTAAAGGTTAACATGCATGGAGTGTTCACACATTGGACTGGAGGTGGAGGTGCCCCAGGGTACAAGCTCCAGCACAACTTCGCCGACAAGACTGATGTTGGAATACTGCAGACTTAATCAGCCACAGCTCAGAACATGGCTTACATCCCAGACACCATAAATCATCGCCGCATTCTCCTTCGCTCTGACTGCCGGTCATTAGTACGTCACTTATAAAGATGAGACGTTGCTTAATTTTCTAGACTTTTTCTTCCCCACCCTAGATTAGTTTCTGTATAAAAATGTGTGCCCCGCTTGGGATGTAACCCATGTCTGCCTAAATTATAAAGAAATCAGGATTTGCCAGATCCTGTAATTCCGTTCAGTGGTCAATTGCCGTCCTGTTTTTTTTTGTTTGTTTTGTTGTTTTTTTTTGTATTTCGTCCCTTTAATGAAAATTCTCGAAGGCATAACGATATGTGACATTATACCATGGTTTCATTCCAATGTAGCATAACCAAGTGCAGTTAGCAGAAACATGGGCTCGATACACTGAAACTGTCGACTTACTTGCTAATTGGAGTTCACAAGGCAACAAACACCTGGCAAAGCTTTACATTAGGACAAATAGGGGCACAGTTCAGAAGATCAATGCAAGTCAACGTGATTCAGGCATCAGCAAACAACAGAAGAATTCAATGAGCAGTATTCACAGCCAGGAGAAGAGTCAGTGTTGAGCCGTGAGGAGTGAGCGGTCTACTTACTCAAGGTATTTGGCCCACTGAGCTGGTTCAGACATGGCCATGAAGCAGCAGTTGGTCAAAATTGTGCACATGATGAACAGACTGAACAATGTAGGAAAGCGTCAAGGAAACACAGATGATCTTTTGAACATCAAAGACATACTTCTGTGTGTGGGGTGTCTCAAAAAGTCGTACATGCCCTCTCATGGAGAGAGGTGGAACTTAAATAATTTGTTCCATATGGCAGTGTTTCACAACCCAGTCCTTGGGGAACACGAGACAGTCCACATTTTTGTTCCTTCCCAGCTCCCAGCCAATCAGGAACACCGAGTACCTGGTACAGGCGTACTGGAAGCTGAGAAGAAGCAAAAACGTGGACTGTCCGGTGTTCCCCGAGTTCCCCCTGGGTTGGGAAACACTGCCAGGAAAGATGGTTTCAGCTTTAGTTGAAATGTACATGTCAAGTACAGTTATTTTTCATATTTTTCTGTTATGAGTATGCCCTTTTTCATAAACTGTACATACATCTTTTGGAGATGCCACATTTTGAGTAATAAACAGTTGTAAGAATAATGATAATCAATTGTTAAAGAACAAAAAAAAAACAGTTAGAAATATATCCCAACTAACTGTGTGGGCATTTAAGAGAAAACAAAGTGAAATTAGATGTAACCCTGCAGGTTAAGCACTGTGTTTTGGAGCAGTTTGTTATTCACCGAAACACAGGCTTTTATTTGATGACAGAATTCAAATTATTACAAACGAGCCTTGAATTGTTGAATTATAACGCTTCTGAAGTGGAGAGGGTAGCATTGTAATGATCATGATAGATGTTTTCAGTAAATGCTGGAGCTTGACATTGGCCAACGAGGAGAAAGTCTTACATTCGTCCTGTGTATATGTATTTGTGGGAGATTTATTATTTCAGACTTTCAGTCCATTTGGAATAGGAGTTGTTCTGTAGAAGAATATGTACCCTAAGGACAGCTTCAGAGTAATGAAAAGCTTCTTTCTTTTTAATCGGATATTGGGTTCGGCAGGCAGTTGACTATGATTTGAAAATTAATGCATAACTCATATAATTCAAAAACTGTAATACGTTATTACTTTTTCTGTTTGAGTATTTCTAAAAAAAACGTCATATTCAAATTACATGTAACAGGTATTCATAAAACCTAATAACTCAGTGTAATTCATTGTAACACATCCATGAAGTATTATAAACATGCCGATAAATATTTATGAAAAGGCATAACAAATACATAATACACATGGCTATAATGTGTTATGCCTTTTGAGAAATATTTATGGCCACGAACATAATGCTTTATGAATGCATTGTTTGTTATGAATGTGTCTAAAAATTACTAAAAACACGGCATTAAATAAAGTGTTACCACATTCCATTTCTCTATGTCATTAAAGTAAAGAAAAAAAATGAATAAAGAAGAGAGTAATATTTATAGCGGTGGTTCTTTAGAATGATTGAGTATGGTGGCACCTCCCCTGAGCATTAAGCCAGAGTATGTGTGAGGACTGGTCTCTGACTCCAAGATCTAATAGATGTTAGTCACATGACCCTGGCCTGTTTCATTGTGGAGATTAAGCACGGGATGTCAGAAAATGAGTTAAAGCGATACTGTGGGGGGGGGGGGGGGGTTGGTGGTGGGGGGGGGGGGGGGGGGGGGGGGG
>JAODKM010000097.1:66273-76668 GCA_026780845.1 Petrocephalus sullivani | reverse complement strand
TGTGATGTGTGCGGTCTGTCTCTCGGTATGGCTGTGCTGGTTCTCTGTGATGTGTGCGGTCTGTCTCTCGGTATGGCGGTGCTGGTTATTGGTGTAGCGGCTTGTTACACATTTAGTATCTGTAGGGTTTTTTGGTGCTCTCACCTGCTCTGCACAGTCAGTAGGAACATGGAGGTTCATCACAAACCTAAAAGGTTCCTGTCTGTGTGTGTTCTGTAAATTAGTAGTGCTGTAAAAGAGAATTTAAATTTCATATGACTGGATCGGCTCTGTGGCCACCTCACTAAGGTGCCCAGAGCTTGGTACCGTGCATCTCGGCACCCTTTCCTGGCTTAACACATTGTGTTCCAAATGTTCTCCATTTCAGTCCCTGAAGGGCATCCATAATTTCCGTGCATCGGGTGACTATGACAACGACTGCAGCAGCCCGGTGACTGCCCTCTGCTCACAGCCTGAGCAGGTCATCAAAGGTATGCGGCTTCCGCCGTAGGAGTCAGGGAGGCAGGTCCGGTCGGCTCACCTCATTGGCTAGCTGGGTCACCATGTGACACCCTACCCATGATGCTGACTCATAGCATTTGACCAGTCTTGTAATTTGTCCCTGTAGCTAATTGACAACTCCCCCCCCATCATACCTGAAAATGAACTGTTAACATCTTTAGCAAGCAACCCTGGTGACAGATGTTGACTTCATTATATTTACCAAACTCTGGTCCTCCCCCCTTTAGGGGGCGCCAGTATCATTCAGTGTCACATCCTTAATGACAAGAGGCACATACTGACCAAAGACACGAACAACAACGTGGCGTACTGGGACGTGTTGAAGGTTAGTGCCATCTCCACCCGCCACCTTCTGGAGGGTACTGGGCCCCCGGCTGTGACCTATGCTGACATCTCCCTGATGCTTTAAGGCATGTAAAGGAGAAGACCTGGGCAAGGTCGAGTTTGATGAAGAAATCAAAAAGCGTTTCAAGATGGTTTATGTGCCAAACTGGTTCTCCGTGGATCTAAAAACAGGGGTGAGTCACTCGTTGAAGAGAACTTGTTAAATGATGACCTCGTTGGGTTGAAGCTGGTGTGTCGGTGCGTGTGCGTGCCATTAACAGCCATCAGTGCTGCATGACTGCCTTGCCCGGCACAGAGCATCAGCTGTGTTCTGTAAATTGCATGCTGCACAAATTTAAGTGGAAATCCTCAGTAAGAGCAACCAATCAATCAGACTCCTCATGCTGGGAAGAGTAACCCTGAGTGTTTACAAGCTTTGGAAGGATTTCTTGCAATTCTGCTTGGCTCGCTATTATTAAATCCTGTTGCATTAGACGGAGATGCTTTTTAAAAGCTGTTTATTCACGTTGTGGAATCAAAGTATGGATCCAGATGTTTTTGATGGATCCAGATGCTGACAATCACCTTGGACGAGAGCGACTGTTTCGCGGCCTGGGTCTCCGCAAAGGACGCAGGGTTCACCAGTCCCGACGGGTCCGACCCCAAGTGTAAGTCCCCCGTGCCCGCCCGAGACGTCCACCTCCCGTCCGAGGGGGTAACGCCGCCGCCACAGAGCTACTTTTTGTTATGAGCCAGGTGAAGGCTGGGCGCAGTGAAACATTAAGGAATAAAACGCTGTGTTTATTTCTAGTGAATCTGGGTGGCTTGTTGCTCCAGGCTCTCCTGGAGTTCTGGCCAAGGACACACATAAACCCCATGGATGAAGAGGAGAACGAGGTCAACCACGGTAAGGCAGCTTCCCTCGCGCCGCTCCCGGTCACGTAGGCGGCCCCCCGCCCCAGCGGAAGCACCTCTCGTCCCCTTCGTTCTCCGCTCTTTCGCTCGCACAGACCTGCAATGCAGGGAGGATATCACGCGCCACCTTCTCTCTCCTCTCTCTTCGATAGCAGGCCGTCCCCTGGGTCGGGGTGGGGGTCTGAAGTAAGGAGGTGTGTGTGATAAGATGTCTGCTCCCCCCCCCCCCCCCTCTCAGTTAACGGGGAACAGGAAAACCGGATACAGAAGGGTAATGGCTACTTCCAGGTCCCGCCACACACCCCAGTCATCTTCGGGGAGGCAGGCGGGAGGACCCTCTTCAGGTGTGTCTGTCCCGCCCCGGGACGTCTACGGGACACCGAGTCACAGTCCTGGCTCGGACGCCCTCGTAGTAACACCGCCACCCCCCACATCTCCGCAGGTTGCTGTGCCGGGATTCCGGGGGCGAGACGGAGTCCATGTTGCTGAACGAGACGGTTCCGCAGTGGGTGATCGACATCACCGTGGACGTGAGCCTCGCCGTGGAACCGCCGGCAGCTTGCCGTTGGGCGCGGCGTTGCGGTGATGTGCATTCGAACGCGCGCTCAGCTTTCTCCATTCTCCTTCCAGAAAAACATGCCGAAATTTAACAAAATCCCGTTCTACCTCCAACCTCACTCCTCCTCTGGTGCGAAAACCCTAAAGAAGTACGTTGCCTACTTTTTTTTCAAATAGTACATATTTTTAATGATGTGTTTTATGATGCTATGCTGTATTTGTATGTTGACCATCGCTTGTGACTTAAGAGCCCACGGCAGGGTTCTTTTGTAAAATGGCTGTTCTAGATCAGCTCCCTCGCTGTGACCTCTTTATGATGCTCTGAACTCCTGCCAATGGACTCTTGGGGCTCACTGGGGTCATGACCACACAGGGCTAGTGCTTTTCAGGGGGTCAGCACAGTCATCGCTTAAGGTACGGTTTAGGAGTACAGTACATAGAGAGGACAGCAAGAGGCTTCTGCTCTCGCCAGGGACCGTCTGTCGGCCAGTGACATGCTGCAAGTGCGGAAGGTGATGGAGCACGTCTACGAGAAGATCATCAACCTGGACAACGAGTCCCAGACCACCAGCTCGTCCGCCAACGACAAGCCCAACGAGCAGGAGAAGGAGGAGGACATGGCCGTGTTGGCTGAGGAGAAGATCGAGCTGCTCTGCCAGGACCAGGTGGGTCTTCTCGCCGGCCCGTCCCAGCACGAGTCACCCCGATATTCCCACATGCAACGCCCCTACCCGCAAGGTCTCATGGTTTGGTCCAGACGGGATTCCAACGCCCATCCTGGCTCCCTCCCACAGGTTCTCGACCCAAACATGGACCTCCGAACAGTGAAACACTTCATCTGGAAAAGCGGAGGGGATCTGACCCTCCACTACAGACAGAAGTTGACGTGAGCCTGGGGCACAGACTCGATGCCTCTCACCAACCCCCATTGCCACCTTGGACTTCCAAACCACCAGACCGGCCCCTCGAGGCGGGGGGGCCCGTCTGACCTTGTGTTAGATATTATTGTCAATGGCCAGGCCTACCCCCCCCAACCACCCCAGTTAACTGTCCCGGGGAGTAGATTCATTCTGTAACATAGGAACATTTGTAGAAAATCCAACACAAAAAGTCACTGTTCTCCAGTTGGGCCATGCTGCAGAAGACTGAGGGGTGGGGGCTGTATTGTGCTGTGTACAGTAGGTGGATTTAATCAAAATAATACCCAGGATCTTCTGAATTATTTTTTTGCTTCCCATTTTGTTTTCCCCCCCCTTAAGAAAAAACTACCCTCCCCCGGGGCGGGTCCTTTTTGCGGGGGCCCATTTTGGTGTTTTTTTGCCCCCTTTCTTGGGGACATTAATGGTAAATTTTTTTCCCCCCCCCCCCCCCCCGTACATTCCAGTAACTTACCCCTTTCCAGTTACCAGTTTTGTCTGTTTTTTTTTTTGGGTGGGCTGAGGGTGTTGGGTGGGGGGTGGGCAGTCTACGATGGTGACACTCAGGCAACACTGCTAAACAATCATAAATTTAGTCTGACTGCAAGTGCCGACGGTTCTTGCGTCTCTTCTGTCGTCTGCATCGGGCCTTTGAGAATTTCCCTATACCCAGAAAGTCTGCTTCTCTCGCCTGATCTGAGTAGCCCTCGTTTTACAGTGAAACTGCCCGAGCCCTTGAGGTGTTTCTTACAGGCTGACGGCGTCTTCCCTCACCACCCACCTCCCGGTTCTTCCTCAGTGGTGGCACTTGTGGGCATAGCAGACGTACGGCTGCACTTTAACTCCCTGCCAAACATTCTCGCCTGCCGGTGGCCGCAGGAATTGGCTTCCGTCTGCAGCAGGCGGAAAAGCACCACAAAGCTTGGTCTTGTTTTATGTTTGGGTCCCCCCCCCCCCTTTTAAAACAACACGACTTGGCTGTCATCTGTGAATTACAGTGTATATAGCGACCATCAGCATCGCGTGCAGTGTTCTAGATACGTCTGTCTGCTCCTGCAGTTTCGGGAAAACACTTCTTGCTCCCATTCCCTTCTCCGGTGGGATCCGCTCGAGTTATTTTGCTAAATCACTGCAAGTGACAATGTGCTCAAAGTACTGTGTACAATGTTGAGATGGAAAAACACCCAGAATGCACAGGGGCTGCTCCAGGAACCGGATTGTCTAGCCTTGACACATTAATCACGGCGTTTGTAATATATTTCAGCTGAAGAAGAAATTTGGATCCAAAAATAATTCTTTAAGGAGTGACATCTAGTTGTACAAGCTGTATATGAGGAAAGTGAGTATATATACAGTTCAAGATGCCATAACAGTGTCCCTGTAATATTTATCTCCCTCTGTTGGCTGTAACTATATATGTAGCATATTTTGATTTAATTACTGCTTAATAAATTGGCCATAATAAAACCAGTTTTTTCCCCCTTTGAGTATGACTGGTGTATGATTTGGAAGGTGTCCTGTGTTTTATGCTGATGTTTGTCATTTAAAATGCACACTCTTGAGTGTACTGGCACAGACTGGCTGGCATGGGCTACGCCTATATAAGTGTAACATTCATTCATCGTACGCCCTCAGCACTTTCTGCTCACAGTAATGATTTCACCAAAAACAAATTCAGATTTTTTTTTTGAATACATAGTAAATACTTCCATAATGGTCTTCTGCTGTTGTAGCCCATCTTCCTCGAGGTTTAAGATATTTTTCATCCCGTGATGCTGCTCCTCTCGCCACCGTGGTACTGCGTGGTTACCCGAGTTACCGTAGCCTTCCTGTCTGGCTATTCTCCTGATCTCTCATTAACGAGGTCTTTCTGTCCACGACACTGTTTTTCTGCGTAAACTCTCCAGACTGTTGCTGTGAAAATCCCAGGAGATCAGCAGTTTCAGAAAGACTCGGAGCAGCCTGTCTGGCACCAACACACCATTGGAGGGCTTACGTAGATGCTGATCACAATATTCTATGTATACGTCATCTTTTTTCCAATGACGGGGGGATGTAAATTTTTCCTATGATGCTGACCAAATTTTTACTAATGACAAATTGCAGTAATAGCCATGTAGTGTGCAGCAGGAATGATGATTAATCACACCAACAGGCAATGGAATGTACACAAAACTTGTGCATTATAACTACGCAAGAAAAGTGTCTAAGCTACATATTTACAGACAATGTTTGTAATCACATGATATGATAATTTATTACTATACACAGTCATGTATTGTGTGTCACGCACACAATCACACACACGCTCTACTGCCTGGGATCGACTCCAAGCCCCCTTGTGGCCATATCTAGCATCAGGCAGAAGACAGATTTTTGTACAGTACACCCAGAAAACTAGAAACATTTTATTTTACCATACAAACAAAAATCAGACCCACACTTCTGAGTTCCAGTGTCGATTTGCTTTTTTAAAAGCCTTCAAACATACATTAAAATTCATTCATAAATTTTGAGTCACCAAAGATTGACATCGGGAAAATCACTTTTACATTAATTCAATCGATCAACATCCACACACACCAATATGTCTAAAAAACCAGTATAAATTAAGCAAAAAATAAAAATCACCAACATAACTTTTAAATTACTATGCAGCAAAGAACACCAACCATTATAGTAATCTCATATAAAGTATAACGAGAGGGCAGTGCAGCCTGCCAGAGCAAGACAAAGCTATTGCAGGACACCTGATCTAATTGCATAGATGTGAGAATGAGCTTTAGTGTTGCTGATATGACGTAGGCATGGCGAGGACACCCTGCAGTGCCGAAACAGCCTTTTCAACTTTGCATATGCTGGGATCTGTGATATGCAGACATCACCGATACGGGCAACTATCAGTAGTGCGTGCACCACAAACGCTAGTAAAGATCAGGAAGTCTGTGTCTGGCCGGAACGCCATGCAGAAATCTTTTGGCCGGTTTAGCACTTAGCGAAAAAAGCAGACCACTTTTAATTTATGTATAGTGTTTGCGAAGAAAAAGATTTTTCGAAGAATGACACCTTCAATTCAGCTTATGCCCTAAACAGCATATTAAAGTATGATTTTAGGTATAAAACTTCCTTCCTCAATTGTGGAAGTAAATTAAGACAGGCATATTACAGGTCAACACCATCTACTCAGTCTGTTCTCCAGTGTTGCAATCTTTGGCTTACTGGCGTGAGATACTCAAATGAGAGTAAACTACTTTTGCGGTTTCAAAAATGAGGCAAACAGAAGAATGTGCATTTCAAGTGGATTGATGCAAATTAAACACTTTTGGCATGGTGAATTGGAAAGCCCCACACTAATGCTAACAAGCTGCGTAAGAATATAATTTCACCACATAAAATGTGTTTACATTCAAATTCAAATGTATGAGGAATCATTACCAATTGTCACAATTTAGCTCTAATTTAGCTCACTAATTACTGAATAAAAACTGCAGAAACGAAAATGGTAATATGTTACGCCAAAATTGAAATGTAACAACAACCTGCATAAAAACTTGTAACCTTCCCTTTACCCCTAAGCCCAGCGCTATTCTTGGGATCTTTGACACAGTCAACATGTCACCCTTCCCCTCCATCCAAGAAGCTCTGTAGACTAACCGCGGTTTGGCAGTGACCACACACCTGCTTACTGCAAATCTGAGCCCGAGGTCTGGTCATGGTCTCCAGAGCCCTTACTGTCAGGGTTGGCCAGATCAGACAGCACAGATACCATTGGCTCTTCAGGAATATCTGCATCCAGCAGGGACGAATCAGTTTTCAGGGGGGCGGGGTCTTCTGCTTGCTCTGCTATGACCTCCAGAGGCTCCGGCGAGGCTGACTTACTATCCACGAGCTCTTCTAAAAGCGAGAAGGAGCAATGAAAGGACATGAGGGCCGGAGCCCAGGTCACAGACCCCAGGGATGCGGCCGGCGGGACTCACCGACACCGGAGATGTTCCCGTCTCCATCGCTGTCCACGAGCAGAGCCGCGCTGGACACGTCGATCGAAGAGACCGACAGGTCCAACCTGTCAGCCATGTCAGACAGCTCTGCGATGGGAAGCTCCAATGGGCTGGTGAAACCTGCAGGGGACAAAAAAATTCCTGAAATCAAGGACTACCCTAAGCCCCCTTACACACAGCTCAAACAATGTATACTTCTAAATTACTACTGGACTCTTTTAATGCTCAGCCACTGTTTCTGATGGGAAATTTTTTAATGAAATACATAAATGACATAGTAAACATATAGACGTAGACATTCAATAATTTATTTGTAAGTATTTGTTAATGTTAAGTGTAATAGATTAGATAAGGTTACTAAATAATGAATTTGTTGATGCTGACGTTAAGCTTGATGGATAGGCTGTCGGTCGTAACTAATATATACGTTATGGCTGAAAGTGAGGCAGCAGATTTAAATTTTGCTGGGCGAATGTCAGAGACGGGGAGAGGTATTTACATTATATTTCTTCAAATGATCATTTTGAAATAAATTTTGTTTTGTTGCAAGATCGGTTGAATTTAAATTGCCATGCCGTTCATGGTTTAGTCTGGAACAATAAAATAAAATAACTTTTATACAAATATTGTCTGGTGGAAGCTTGTAGAAAAATGTCCATGGATCTTTCCGTGGCTTTCCTTTAGACAGACTCATTGTGGCCCAGAAGGAACATTTCTGTTCCCACTAAACGATGGAAATGCCACTTAAGTGTGTCCTGAGCAGATGGCTTCCTGAACACAACCCACCCGGAGCCACGATCCTCTGAACCGGGGGGGGCAGAGGGGCATCCAGGATACCCTCGGAGACACCCATTTGCCCCAGGCCTGGCACCCCCACCACCTGCTCTGACTGCCCCGGGGCAGCCATCAGGGAAACCTGGATGGAGAGAGAGAGGGGGAGGGAGAGAGAGAGAGAGAGAGGACCAAGCCCACACATGAAATATATCCGGCTTCAGGCCAAGAGTCTAGCTGGGAAAAGTCAGCATGTCCATGAGTGCAGCAAGCGACAGAAGCCACCACCGGTGGTCATGTGACACGCGGAAGCAGAGGGTGTCATACCTCAGTATATCCACTAGGGGGCAGATCCGTAGGGGTGTTTCCTTCAAAGGCAGGAGGGGGAGGGGGGGTGGCATTTGCAGCACCAGGACGGCCCGGAATACGATGCAGGTAGCCGTATCCGATCCCGCACCCTAGACTGGAGACAGAGCGCGCTGGTCACAGCCTCCTCTCAGGGGGGCCGCTTGGAGTGGTCCTGACCGCCACCACCATACCTTCCCTCTCCACCCCAGGCTCCGTTGGGTGTGACCACCACCTCCCTGCAGCAGTCTGTCTCCGTGCTGTACACTAGCAGCTTCAGGGCTTTCCCCTCATAGAACTTGACGAGGGAGAAGAAGTCCTCGGACTGTAGGGGGCGACAAACATGCGATGGTCACCAGGCTCTTAAATAGGGGGATTCCACTGGAACTAACTAATGATGTCATGGCAACCAAGCTACGATGTGTGTGTGTGTGTGTCCAACAGCAGACACTTCAAGATAAAAATTCTGTGATGAAAATAAATAATAATAATAATAATAATAATAATAATTAAAAAAAAAAAAACAGTACAAGCATTCCGTTTATCAGGCAACTCTGGGAAGCAGTTTATAAGAAATTTTGAGGAAATTAGGGGCTTAAAGTGGTGGACAAAACTGCTCAGTATTAGAAAAACAAACCTGGTTCTGTTTCACAGAAAGCACCATCACGTCACACAGCCAAATTTTGACATTTGAACTCATTACAACAGCATGCACCCATGACTGCACTGTGTCATGAGGCATGTCCCTGATGGACTGTGGGAGCCACCCCTCACCCTGAGACCGGCCCCAGGAATGTGGTAAATGAAGCGATGTAAGAACAGGGGCAAAGCAGTAATGTGCACACTGGTAAGGTGGAGGCCTTATGCTCCCAACCCAGCCCCCCAGGACCCACAAGCATTCCACATTATTACTCCGTCAGCCCCCAACTGTACCAGGTACTCGGTGTTCTGGGTGGCTTGGTTCAGGTGTGCTGGGGACAGGAATGGAGCAAGATGCTCATGCGGAAATCTCAAAGACTCATGCGGTCAGCGAATTGACCAAGATCGCCCTTACGTCCTGCAAGACTTGGTCGGCTCCGACGATGTAATCCATGTAGGGCTGAAACCCCGCCAGGGCTGCTGGGGAATTCGGATCTACGTCCTGTGAGGGAAGAGCACACATCTGTAACTGGCTGCTGTATTAGTGTATCCATCAAACAGACCAAGCAGATGCGATTGCAAGAGTCCAATTTGGCTACATGAGGGCCAGGTCACCAAAGAGCTGCCGGGCGTGGCCCCGGCTCACCAGGACGTGCCAGACATTTTCATTGGCTCCCTGGAAGGCTCACCAGGACATGCCAGACGTTTTCATTGGCGCCCTGGAAGCTGCAGAAGCGCACACTGGCCCCGAGCAAGCCCTGGCCACCCCACATGTTACTGGGGACCACTTCCAGCTCGCGGACCCTGCTGCTCTTAATGCTGTAGACCTCCATCTTCACTGGCTTCTCCACGTTGGCCTTCAGCAGATCCTTCAGCATGTCGTTCTCATGATTCTATAAATGGAGCCCCAGTTCAGCCAGAATTGAGAAAGCCTATTTTCACAAGCCCCAAGGGCTATTAAGTCCCATTCCTCTGAGGGAACGGATTATGGAGACGAAAACCTTCAAAATCCACCTTTCGGATGGAATTAAATTCATATACTACCTAATGCAATTTGGTCATGTTGTCACTCAAAGCAGTTAAGCTTTTATCTTGAATGCATTCTTTAATTCATAATAAGCAAAAGCATACACTAAAAAGTTTGCAACTATAACTATGATACGATGTCTCACGTACCAGTCTGGTATTCCCAATAGATATTATAAAGTCGAAAAACGGCTCTAGACCGGCTCTCTCTGCGGGTGAGTTCTCCTGTACCTTTAAAGGATCAAAAAAAGAAAAACATTTCCTTGAAAACACGTGAATTAGTTGTCACTGGCACCAAGAAATAAAAATAAAACAACAAGCATATACATTTACAGCATTTGGCAGACGCCCTTAGCCAGAGCGACTTACATAAGTGCTTTAAGACTCTACAATGAACTTTT
>JAODKM010000097.1:25178-35643 GCA_026780845.1 Petrocephalus sullivani | reverse complement strand
AGATGACAACAAAGTCATGTACTGTGGGAAGCAAAAGCACAACACTGCCGTATCACTGCAGCTTACAGAATGTATTTCTGAATCATTTCGAAAGCTTGGTTAGCCGTTTTTGCATGTAGTGGAAAGTATGAAGCAATGAGAAATGATGTTCTGCCGTGCAGAAGTGGCGTCATGGTGCGGGGATTACATTTGCTGTTTTGCATATGTTAATCGTCATTTGAGAAATGCTCCAAAGCAATCGAGAAAAACTGGCATATCCTTCTTAATGCTTTGTTTTGCATTTAAAAGGAAAATGTAGGCCCTCTTCCTGTGTGATACGCTGCTCCAGGCTTACTCGCTGTACGTGCCACTCCGGCACTGCCCGCAGTTCAGTCATTTGCTGCTGGAATATGTCAGCACAGTCAAATCTACTAGCAATTTGAGCCTAAAGACACTTTCACCTACTAAGGACAAGAAGCCAAACCGCTGCCTGTGTCTAACTTGATTTAAAGACTGTGTTGCGGCTCCGGGGATTTGGGTAACGGCGACTTTGCAGCCGGGAGTTTCTCTTCGGGGGCTTTGTCTTCCGGTCCATGGGAAAGATGTCTGTGTGGCAGACATTTCACTGAACAAGTTGTCCCCTGGACACTGACAGGTGTGGAGTCTGCAGTCACACTCCGATAGCTGTTAGGCACGCATGATACTGTGATAATCCATCCATCATCTGAAGCCGCATATCCTCCCAGGTCACGGGGGGTCCGGGGCCTATGGGCACAAGGCGGGGAACAACCCAGGAGGGGGGAGTCCATCACAGGACACACTCACATACCGTAATCTCCAATCAGCCTTAGCTGGGGGGAAACCAGAGTACCCCTCACAGGGGGAACATGCAAACTCCACACATATGGCACCCCATGACGACACGGGCAGGACATGCAAACTCCACACACGTGGAGCCCCGGGCAGAGACTTGAACTCCAGTCTCAGAAGCGTGAATCAGCAGTGCTAACCACTGCACCACCAGGCCAGTGGTAAATATGTATGTTGCTGACAGTGTTGGGGAGGTTACTCGCGAAAGTAATCTATTACAGACAAGTTCAGGTCCAGAAAGTACAGATCCAGACCAAGGTTTTGTTTCAACCAACCAGTTCAGTATAAAGAGTCAGTGATCGGGGTGTCCGCAGAGACCTGGTGAGACCAAGCCACATAGGGAGGGGACACCTGTGTCCTTGCAGCCTGCTACCCAGAGCCGTGATTGATGTGGGGGGTGTCATTCATTTTGATGGGTTTTATTGTGAAAGCACACCAGGAGGCAGAGAAGTGAGGAGGGGAGGGTGGGTTGGTCAGTACAAAGGTCTCCCCAGTACCCCATACCCCATGTGTGATCCACCCTCCCCTACTGCTTGAGGTGAGCCTTGTAAGAACACCACCAGCAAGCTGCTCGGAGCCTTGTGCTCCTGTTGCATTATGGGAAAATGATAAGTGATAAGTCAATAAGTGACATGTAAGGTTTGCCAGGCTAGTGGGTAGGGAAGGGGTGTGTCCGCCCCCTATAGGAAACTGTGTTTTAAGCAGCACTCTCCACCACGCCCTAGATAGGGAGAGCGGGGACAAACCGTAGTAGGTGGGATCAGCCCCTGGAACCCCAAATAGGGGAAAAGGTCCTAACCCTCTTTCATTCATGCACACTCGTCTCTCCTCTTGTTGCAAATGCATTCTGCTGGCCGTTGGCCTTCACTCATCTCGTTCCTGCTTCCCCACTGACCCTGGCCCGTGACCCCCGCACCATCCTGGCTATAAGGATGGTTTCGGAGGTAAGTCAATCCCCAGGTCAAGGGTCATCCGGAACCTGGAGGAATAAAAACGGCTATGGACTGAGCTAAACTGGGAGGCCTGGAGGTGTTATCTACAATGGTCTGCAGAGATAGGGCCTTCTTAAAGGTCCCTCTCTGTGTTATACAACACAGGAGCTCGGGAGAAGAAGCTGCACTTCCCCCGGTCTTCATAAGGAGGGTCGGGTGACTTGGGCTGGCAGTTAACGATTAACAAGAGCTGAGAACTGAGAGCTCCCCAGCTCTCTGCGATCCTGCAGCGATGGCAGCTTCAGTTGGGTGTTCCATATATGTATGTCACATGATTGAAATCCCATCACGGAACCTCCAGAACACAGTGTAACTGAGCGGCATTGTAAATTTGTAACCAGACAACCAAGCGATAGGTGTCAATCCCACCCCCCAAATTCCCTGGACGGCCAGCTCGCGCCCCCAGGCCCGGGTGATGGTGCTGTAGTCGGAATCAGAATAATTTTTCATAGGGAAACCCCAGACTACAATGTAGTCTATCACAGGGCGCAAGGTCGCACGCTGCCGCACACGGTCACACATTACGGGACACTTAGGGGGGTTTTCCACGTCAGCAAGTACCGTACGTTTGGTATTTTCCGTACCTCAATAAAGTACCAAAAATTCGGTAGGCCTACTTCTTTTGTGTTGGTTTCCACTGCCGTAAAAACGTGTACCGGCGCTGAATAAAAGGACAACATGAGACGGGGCATTTTGTACTGAATTCAAAAAATGCCTGTAGTATGCAGCTGGACGATGGATATTGGATATTAAATCTAACATCACATGTTATGCACATGCAGTTCTTACATCGCTAGTGAGTTACATTAAGATTAGTTTTTCTTACTTTCGGTTTTATACGGACATTTCGGACGGCGCAGGGGTTTCGCTAAAACAATTACTTTGGCATAGGGAAAAGGTTTAGCTAACTTAGCTAATTTTAATGATTATTCCTTGCATAGATTATATCCAATATATATTTTTTAAAACCAGTTTAAAGTTTTACTTGCTGCTTATGCTTGGGCGCTGCATGCGTTCTCCGAGACGATCATAATCATTCTCACCCTTGCTATTTAAATCATTCCTAGACAGGTTTGTGAGAAATTTATGTTAGGCCTTACAAATTTTTTATTTTATGTTAACTAACTTATAAATACTCCAATATTTATTACAACAAAAAAATCACATCGCTATATAGAGACTTTCCAGTACCGTGCTGCAGTAGTAGACTATATATTAAATAAATCCTTTTTAAATTTTTTGTTATGCCATCCTGATTTTGTTGTATCTGTTCTTCTGACCAGATCGCAATTATATATATTTTTACTTCGTTTATTGCTGTTTTGTGAGTTCGGAACGTTTTGTCAAGACGGCGATCGCGTTGTGTTTTAGAATCGGGCTATTTGCATAACCAATCGACGGCGAAAGCGTTGCAAGTTACGCTCCGAAGTACCAAAAGGAGTACCCCAACTGGTTTGGAACTTTCGGTACATGAATCTTTAGATACTGGCACTCAACCAGAAGTCAATGGAAAAGCGAAAGTATCGATCACTTCATGCGTGGAAAAGCGCCCTAATTAAGAGACTCCAGTTTATCTAACCACATGCATTTCGATAGCAGGAGGGATACAGAGCATCTGGGGCAGGGCCCCGCAAACATGGCATTCAGAAGTTCAAACATGCACACACAGATGGGAGTCATTTCAGGAAACAATTTATTTACAATCCTTTGTTGGGGCGTTTATGTAATGTTTGGAAGGAGGTTAGTCCATTTAAGACATCTGCTGACCACGAGAACTCATGTGACCTCGTGAACATTGCTTGAAGGCTTCATGTCAACATAACTGTGAGTCATGCAAATATTCATAAAAATAACATTATAATATCAATAAAAGGAGACCTTTCGCCTGCTGTCTGCATCGCTCATTTCACCTTCTTGAGGTCTTTCATATTTAAAATGTTGAGTATTTTTCAGTGGGTGTAAAGTCACACTGCGCACCGCAGACTCGAAATACCGATACATTATTCAGCGTTTCAGGCCCGATTGAAGACCCTGATAAAAGTTTAAAGGCTGGGTTTAAGATACCCATTAATATTAAAGAGGCTCTGAAAGATCTTTAATAAATCTTGACTAGATGAGCTAAAATGTGAGCTGCAGGATAAACTTACTCTGAAAAACCCCGAAGGCCTTCTCCAGACTGGAGATGCCAGAGTGACATGATTTATGGAGTGCATCGCGGTGGCTGGACGGACAAAAGTCCCCTTTGTCCCATTTGTTAAGACCGGGATTGTATTCTGCTGGGTGCATGTTTAACTCAGTGTTTAGGTCCTTTGAAATCCTCTGTCCTTATTGACATTTTTGTACACCATATAGTATAAACGTTACATATATAAAATGAACAAATGTATATATATTTTTGTTTGGCAGATGCTACCTTCCAATTACAGGCACAGTGTCCTAAAACACGTGTCACCCCCATACTAAGCTACATACAATATATAGAGTGCCAGAGGAAATTATGCCTGTATTTTTCCTGAGCATCTGCACTTTTCTTATGTAACAAGAGTAAGGAGTTGAGATGCAGTTAGTAGGGTCACATCCCCAGCTTGTTTGTTTATTCCTGCAAACGCCCTCCTCAGAATATTCCCCCAAGCCAAAATATCAGGGCTTCTTCTGGGACAGGAACGATGCATCGGACCACAGGCAGGTTATGCTGATAAGTGCTGCTCATTTTTACAAAAATCTGACCCAAATAACCGCTCCCTCGCCCCCAGGACAGGTCAAATAAAGTCAGTCCCTCAGCCCTGAGGACAGGTCACGCAGAGGCAGAAGGTGGTCAGGACCACTAAACAGACATGTAATCGGTGAAGGTTCTCCTGAGTACCTTTGCCTCTTGCTTCAGACCTGCTGCTGAGCCTCAGAGGATTCTGGGATTGGCGTTTGTTGGCTTGAGCTCATTTCTTGTTCTTCTCAGCCTGTTGTTGGCCAACACACATCACATTCAGACCTTCCAAGTGTTTTCCCTAAAAGAAGAAATACTCACACGGGCCGAGACATCAGCCAAAGGTGCCCATCCAGACCGGCGGTTCCGTGGGGGGAGGCAGCCGCGAGCATCTGGACTCCATTCCTGCGGGGTCCCACATGAAAGCTAACGTAATTCCTGGCAATCCTTCGAGATCCGCGGCACAATGACACAACTGGAATTTCAACACCGCGTTCGGGAATTACAACACGGGGGCCGGGGCATCCATCCAATCAAGAAAGCCAGATCTGAGTCCAGGAGCAAAGCGGGGGCCGCGCTGAAAGTTTGGAACGGTCCCCATACAGATGCGAGCTGCCCGGAGGGTGAAAGGGCAGCCGAACCCATCAACGGGAATTTCGGTCAGATAAGACGAGCCGACCCAGACGCTGAAGTACAGCCACATCTTTGTAGCTCAGGGACAGACCAATCAATCCATTAACATGTGATGATTTTGGATGGTTTTCTTTCCCACCTCCAATCATTCAAACTTGTTTTTAAATATTCTTGCTCTACACGTATGTGTTTTCTAGTTTATTTAGGTATTCTCTGGAGCTGTGCTAGAGCCCTGAGTGGTGACGACTGCATTAAATATTAATAATATAATGATAGTTATTATCATCATTAGTCTGAGGGGGTAGTGAAGGGAAAGTTTTCATTCTGTGTGTCTTAGATTTGTAAAAAAAAATCTAATTTTGAGCCTAAAAATGGAAAGACTCGACGAATTAAAGGGAGACAGTACATTTCTGGGTTTTGAGGGCTGTTTGTGCTTGGTGGGTGGACACCGGGCACTCGCACCAAGGGGCCCCCATGTGTGGTTTTTCTGAGGCGGGGCCAAGGGGCATCCCTGGAAGGTGTCACCCAGGGTCCCTGATGCAGTTTCCTGTCAGTGATCTCTGCACCCGGCCAGATAAGACTGTTCCTCAAAGTGCAGAGATGGGGAGAGTTCACAAAAAATGCGGCAGAACAATGCGGCCGTTTCCAGTTGTGTGGGGGTGGGGGGGGGGGACTTAGCACATGCTTTCCATTTAGTCAGTAAGCAATGGCCAAATATCAGCTGTTTATATATTATCATATATTGCACATCTCTCAAAATATTGTAATTCCACACTAGAATATTGTAATTCTAGAACGTTCAAATTCCACTGAAATATTTCAAAAGAGAAATGCAGATTTATAAAGATCGCATATAAAATAAAAAATTTGAAATTAACACACATTTTCCCTGTTAATACTGCTCCATTTAAAGAATGAATATTAATTTTTGCAGATATGAATAGTCATCATACATATTTATGGGTTTATTTCGAGGCTGAAAGCAGCTACTCTCTGAAAACAGCAGTGCGTAATGAGACGCCGTCAGCAAGGCAGATTACAGGAACTGGCTGCTTTCTTCAGCTCTCTTCACTTCCTGTGACTAGCGGCTTTGCGGTGTGCTCTGTGAGAACCACAACATTAGAGTCACTCCTGATTGCAGACGTCCCACTCGGGTAATGTCCATTCATGCCATTTACAGGAACTCGCAGAACTGAGCAGCTAGGCGCTTCCTGGCACACTGGGGGAATGCCTGTTTCTTGCAAACTGTGTACCGTTCCCAAAATGTTCTAAAATAATCTTTTTTTAGGTGCTACTTATAAGTGTATTATAAGTGATTCTGTAACAGGCAAGGTTTTGGGGGGGGAAAAAGATTAATTTATCATCACATCAGGGCTACGTCATGGCCGTTGTGGATGTCAGAGCCCCGGAGGGCACTGGGGCGGGAGACCGGTTAAACAAGGGAGAGAAGATGACAGTGAAAAAGAGCTTCTGGATACAAAGGCCTGCAGTGTCTTGCAAATCAGGAGGAACTCTGGGCATTTCTCTTCCTGGGGAATCTAATTGTGACATCAGCAGTAGGTAAACGAAACCCTTCGGAGGCCAGTGTGTTCAAAACTCGAAGGACGTCAATAGGGAGAATGGATGAAGGTGAAACAGAGGATTTTCTACTTTCCATGTCTTCAGGGTGTCTATAGACCTCCAGCCTGCTTAGCTGTTTCACCCATTTAGCGTCCGGCTGCTTAATGACTCAGCTGTGTACCTCCACATCACCCACGGTGGGGGGGGGGGGACCAAAGTCACATGACACCCGGCAGCTCCGCATTTGCCTTCAGCTCGCATGAAGGTCTCATTGCAAAGGCGATGTCCAATTACCAGCGTCACGCTTAATCCTTGCCTCGGCTGTGTGGTCCCCCACTTGAGGGCTTACTCCACAAAAGGTGTTTGAAAGCACTTATACCTTCCCGATCCGTCAGCCATGGCATCCTCACAGCTCAGAGGGCCCAAGGATCCCCCTAGTCTGAAGGACGACTCCTTCAGAGGTTAATTAAATAGATTCTAGCTCGTCGAGCTTCAAAGATTAACGCCACACAATGGAACTGATTATTTAAAGAATCTGTCTGAATGATGTTTTTATACATTTTCTTATTGCAGCTTGGAAGCATTAAAATGCAATTATCTGGCTATGTCGTGATTAAAAACTAAATTTAGTTCGCAGTTTTCACTCAGCACGTGAGCCAAGCTGATTTTTGGAAAGATAAAAACATTTTAATAAATCCCAGAAAATCTAACAAATCCCTAAAAACGTCAGATACAAAATGTTTAAAGCAGTTAAAGTAAATTCCAGAGAAAAAGTTACTGATATCCTGCTGGATGGCTAGATGAACACCACTTTGGTTCCCAAACCTCTCCTCAGGCGCACCTCAGCCATTCCGTACATTTCTTACGTGCATTTCTTCACCAATAAATTTACTTGATTAGTCAAATATCTGAATGCGGTAGCGGTCAAGTTAAAACAAATGCATGGGTGTATTGGACGGCTGCTGAAAATACTGTGGTGACTTTAGGAGAGGTTGTGAAATGGTTAAGCTGGCAGGCTTTGACAGGCGTAATATCACGGCTTTACACCAACATGGAGATCATTTTCTTTGACTGCCTAAGAATTTCACCAGCGCTGTATGTTACAAAATAGCAGTGTTTCCTGCAAGGGTCTGGGGGTTTAAATCCCAACTTTCCCAGTGAGTGTCTGGACCTTGCATGTTCTTCCTCTCTCTTGCAGGTTTCCTCCAGCTACCCAGGTGAATTAGCATCTCTAAAATGCTCTTAGTGTGTACATTTGCTGTGTGCTGCGCATCCAGGGTGTGAACCTGCCTGAGCTCACCTCCATATGGTCAGGTGGATAGAGAGCTTCCTATTACAGGCCCACGAGTAAAGAATTCTTACCCGACTGTAATGCAATTTACTGCCTAGCTGTGCTCTGAGGTGTGATTACACGCCTGGATCCCATCTCCTCGAGAGCTAAGCATCGTGCGGGGCCAGGTGAGATGATTCAGCAGGGGCTGCCCAGGCTCCTTGATCACCCAGCCGCCACGGGAGAGTAGGAGCATCCTCAGATTCATCTCCCTGCACATTTCAGTATCCCACCCAGGCAGAGGTGGAATCACAGTCCTAACGCTGCATGCCGTGCCACCTGGTTCATTTTAGCGATTCCGTCTTTTTGTGTTTTTTGCCAATCGTGACGGGAGGTCCCCTCCCCCCGCAACCCACTTACCGCTTTTTTTTTTTGACATGCTAATTTGCCGGATCCCCCCCAGAGCAGCATGAAATATTCACGGCTGCAACGAAAACAAGAAAAAGGGGGGGGGGGGGTCTTAAGAACATTGGCCTTTGGGGAGAGCTTGTCTTACTGCCCGGAGCCGTCCCCGCGGTGTGGCTGCGAAGCCACGCTCCCTCTCCAGCTCGTCGTGTTAGACCCAGTGCAGTGGCCCACAGCCCTCCAGTCTTCTCCAGTCTGCCCTACGCTCCCTTCAAGCCATTCCTGACCTGATCTGAAGCCTCCCCCTATGTCAGATACGTGCCCACCCCTGCAAGGTGGAAAAACCATGTCATGTCACAAATTGGGAGCCATGTTGGTGCCAGAGGTCTTTAGTCCAGGATGATGATCTGAGTGGAAGTGGAAGGAGTCCAAGAGGAAATCAAGCACTATTAGAGAAGATTCAGATTAAGTTGACCGTCATCTTCTTCAGCCAATCAAAAAGAGAACTTCAGCATTTGGAACACTCTAGAAAACTTGACATGAAGATGCTCACACAATATAATTTTTACTATATGTAAAACAGTATTTCTCAACCCAGACCACAAGGACCCCCAGACCCACATTTTCGCTCCCTCCCAGCTCCCAATGTGGCCTGAACCAGGTATTTGGAGTTCTTGATTGGCTGGGAGGTGGGAGCCAGCAAAAATGTGGACTGCTGCGGGTCCCCGAGGACTGGGTTGAGAAACACTGTTTGAAAAAACACAGGGATTTGTGCTTGTTTTTAGAGCGAATGCATTCTTTAGTAATTGTTTAGCAATAGTGACTTGTTTTAACCTAGAAGACGCAATGACTCATTTCACCAAGGACACCCGGGTGTCATTAGATACCACTTTGTTTCTGTACCCCTCCAGCTCGCCAAACAGTTGCAGGCAGTTTAGATAGTATCGTGAGTCTTAGCCCGTCAGGGAGATGTTATCTGCGGGGGCGCATTCGCACGCACGGCCGAGGTGACATTCGAGGGGGGCAGTGGGACGGACACCCCCTGAGCGCGGGCAGGGCCAGCGATGTGGCGTGGAGCACATGCCTTGACACGCCGATGGGAACGATGGGACCTGGCTAACAGGCTTTGATCGTGTCTGATGAGCCAGTGGCCAGTAAAGGAGAAGACAGGCGGGCGTAATATGACATATGTTATGTGTATCACCGTGGGAAATGCTCCTGGGAAGCCAGATGATCTACTGGAGTGTCTGCAAATGAACACTGAGAGAGTCTGAGGGAGGCACTTAAAGGCAGAGTAATGGCAGGAAAAGTCTGGATCTGACCTACTTCCTACAAGTCAAACAGGCTTCATCAGAAACCACAACATAAACAAGAAGGCAGCTAAGCACAGACTTCTGGTAACATATCCCATGCAAATCATTTAATAAGACTATTACAGGATTTAACACTAATAGATCTATATTAGAATAAATCAGTCCAATGCTCACTACATGTAGAAATTTGGTCAATATATTGGCGAAATTCAGCGATTTTGCAAATGTAATGAAAACAAAATTGCAATGATGACTTATCATTTCTAAAACCCCACAGTAGCCATCTGCCTGTTACATATTTGGGTCGTGTTTCTGAATTGTACAGTGATGGTCTGTGTGGGATTTAGCTGCATTAAGCCGTGTAGTTATTTAAGGGCTGTTTGAGATATCATCCAAGACCTGAAAGCCTTCATGGGCGAGGCAGCCAATCGGGCCGACGTGTAATTTTAAGTGGCGGGATTAAGAGCTTTTTTTTTCCCCTTCTCCCGTTTCTCACCGCTGGTAAGTGGCAGGCTCGATTTAAGGCGCCCTTCTGCGGGGCCAGGGGAAGGCCTCCTTATTACTGCATATTGCATTTTCATCTCAAAATTCATAATCTGCCCGGGTGCACAGGAAATGGGGGGGGGGGGGGGGGGCTCCCCACACAAAAATCTAATAGAAGTAGGGGGGGGGGGCGCTGCTCGCGGCAAGAGGGTGAGCTGCTGGTCTTGTGGGGGGGGGGGGGGGGTTTGCGGGGGGGGTG
>JAODKM010000095.1:1772187-1783971 GCA_026780845.1 Petrocephalus sullivani | reverse complement strand
CTCCAAATCTTCCCCCCGCGCAACAGCTTTGTGCGGCAAGCAAGCAAGAGCCTGATTTGAAGCGTTCTGCCTTGGGCGGCTCGCGCCTGCGGGGGGCGTGGGTGGGGGGGGGGGCGGCGCCCGCGGGAGCGGCGCATCGCGCGCCGTGAGGGACGGGCAGGGACGGGCGGGGGCGGCCCCGCGCGCCCAGCGGCCCCGCGCGCGACTCTCTGCAGTTCAGCGGTAATGAGAAAATCGCTACCTGACGCTGTTCCGTGAGCGAAAACGTCAGCGAGAATTTCTCAAATAAATAAATTCAGTAGTTCCTGGTGTGAACAAAAAAGAGCAGGTTATGATATCCAGAGAGAACAAATGTAAACCTAAAAGCTCTTCCTGTTTTACAACTGCACGGAAAGTGTACTTCCACATCCTGCAGGGGTCGTGAGTTTGCAGGTTTATTTTGTCCGTGGTGTTATATTTAAACTTCATATTATTTCTCATATTATAACGGAAGGTACATCAAGCCAAGATGCCGCAAGTACACCCTTACAAACGGTATCCTGTGAAAACTAAGATTTGGCGTAAGTTACTGCCCATATTTATGGATAGCCAAATTATAAATAAGAGACTGACAGGTGACTGGTTATATTGTCTGGCCTCAGCTCACGCCCACATCTCTAGGAAAACATTTGTCCGGGTTGTGCAGGGGCCTTCGTACATGTGGCCGCTTTCCACGGCTTAAGGCCTCACTGCGCACCCTGTCGTCACATTAGTGCCCTTTTCTCTTGGGTGGGTTTCGCCCAGTTACCTAAAGGATTGTGAAGGAAATCCTGCCTGTAACCAGCGCGTTGCCTTGTACGCGGCTTATCAGCCTTGAGCTGAATGGGTCACTTCCTTCTGTTGCTCCCCCGGGTTTTTGTTTTTAACCCTTACATACTTTGCTCTTTTTTTTTTTGTTTAGGAATTTTGCTTATAGAAGGCAGAGAGCGGGATACGTCACTCAAGCCCCCTTCACCCCCAGCTCATAATAGCGTGGGGAAAAACTTTGCACGTTGAGGTAATGCTCGTTCATCATCCCTCTTAAACTCTCACTGAGTGACTGGAGCACCTTTGCTTGTCCTTTGAAATCCGAGATGATTGACTGATTGATTGATTCCATCCCCAGGCCGCCTCAGTGTGTTTATGCAAGGTGTGCTGATGCAGAGGCATGTTTTAGTCGGTATCCCACATCCCGCGGGTGCTGGAGGATGGAGTCACTAAACATCAGGCCTTATGTAGGACAGAAGGAGAAAAATGGGTTGGGGGAGAACCTTGAATCACTGAAAAGGCTTGAGTTCAAACAGATGGTTTCTCGGTATGCCTGTGTAATTGTACTCCCTGGTCTTTGAAGCAGCAAAAGGACCTTGTGCATGAAACTGGTGTACTGACCTGAATGGGGGTGCAGTCACTTGAACTGCATTAGGTGGGTGTGTGACAAACACGCAGGCTTACCTTTTCAGTTGCCATAACACTAATTTATACCCTGTTATCTAGAGCAAAGCCTTTTGGTTTGAACTATGTGGTTACTGAATGACACGCAGGATGTTTGAAACTATTGTTTATTTAGGATTTGTTGATTATACCCAAATGGATTGGCTAGCATGGCTAATATTGTTTTTGTGCCTCATGGCTGAAAATCCCGGTGTTGAGTACGCTTTGCACTGGGAATTCTGAGAGGTGCTTTCCTTGCAAGCGATGAAAGGCGACTGCCTTTTTTGCACGGATTGCACCCCTTTCACAATAACTCCGGAATTATTCAAGGTCACAAAACATGCTGACACACAGCTGGCCATTCCCAAAATGAAAGTTAAGAAATGATCATATTCTTATATGTGGCAAAGGGATCTACACTCATGATGGCTGAGTAGTAAGTCACCCAAGATTTCTCCTAAGGTCAGAAGGTCATGAAACTAGACCCAAATGATTGATAAGTCCCAGAAAAGGGGTCCAGCTATTGTTTATTTGACTCAGGTATATATATATATATATATATATATATATATATATATGTGTGTGTGTATATATATATATATGTGTGTGTATAAATGTGTATATATATTATTTCTTAATAATTTAAGATTGAGTTTAAATTGTTAATTTGTTTTGTTTGGAGTAATATGATTATTATCACTTTTTGCAGTCAGTGAGTTAAACAATCTTGGATTGTTTTTGCATTGAATACTTTTTCCCATGCTGTAATTTTGTTGAATAACGAACATTAATCCTCATTGCTTAGTGTTAAGAGCTGAAATGTACTATCCTGTAGCATTGAAATCTGAAATTAAAGTATTTCACTTCACAGCACTAAGAAGTATCCACATGAAATTGCAAGCTCACCCCCCCCCAAAAGGACAGGCCATGAGGTAGGGGCTATCAGTCCATCACAGAGCATACACTCACAACAAAGGGTTAGGGTTAACTAAGTGCCCGTTTTTGGACTGAAAATCCACATGCCAGCAAGTATAAGGCTAGGGTGCTAACCATCGAGCCGCCTTCTAACAGCCTAGTATATATTTTAAGTGCATCATTTAAATTTTATTGGACTGTCTGATTGTTAGATGTCATTCGTGTAGGTGGCTCTGAGATATGAATATCGGTTCATGAATGAAAACTGTGATGTTTTCTATTTGTAGATCGTACCCTACTTCAGGGGTAGGGAACCTGATCCATGGAGAGCTGGTGTGGGTGCGGGTTTTTGGGAAACCTCTCAATCAGCCAATAATAAAGCATTGGTTGTCAGCTCCTGTCCTGGGGACCCAGTCTTATTGGCTGATTTAAAAGTCATCCCAAAAGCCGGCACCCACACCGGCTCTCCATGGATCAGGTTCCCTACCCCTGCCCTACTTTAATACCAAGTTACTGAATTGTTTTCTACCCAGGTGTACAAATGTGAAAAACTGTTGGTCCCGTTGGGTAACAACAGATGTGATGTAATGAGACACACATTCCGTGTTTCCAGGCGTTGTTGCCACAGGAGACATTAGAGATAAGGGACGCGTAGAGGGAATGGTGTTACCAAAACTGCAGGAGCTCTGCGCTTAGACAACAAATGAGTGCCACGAGTGATCAGGAACCTCTTGAGAAGAATGGGTATTGAAATTAGGAACATGAATGCAGGTGAGAATATGCTAATATCTTCTGTACACCACAGGCCATTAACTGCAGCCAATGGGTCTCCCTGATCACGTGACTTGATTTGTGAGCAGTTCGCTTGGGGTTAATACCCATTGGGGCACTGGTGATACATATGAGTAGCTCTGCTTTCTTTATTAGAATTTACATCTGTATCAGTTACTTGTGTGCTGTGGTAGGAAACTTCATTTTCATAGTAATGTCAGGAAGACTGAATTAGAGATGTTTCCTTATGAAGTATGATACTATTAAACCTTAGTTTAATGGAGAATTTTGTTCACATGCGCTATCAACCTATTAAGCTTTTACGCTCCCATGGAGATTGGTGGTTTGTATTGCTTAATATAAGATTAACAGGCTGCGAAGTCTGGAGAAGGGCACCCTTAAAATGTCTGGTTATTATGATGCTGCCA
Source organism: Petrocephalus sullivani (assembly GCA_026780845.1). Lineage (NCBI taxonomy): Eukaryota > Metazoa > Chordata > Actinopteri > Osteoglossiformes > Mormyridae > Petrocephalus > Petrocephalus sullivani. The sequence goes on along the minus strand of JAODKM010000095.1, from coordinate 1,780,408 downwards.
AACTGTCTAAGGCTGATATTAGATACTCTCAATTTCACAGTCGAAGGTAATTTAATTTTCATCACAAAGGAAGATTTATAAGAAAGAAAGGAGGGTGCACGAAGGACAACAATTAAAGAGAATAATTAAAGACTATGGTATATAGAGGGATTCAGTGAATCTACTGTTTAATTTAAATATCACAGAATTTAGGAGACAAAACCAAAATTGAAAAGTTGCATCAACATGGCAATGGAGCAAAAGAAAAAGAAACACCGAAACTTGTCTTCTGTGTTTCTGATGCAATTTGTACATTGGGCCGGACGCTCCTCAGCATCACCTTTGAATGTCTGAAATCTCTCATTGGATGCTCACTTCCTTTGTCATGCAGTGTGCTCCTATCACCTTCAGTTTGCAGGTGTAACGCTCCATTCCATTTGAACTCGGAAGTCGGAAATTCTAAGCTCCTACTCGGTAATTTCAGCTGGGATGTCCCCTGGAGTCGGAATTCCGACTCTGCAGCCCCAACCTCAGAATTCAAGATGGCTGCACCCTTTATCAACACAAGTGAAAGCTGTTGTTTTGTATTGTCCAAATGCTGTCTGTGGACATGCTGGTCCAGCACTTGTGTGCTCAGAATACTGCATAATGTGTTATCAACTGATATTTCTAACAATGAACCAGGCTAGAACTAGGGCCTGTTTTTGAAAGCAGGTTTTCTTGCTTAGCTAGATAACTTGTAGGATTTAAGGTAGTCTGAGCTAATGATCAGTGAATGAAGATAATTGTCAGGCTAAGCAAGAAATCCTGCTTTTTGAATCAGGTCCCTGGTATTCCTAAATGGCTTTATGACTTGTAATGGAACATAGTTAATGTGGGCGTGACGTCATTCCCAGCTGACTTCTGACTGCAGCGTTCCAGTTGTACTCGTAACTCATAAATTACGAGTTCACGACCGGAAGTTGCAGCTGGAACGCCCCCCCAAAGTGGGAATTCAAAGTCGTGAACTGGGAGGAATTGACACAACCTCGACTTCAGAATTCAAGATGGCTGCGCCCTTTAATCAACAGAAGTTGTTGTAGTTTTATTAGCACTCGCGTCTTTTGTGGCTCATTAAATTGGTCGACACGCCATATTGTCCAGCCACTACATGTGAACATGTTGCTAGGGTGTTTTTATGTACAAAATACTGTGATATTGGGATTTCCCACTTAGCCGGATAACCTGGCAGATTTAAGGTACTTGTAGTCCCCAGCATTGCTAAATGGTTTTCCGACTTGTTGTACTGGACCGCGGTGAACCTGTGCGTGACGTCATTCCCAGTTACGAGTTCCGAGGTAACTGGAACGCACCATAAGCCCTGGTTCGGCAGTCCAACCTGCATCATGTGATGCTTAGTGGTAGAATAATAAATTAAGATGATATACCTTACATGGCAAATGTTCAACAACTGGGGGCTTCTCCAAGCAGCCATAAAGCAGTCTATTGCTGTGAATATTGGACCAAATATTACCTTTCTAATCTGTATCCATGCACTAAGGAAACTGACGTTCCATCTGTAAAATGCAAGTGCTCCTCAGAAGGGGACCTATGTGCAGTCCCTTCTTGTAACCCAAAGTCCAAGGGAATGGAGGTATGAATTGCTCATATGCTGAAAGCCCCGGTACATACAGAAGGATAATTATGGATGGGTGCTTTCGAAAATGTCATTTGTGCTTTCTCCTTTGGAAACAATGGGCAAGCGTTTTGCCACTTTTGGATGGCATTGGGAGAAATCATGTAGTAAGATTCAGGATTCAGGATTCTTTAATTGTCACATGCATGGTTATACAAGGTACAACAAGCAGCGAAATGCCCCTGAACCGCTCTTTTGTAGAGCTGAAGTTTGACGGTATAGCACCACCTGCTCAAGTTAAACATTACTCATTATTTTCCTCCACTGAATTCCTAAGTTAAGTTCTCTTTGTGGAATTGTTTTCCAGTTTCATGACAAAGTGTTGTATGAGCAGCCCCCAAGAGCTTATTTTTGGGAAGGGATGAACCTGAGCTCACTCACCATTCCCACAATGATTCACAGTTAGAATGGCATTGTTTTGTTAAGACTGCTGGCAACAAGCACCTGCAGAGTTTTTTTTTTTGCAAAAGGCTTTTGCAGGTGGCGACAGCAAAATTGTACACAGCAAACTGAAAATAGCAGATGAGTACAACAATCTTTTGCCAAAAAATGAGCATACAGAACACTTCTGCTTGCTAGTCTGCGGAAAGGGTTCCAGTAATATTATTTATTTATTTGCTTATTTTTTTGCAATGTGAAATGAGAGGGCCAGGAGTAGTTGGATAGAGGGACATATTAAAATCTTCTGTGTGTGTACGTCAAACGTGCATGGAAGGACACTAACCATGCTGCAGTGTTGACATACAACATGATAATTTTTTACTACTTTTTGATGATGGATGGTGGGTAGTTTTGTATGGCAACTCACATGGGTGAGCCCATGCGTAGTGAGCAATGGAGATCCTTTTTTTTGATAAAACACTTGTGAATTTTAAAGTAGCTTGAACACTTAAATTGTAGGTTTCTGTGAAGTAATGGTTTGTATCCATTGATTTGTCAAGTTCTACAAAATTCATTCAACATGAAATAATATAAAAAAAACATTATTCGGCATTAATGTTTGGCAGTCATATGATTTAAAAGTTCAAGGTGTCTGTCACTGAAGTTTTTAAAATGATCTTTCCATGTAGAAGATGGTGCCCAGAACCTAATTTTTGTTGACTGATTTACCCTTGGGTCACATAGAAAAACTGGCTGTTTCGTTTTAAGAATACCGCCACCCATATGACCTGCTTTGCTTTAGGTCAGTGTTTCCCAACCTTTTTTCTGCTACGGCACAACTTCCATAAAGTGGTGTTTTTCAGCCGGCTTGGGCTGCAGTGATTCATCGTGTAACTCAAATAACTCGATTACAAAAAATTCTTGATGCAAATTCTGTGCTACAAAGCTTTGTTTAATCCACACGACTAGTGATCACGCCTGGAGTATTATTACTGTGGCACAGTGTGCTTGCGCTGCATTATGTTGATAAAATAACAGACAAAGAAAATTAATACATTAGCTGTCATTAATATACTAAATAATATGTTGTTTTTATATGTGCACAGCATTAGCTGTTAATGGTTATCATAATCAATAATGACCAAAGGTAGCTTAGTAGCTACCACGGCTAATGTCCCCATTTTAGTGATTACTTTGTCAATTACTACTGACGCAGGGTAACGTTACATGTTAAGTTGTTTTGGTTCTCAATGGCTTCATAATTACAGTTAGCTGCACTGCTACCATGTTAATACAGCTGACTAACATATTAGTTTACCGCTTTCTTTGGGTCACATGGGTCAATGTAAATTTACTACCAAATTTATACAGAAATAGCTTAAATTATTTTATGGTAATTTATTTGCCAAAAAAATACTGTGTTGCAGTAAAGTGTCTGCATTATTATGTGCGATTTTTAAGTGCTGCATTTGCAAACAGTGCTCAAACAAAAAGTACTTTTTTTTCAGATTATTCCGTATCACCCATGTCGAATTACTTTAAATATCATCATTATGGTATGCAGTTTAACCATTAAAACCAATAAGTTGTTAATTTTAAGAGATTTTTTTCACTTTTGAATAGTTACTATTGCACTGTAATCAGACAAAAGTATTTCTTATCCGATTAGTCGTTGTAATACTCGATAGAATACTCGATTACTTAAATAATCGCTAGCTGCAGTCCTACAACCGGCACACCAGCTGAAAATATGCTGCTTTAGGTGTTCAGAACCTGGTTTGATGAGACTGACAGCCAAATGAATAAAAATACCTACACAGCTGGGGTTTGCTTGGCAGAACTGTTTACCATATGCATGTGCATAAAAACATGTACCATGTCTTCTGAACATCATGTACATGTAGGAGCAAGTTTTAGTTTCGCATGACAGAGAAAACAGGAAGTTGGCAGTTGGGGTTAGAGCAGTTCTCTGATGCTGACATGATTTTAGGGCCTTGGGACCTGAAGTGACATAACAGTTATAAAGAAAGAAGGCCCCTCCCTGAGAATGGCGGGCAAGAGCAACAGCCAATTAAAAGTCAGGCTGGTTGGCTGATTCATGTTCAAATTTGGCGCTCAGTCTACGTGCATCCCCCAGAACAGTTGAGAAACCTTTTTGTGGTGTCATAATACGCAAAGGAAGGGTGTTTTCTGTCTTCATATGATAAGTGCAAGATTTTTTTCCTTTTTTCTTAACGTCTAAATTGTGGTTTGAATTGGCGCCAGGGCTCGATGACCTATCTGCATCTCACTGAATGCCCATTGTTTGTAGGCCTGCCTTTCCATCAGCAGGGAAACCCTCACATGTTCATAGAAACAATGATCTGTTGCTGAGATTTGACTTTCTCCATCAGTCATGGCGTCAATTAGGAGAATGTTTTCCCTGTTCTATCTCACGTGTCCTTGGTTCTACAAGGGCTGGAAATACAGCCATCTTACAACATTACTGAAAACACTGAATATGTAATGAAAATTCCTTCATCTAATTAGGATGAACAGTAAGGTCCTATGGAATGGGTCAGTGCTGAGCAAGAAACAATTATTATTATTATTATCAACATCATCATCAATAATAATCATAATAATAAAGGCCAGATTCTTCTGTTAGACATTCCATTGTCTGTGACGGTCACATTAAAGGGAGAGCATTGTGCTATCTGATGTTACGCCTTCCCATTGGTTCCTGTTTTAGCATGAATACAGAGGTTTTCAATATAGACAAAATGTGTCCCTCCCCCTGATTGGCAGGCTGACTGTGATTCGACCAGGTAGGTAAGAAGGACAGTGGAGCACACACAGGCAGATGTTTTAGCATTTTGCATTAACTTACTATTTGCGCTCCCAAAGGGGGACTTTCAGGAACAAAATAACCATGTTGTCTGTTATCAGAGAGAAACAGTGTCTATTGTCATGTATGCACTTTGTATACGTGTAGACCCTGAACACATGTACAAATAAGCGTGTAACATAGGAACTCTGTACTGTTCCCCGAACATGTTCTTGATGTCTTTTTTTTTTAAGTCAGGAGGAATCCAATGTTCTCCTCTGACAATATTCATAATGCAAGAGATTCTTTGGCCAGAAAATGCTGGCTATTCTTTAATGCACTAACTTATTAACTTCAATTCACAGTCCAGTTCCTGGGGACAGCATGACCTGACGAAATCTTACCGTGTGCAGGGTCCTACTTAATTTTTATCAGTACACGTCAAGACAGGGGCTTCTTAGAGAGCAAATTTGTAGTGACTGACACTTATCTGCAGAGTGGAGGGAGGACTTATTAGGAAACCCATGTCTGCATGTCCAAGAGGCCCTGGGGCCTGTTTTGGTGCCGAGGGGTCTGAAAGGTGACACTTAAGTACTTTCCCAAGGCAAGAGGAAAACAAATTGTTGCCTTTCAGTACTACTCTTGGAGAACAGGGTGGGGGTAGGTGCAGACTTCTCAAAACGCAATGCATGAGGCTTACACAGCTTTTGAAATGACACCGTTATCACTTTCGTCATCACAATCGCCTATGCCACCACTGCCCTAAAGAAAAAAAAAACATACGACCATGCCTACTACTTTTCAGAAGATAAATGTTGTGACATTTTATGTAATTTTTATATCGGACATAAACACACCATGTTGTATCAGGCATTTTAAATAGTCCAGGTGTCTAACAGCACAAAAAGTGAAATGTCTTCACAATAGGTAAAGAACATATTACCTAAAAAGCAACAGATATATGTTCCATGAAGGAAACTATGTGGATGGTCAGAATGTTCCAATTCTCATTTTTAGTGCAATGACTGAAACAAACAACTTTTAGAGGAACATGAAATAGGCAAACAATCCTGACATAAGAACTAATGGACAGTAACAACGAAGAGGAAGGGAGGAAACCGTCCATGAGATTCACATGCATGTGAGGGTGAGCTTGGGGATCACAGTGCAGAGTTGGCTAATGTCCAGCACTCCTGGATGCTGGTCCCCTGGTAGTTGGGGCTTAAGTTAAGGACCTTGCACAAGGCTCCAACAGCAATATCAGTCTGCCAACCCTGGGATTTGAGCTGGTGAGCTTCCAATCAGAGGCACAGAGGCCTAACCTGCTGAGCCACACACTGCCCTTCCCCCCCTCCAAGAAAAAACATTGATAAGGACTTATGCAAATGTAGGCTAGGCCCCAGTCAGCCATAAATACATTCAATTGCTACCAACTGCCTTTGAATTATTCCCGGACTAGGGTATAATTGAGAAGGAAGAAAGGCACCAGATAAACATGAAGGAGTTATTCTGCAGTTTTTTACTACCTTGTAAGTATCCTTACAAGTGGTTGTATTGTACTGGAACATTTAATAAAACGGTTGTTGTCTTGGCCACATCTTTCTGGAAACCTAAATTTGAATCTCAGTTTTCGGGTTAAATACTAGTTATAAGTATTAGCAGAGTTGGGAAGCATTTCAATTAAATGCATTTAAGATATGTATTTAATTTGTATTTTGTGATTTGTATGTTGCTGGATGGAAAAAATCAGATGTAATTTGTAATTTAATGTAATTTGTAGTGTCATTTTATTTATAATTTTTTTATCATTTATCATCAATTATCACCAGGCTCATCACCATCTTTGTCTAGATACAAGTAAATCACGTGACACGTCCTGTTGGGCCCAACTTGCTCATTGTAAACTTAGTTGTTCCATGACCAGTAATCCAAGGAAAGAAACTACTTTGGTGCTCAGTGCAAATTGCCTTAATGTAAACTAGTACATAATGTACTAAAATGTATCAGATATTGTGTCACAGTATCCGGGTTTTTGAGCGTATATCTGAAAAAGTGTATTCTTTGAATTGTGCATGTTTGACACCCTACTATAGGAGAAAGTGGAAAATGCACGCATTATGTTAATTAAGTTGTTGGTGTGCTTCCTTGCGCGTGCACATGCTCACATCAGCACCCCCGTCGGCCATTGCCACTAATTCTGTGGGAAACACTGGGTTTAAATTAAAGCTGTAATGGTTCTGAAAACGAGACTGAAACCACGATATGAGATTGTGAACATTTTGTATCGTGGTTCCGTCTCCCGGATCCCCCCAAGCCCAACCAGCTGTTCAGCTCACACCACGTTACTAGTGTTACAAAAATCCATGTAAATTACAAAATTCATTTTCTATTTAAAGTTGGGAATGCTGTACATTTTGTAATAGTACACATTACTAGGGCTGTAATGACACACATATTTGTCATGTACCATTATTGTTTTACATGTATTTTTGTATTTTCAAATTACAATTTAATTGTATTTTAATTAATTACATTTTCTCACACCAGCATTTTGCATTTTATTTTGTTGCCTTTGATGAGCAAGTACTTTTTGATGAGCAAGTGCCCATCTCTGAGCATAAGTACAGGGAGATGCCACCATGTTACAGAATAATGCAAAATGAGTTTAGTAGCGTATTGACCAACATGCTATGCTCACTACGTTTACTGTTTCTATGTTTATTATTAAGCTAATAATGTATTAAATGATTAAGGGGATCATTTATTTACATAAAAATCACAAAGACAAATGTGCCGCTTGAGAATTTCCAGCCAGTGAGCTCTGATTTGTGTAAACAAAACACGTCTTGAGGCTTAGATTGAATTCCCCCCCACGAGGGTCAGCTTCTGGCTTTTGTAGGCACATAGATGAGGATCTTTTTTACTGGGTGTTTATATTTCAGTTCCTTTGGGTCCCCTTTCCCAGAATTCTTGTTTTCTCTTTATAAATAGCAGGAAGGTTTGATCTGGGGGTCTGATAATGACCTTTTTCTTTTGCTTATTGTCACCCCACCACCACCACCTTCCAAAATCTAAAGCGTGTTCCCATCTAAACGTGACTTCTAGATTATGGTGGAACATTGTTGGAAGACTGCTTTCAGACTCATCCGCTCCTGTGCAGAATCAGAGTTTTGTTTTTAAGCTTGATTGCCTCTGGTTTTAATGGGAGTGCTTAGCATACCAGAAACCAAGCTGACAGTGCAGCGGGGGGGGGGGGGGGGGGGGTTCTGGCTGACCCTTTAAACGCGCAGGTGTTCCGGGGGGGCTGAGGGCTAGGAACTTGCCCGGGAAAAGCGGGGGAGGGGGGGGGGCAGTGAGAAGGGGTTGGGGGTGGGTGGTTG
>JAODKM010000095.1:1751470-1767934 GCA_026780845.1 Petrocephalus sullivani | reverse complement strand
GTATTTTTACGTAACAGCAGTGAGACATGCTCAGGCTGTTGTGTGGTTCTGTATAACACAGATTCCTGTATTTTTACCTGACAGCAGTGAGACATGCTCAGGCTGTTGTGTGGTTTTGTATAACACAGATTCCTGTATTTTTACGTAACAGCAGTGAGACATGCTCAGGCTGTTGTGTGGTTCTGTATAACACAGATTCCTGTATTTTTACGTAACAGCAGTGAGATGTGCTCAGGCTGCTCTGTGGTTCTGTATAACACAGATTCCTGTATTTTTACGTAACAGCAGTGAATAATAATACAAATTCCTGTATTATTACCCGACAGCAATATGACACGTGCAGGCTGCCCTATGGTTCCTTACAGCACAGATTCCTGTAATTTTACCCAACAACAGTGAGACATGCTCAGGTTGCCCTGTGGTTCTGTATAACACAGATTCCTGCATTTTTACCCGACAGCAGTATGACATGCTCAGGCTGTTTTGTGGTTCTGTATAACACAGATTTCCGTGTTTATACCCGACAGCAGCGAGACATAGTCAGGCTGCTCTGTGGTTCCATCGCACATAAATTCCGCTAGTTGTACCAAGACACACTGAAACATGGTTAGGTTGCTTTGTGGTTCCATACAGTACAAATTCTTGCATTTTTACCCGACCGCAGTGAGACACAGTCAGGCTGCGCTGTGGTTCCTGCATACTACATTACGTTGGACTGAGTGGCGTGAAACTGCCGAATCTGTTCCCAGCTGTGCTTCATAGCTTTAGACTTTAACTGCTCTTTAAAAGCTTCTAATGAGCATCCTGGGGAGTGAAGTACAGTGCAGGGCAACTACTTATCTGGGTAGGGTGGGGTGTGGGGGCACTTTTACATCTGTGCCCAATTACTAATGAAACCAGTCACCAGGTGGCACTAAAGTATGACATGCTCAGGCTGTTTTGTGGTTCTGTATAACACAGATTTCCGTGTTTATACCCGACAGCAGCGAGACATAGTCAGGCTGCTCTGTGGTTCCATCGCACATAAATTCCGCTAGTTGTACCAAGACACACTGAAACATGGTTAGGTTGCTTTGTGGTTCCATACAGTACAAATTCTTGCATTTTTACCCGACCGCAGTGAGACACAGTCAGGCTGCGCTGTGGTTCCTGCATACTACATTACGTTGGACTGAGTGGCGTGAAACTGCCGAATCTGTTCCCAGCTGTGCTTCATAGCTTTAGACTTTAACTGCTCTTTAAAAGCTTCTAATGAGCATCCTGGGGAGTGAAGTACAGTGCAGGGCAACTACTTATCTGGGTAGGGTGGGGTGTGGGGGCACTTTTACATCTGTGCCCAATTACTAATGAAACCAGTCACCAGGTGGCACTAAACTCCCTGGAGAAAAGGATAATGCCTCTGCCCATCACTCACTGTTCATTTCAGACTACTTATGGACCACATCTCAGCATGTGTAGGCACAGCTGTTGGGGGCCGTGCATGTATCACCCATGTGGTTACCTTCACCTGAGTGCAGCACGGACCTGTTCATCTGGTCTGTCACACAAGCCACTGTGTACGGAAGGAGCTTAAGAGGGCAATCAAATTAGGAATTAGGAAGTGCCACCTTTACACACAAAGAGGTGACATATTTCCTTCAGCACAAACCGAGTATAACATTTCCACCAAATTCAAGGTAAAGAGACATTTTGGCCAGAAATTTGGTTTATGCAAAATTTTAAGATCCCTTTCCTGTTAAAACAATTAGCAAGTTCCCTTGATGTCCCTTTGAATTTAACTGAAGATACTCAAATAGGTTGTGCTTCATACAAGTGCACTAAGTGTCTCATCACAGTGACATTTAGGTATCAACTGAAAATGCAAGTGAAATAATATAACCTGGCTAGTATTAAACAGGATACACTGTTTACTTGGATCTTTCTCCAGCACAGGTATACACCCAGGTGTTACCCAGGTGACAGACGGAGTTAATTATGAGGAGTCAGGTGACTCACAGGTGTGGGGCTTTGGAGTGCTTGAGTGGAGCTGTGTCTGTGTGTGTGGGAGAGTGACTGTGTCATGTGTTTGTTTGTGTATCTGTGTTTCTGTGTATTTGTCTTAGTGTAGGTGTCATTGTGATTATACATGTGTACATGAGTTTGTGTTCTCTGTCCTATGAAGAAAATTTGGGAAAACGCACGTACAGAGATACCAAAACCAGAAAACCAGACATTATAGTCATCCCCTCAGACAATTTCCCTTTTTTTCGATCTGATCTGCATAAAAAAAATTGAAGTGAAAACATTTAGCTTGTTATCAGCTTTAAACTTTTGTCTTTTGTCGGTTTGGGTCCGGAATTATTAATTTCAAAAGCCAAGGGTCACAAAGACGGGATCACAAACAATTGTTTGTATGTGTGTGTTGTGTAAGTGTGTGTTTGTCAGTGGCCTTCAGTATGTGCTTTTGGCTGTGTGTTTTCTGTGTGTGTGTGTGTGTATATATATATATATATATATATATTTGAGTATATGTGTCTTTACTCAGTGTGAGTGTGTTAGTCCGTGTATGTGGGTGGGTGTGTGTGTGTGTGTCTGGACGTGTTGCTGTTTGTGTGGGTGTGTATTTATCTTGGGTTCTCTCAAAGGCCCAGGTTCCCATGCCTCCCATGGCCCACTGGGCGCTTCCAGTTTCTGTCTGAAGCCTAAGACTAATTGGAGCTCTTGCTCACCCCCTCCCTAGCCCCCCCGCCTCATTAATCAATGAGAGGAGCCATACCCTCTCTCTCGCCCTTTCTCTCTATCGTTGCCCTGCAGCTAGGGCACTGGGGAGCGTGGGGGCTGCACTCTGGTGATGTGTAGCCTTCCCCTGTGCATCTGCATCCTGATCCCAGGGCACCCGCCTTCCGCAGAAACAAAAGGCATCTTGTCACATCGTGACCGAGGGCCTCGGGGCTATTCAGGGAGGGGGGGCAGATGAGGAGCAGCCCTGCAGACAGGCCGGCGAGTCACCTGAAGCCTCACCCTTCAGGATCGGCAGCAGATTCACTGTGCTGCAGTCATTTAGCAATAAAAAGAAATAAAAAGAAAAACATGGCCTAGATTATCAGGTGCGAAACATTCTTCTCTGTATTAATCACCAAAAGATTCTGAAAACAGTTTGTGTTTGGCTGGCTCAGGAAAGTTTGGGAAAGATTAGGTAACGAAAATGTAAATACTGTGGCTTTGCACAGTTTTTTTTAAGGTGAGCAGGGTGTAACTGGGTGACTGCGGTGGGGCCTGGCAGAGGACCCGCCGGCAGCATGTGATACAGTCTGCTGAGCAGCCACACTTCCTGAATCGAGTGGAACACGCTGTTCTTATCACTTTTTTCACTCGTTTGAAAGCTATTGTGACACTTTATAAGTGGTTTGGTACTGCATGAAACACACATTTAATAGTCATTTTGTTTACAATGAGTGGTGTCTTTCAGCGCTGAGTGGTGGTTTGACAAAAAGCTTTTCAGCTGCTATTACTCATAATGCCCAATTACCATATGCATTTATTGCTTGATATCTGAACTTGTATTTGATATTTTGTATCATTGCATTGAAACAACGTATACAGTCATTGGGTCCCTCACCTTCTTCAGCTAATGGAAAGCTCTCCATCTGTGGAAAGTCATTTGTATGCCAGCCAGCGCTTCAACCATTACTCTTAGTTACTAAGCTATCTGAATAAATGTTACTATCTCTATCTATCTGTGTACACTTCATTTGAGAAAACGTTAACACCATCAATAGTATATTGTATTTATGTGCTTTTAAAGACAAGCATATGTGTAAACTGGATACACCAGTATTTACCCGATTTACCCGCATTTGGAGCAGCTCGGACGCGCGAAAGGGTTTGACTGAAAGCAGCTTTACCCGCGGTAATTCCGCAGAGCTCGCAGTTCGAAGCGAGTGCGGAGAGGGGCGCTTTTACACTGCGCTTGGATTTGGCGCCATCTAGCGGACAAGCTAGGCGGAGTTAGCGACGCGCGGTCCGCTGCCTTTCAGGTCGGTCTATAAATGCCAAAAGGACACCTAAGTTGGGGGTGAATACTCGCTTTAGTAATAACTGAATCGTTATATAGCAATAATTTATTGTTTTAAAATACGACTTTGTGCAAAGTTATAGCATTTTTAAACCCGCTTAATGTGTTCTTTTAAAAATCTTAATAGATTTGTGTCACGTTAAAGACTATTCCGGTAATCTGGGAAGATTCTCACGCCATACCCCACTGCGCGTCAAAGCAGTCGCCGGGTCACCTGGTGGACGAACCGGAGCCTTTGTGTCAGACTAGTCATGCATGAGTAGTTAGTTGGCCTTACAACAATCAGATACGCCGTGCTGTAAATCACCCCAAGTTGCTGCCTCGCGTGTGTGTCACACTGGAGTTAAGGGCATTGTCATAAAACCGTCTCCATCCATGCATACTTATCCAGCCTCTTACTCTGAGCTGGGTCGGGAGGGGCCCCTTACTCTCCCGACATGCTAGATTTATGACCATTCGTTTAGCGTTAAGTCTAAATGAATAATACCAACAAAGAAAATTTAATAAACACAATGGTTTTATTTTCACTTCTGTGAAAAAACAGAATACACAAATAATGCAGATTTATCGTTGTAATGTACTCTGTGATCGGCCCAGCTCGGGGGCCGCAGGTAATTGCGTGCCCTGGCTGTCCTGCCCGCCCTGACCCTGCGCCTCTCTGGGGGTCTGTATGGGCAGCTATCCTATGGGAATCCCTATCCTATGGGAATCCGTGCGTTTGCACAGCGATCGGCGAGTCCGCTGTGCTTATGAATAAGTGAATGTTGTGGGTTTCCTTTTGCAGTCAAGTCTTTACCATGTCTCGTATTGTTGTTAGTCTTTAACTGTGTTTCACAAATATTTCTAGCGCAGGACCCAGCAATGGAAATGTTGCAATATCGCTTCCGTTTTAAGTCATGTCCCCAGTAGCCTGACTTACACCATATCAACGTTTTTTATATTACGGCAGGTGAACCTGGCTGCAAAGTCATAAAAGTAATTGAACAGAACACAGCTTACTTTCTATGTTTCCGTGTGGTCCACTAATAGATTCTTTATTTTTTGTGTTTTAGGATGCAGAACACACTTAAAAGCAATGTATTATACCTATATTATCAAATGCAGCGATGGCTTGCATCTGATTAACTGCAGGGTTACTGCAGACTAGCATTAAGAAAAGTTATCGAGACGCAAACAAACCCGAACACCGAAAACGATGGAAGTCCGGTGTTATTGTAGTTGCGGGGTCTGGAGTCGGGTGCCGGGCGCCGGCGCGCATGCGCGGCTCGTCCCGTCGGCGGCCAATTTAGCGCATTATATGCGCGTCTAAGTGATCGTTGAGAAGTTCAGCTCAGCGCCGGGCCGTCGTGCTATTACATGGGCCGCTGCCGGCCCCTTAAGTGCTGCCGTTCCTCAAGACAAATGGTGCTAATGGCGAGCAAAACTCCGGCAATAAAGGCAGGAAATCGCTGGTTAAAGAGGCCCGTGTAACCCCTGTCACTTTGGAGTGGCGCAGGAAGCCTTAAGTAACAGTTATTCTCCCAGGTTATATTATTAAAAATGATTCAGAAAGACGAACTCTCTGTACGGGCGGTATTTTACCGTGGAGATATATTTTCTTAAGAATCTACGGCACAGCAGGAAAAAAATCCATTGCGTAGGGGTGACATTGTGGGTAAGAAACTCAATTTGGGGAAAAATTGTAGGTTTCACTATTGTACCTCTGAATAATGAGCTTAAACTTAAATTAGCTCAGTAACAGTTGGTTTAAATACAGCACAAAAGCAACCCTTAAAGAAATTTCTTCTGTCTAAGATTATGGTGCTGCTGTGGCCATAAACGGGACACCTAAACAGGTACTAAAAGCTGTGCTCTTAAAGCGGGCATTTGCCCTGTAGCCTTCTGTAATTTAAAGGAACAGCTTTTGATCTTCGGGACCATGCAGAGTTGTTGGTGTTGTAGACGCGTCTCTCATCTGCAGGTCCTCGTCTTACATAGAGTGTGGAGCATCCGTCACACTCGGGATGATCAGTTCCATCGAGGCGGCAACTGCAGTGGAATTAGAGTAGAAGCATTTCAGGTTGTTAAGTGACTTTTTGAAGCCTGGAGGAGTCACATATTGCCACCACTATTCATAAACCGGGGTGGTTATTAGTGCAATTCATAAGGGGGAAAGTCACACACTGCATTTCCAGCAAGACATCAAAGCCTCTTCAGTATGCAGGAGTGGCGTGTGATGCTGTGGTGTTCCCTTGGTAACTCCACTGCGTTTAATGCAGTGCCCCTTCTTCAAAAGCTTTGGCCCCTATAAGCATGCATGATGAACATGATTCAGACTTTATGTGCCTCCCTGCTCTCCATGGGGATATTCACTTACTTCTGTTGACTTCCAAAAGTGCCCCCACCTCAGAAAAAATATCAGCCTTCATAATAAATTTCTCTTATTATAGGCAGCTTCCCGGGGAATCACCCATAATTTTGTTCTTTATTTATTTTTTTAAAGAAGCATTCAATTAGGTTAATAGACTTATTTTGTGACCCCCAGATAAACAACCTAAGATCTACTCTGCGTTTGTTAATCCTGCGATTTGGGCTCTTCTGGACCAGGTTCTAGAGGCCAGCGTCTGCCAGATAAATGAGTGTAGTGCCAGGGGCAGGCTGGCCAGCCCTGCAGCCGCCTGTGTTTGTGGAGGGCCTGATGGCAGGTGGGCACTGCATAGCAGATGCTTTGGGAGCAGGGAGGACGATGGACAGAAGGCTGAAATGCTTACATGCAGACGGTGTTACTGTGGGCATTGATTCATTGTCTGAAACTGAAAATTCCCAACTTTGTTTCTAAATCTGAGTTGAACATGGGATTTTTACTTTTATCCAGACTAACTTCTAGTGTGATGCTTCTTTATACCACTTTTAATACACTGGTGGAATTCGGGTCGGAGTAATGCAGTGCTTAGCTCTGTTGCCTCACACTCTGGAGGGTTCAAGTATCCACCATGGCTCCAGGTGTGTGGAGTTTGCATGTTCTCCCTGTTTCATCCTGGGTTTTCCTCCAGGTACTCCAGTTTCCCCCCACAGTCCAAAAACATGCTGAGGTTAAATGGAGTAACCAAATTGCCAGTAGGTGTGTCTGTGAGTGTGCCCGTCGATGGGTTGGCACCCCGTCCTGCCTTGTGCCCATAGCCTCTGGAATAGGCTCTGGACCCCTCGCAACCCTGAACAGAACAAGCGGTTACAGAAAATGTATAGAATTCACATCAAGCTCCTAGCTCAAGGGTCCCAACACTAGAGGTATGAGGCAACAGTGCCAACCTTCCCTGATCTCCAGGAGTATAATACTACTTTAAAAAGTACGTTGATACAGCTGCAGGAGAGTCCTTGGTCTCCTAAGAAGGTTAAAGGAATCACATGTGTCCTGCAGTGCCATGGGGAAAAGCCAGGCCTCTGCTCCTTACTGTCACTAGCTCTACTAGTGCTGTTATCAGACTGTATTGGTTAAGGTGTCATTAGTAATGGAGACTGGAGCTGATACATGTGGATAAAAAGTATAAAGTTTAGTACATTTTCTCACTTCTACTTACTGTCTTCCATTAGCCTCCACAGGAAGCAATTAAGATGGTAACCGTTGATATTAAATATATTAAAGTAATGGTCTGTGTTTTGACTCAGCTTTTTAATTACATAGGGCTGGTTTTTGCCTGTTCAGTTTATGTGACTTATTTTAGGATTTTCATTAGCTGTGTCTTATTCAACTGTAACATTTTTATCGCCTTATGTGGCTTTGCTCTATTTCCTATCTGTCAGACTTCTTTATTCTAAGCACCCAGAACTCATTTGTCATAGTTTCACTTTCTCCTTTTCTCAGGCATAATTATATATTTGTGCTCAAGACTTCATTGCGAAATATCTGGAGAACAAATACTTAAATCGATGAAAATATTAACAGCAAATGCCTTTTGAAGCAGCGCAAGCAGTTTTGGACTAAATGACACGCAAGATTAAAAAGCAGCGGCAGCATGATTAAAGCGGCAGCAATTTGTCATTAAGGAAATGTGTCTAGAATACTGTGGTGTTTATGTGTGGGAAGGCAACAGGGAGCGTCAGACGGAAACAATGGTGTCAAACTCACATCACTTCATGGAGGCCTAGTGACATTGTTCAGTTGATAAGCACAATGCTTTTCACTGGTGTGGCATAAAGGTCTCATTGGTCAAGCAGCTGGCTCGACTGGGCAGAGGGGCTCACCAGGGTTAGGGTGAAAGAGCATGGCGTGGGATGGGACAGGTGCTGGACTGCCAGGGTAAGGATGGCGGAATCTGAATTTTCTGATGAAATTGCTTACATTTCAAAAATGTTTTTAAGGTTCTTCCATCTAGAATGGAATGAACTCAAAAACAGCATTCTTTTTGTGGGCCAGTTGTTAATTTCAATAATGATTAGCTGAACCTAAAACTTAGTAGTCTTTGGAGGGAAAATGACAAGACCAAGTCGAAACCTTCATTATCTCCCCACCAGGGTGCATGCCACTGTTTTCTCCTGCCTGCCAAGTTGTTCTCTGCACGCTGACTCATGGACTGCTTCCTCCTATAGCAAGTCCTCTTTAGAGCCTGCTCCCAGTCAATTATCACTGCATTCCTGGGGCTGTGACTGCTCCTAAATATAACAACACTGCACATACTCACCTGTTTATGTGTCTGTCTGACTGTCAGTGAATGGGGTTTTGCTGCTGGGCAGCTGTCCAGCAGCGTGTCAAAGGGAATTATTCATTTTTCTCCAGAACCTTCCACACGAGGGGGAAGCTTGAAGAAAAGATGGGGCGGTCGTTGTCACCATGGACTGATGCTTTTGGAGATGCGCTCCTCAGACACCTGACATGTGGCCATTTGGGAGGCAAGAGTGTGCAAAGATAAGTGTAGGCAACAAGCCTCTTCGTCTTTAATGACAGCCCATGGAAGATCACCGGTGTGATGGGCGTCTTGGAGGAAGGCAGGACTGCCTCTCGAACGCCTTCATATATGTAATTTATATTAATCTTATGTGTCCCAATCCTTTACACCTACATGTACAGTGCTCACAGAAAGTATGGGGATGCTTGCTTAATTGTGCAACAAAATATCTGTACATATATTCCATACAGACATTTTTAAGTTTTTTTGACTGACTCATTCAGTCCTGTTTTTGCCATTTTGCTATTAATTGCAGTTGCAGTCGCTGGCTCCCAAAGGGATACTAAACACTAATGTTTGGTGTTGTATGTTATTGCAGAGGTGTTGCTGATTAAAAAGTGCCCGATGAGACTGCTTGTCACTGAACTTTTAGAACTGTAATTTGGGTTTCAATTTATTATTATTACTTGAAATGAATGTTTTACTTACAACTAATGGTAGTTTCTAGCGTGATTTACTTTTTTGTAAATGAATGAATAAAGTTAGGATTTCTGTTACAAAACCAATAAATTTGCAATATTTTTACTGAATTGGGCAAGTGCCACAAAACTTTCTGTGAGCCCTGTAAGTCCTCGATTCCGGAAGTAACATAATGCAGCTTGGGATACACATTAGCATCCAGAGTAACCCAAAATTTAAATGTCTTTTCTTCTGGGAAAAGTGTCCACCAAGCTGGCAAGTCGAGAATCAGCAGGGTAGATGATCTGAATGGCTGGTGCATGGAGGTGATGGAAGGGTCAGCATCTCTCTGGGTAGCCAACATGCAAACATCAGAAGCAGAATGTTTGAGGGTAACCTAAAGCTGGACATGGCTTTATAGACACAGGCATGATCATAGTAATTCCCTCTGGAAGAACATTTTCCGATTCCTGCAGGATGTGTCCTGTTCTCTCTGTTTCATCTTATGATATGCACATGGTTCTGACAATCACTGAGTCACATTTTGGTGGTGTTTAAATATTTCCCTGTAAATTTATCTCTGCACTGCAGATGTGCGGTAATTCTGGAAAAATCTTTTTTTGGCACAGATTCCACTCGTTTGCTTGGAAGATTGTCATGCTGTTGATGTCCTTGGGTCTCTCTGCATTTTTACTTGCAAAGATCTCATGTTGCCTGGTGGGGAACAAATCACCATGTTATAGTCCGGTTGACATTTCTGGGAGGTCTGGGTGTCTGGTCTGACTACATAAGCCCACAGTTTGGCCTCTTGGTTATGTCACAGACACAGAAGGCTAGTTGTTGACTGTCCAGTTGTAAGCAATGCTTTGCCACCCCATTCAACAGAGTGCTTCAAGACCAGACACTGTCATTAATAGAGCTTGCTCATGTGCCTGTGTGACTTTGCGTGCTGTACAGGTGGGTGGTTTTTTTTCAGTATATTTATTCTACAAAAGATTGATTTTACTATTCGATCCAAACTCCAAACATATTGAATTTTCTTTAGGGCGATGGGCCTGTGTACGATTAGGCCTCACACCAATGCTAATGATCTGTCATTTTTTTCTTAATGGCCCCCCACTGGTGAGCCTGCAAGGGCCTGATCAATCTTGTTTATAAATTCAGCAGGTACAGGCCAGAACATTCCCCCATAAATCACGGTTCTCGATGGAGGCCTCCTGTTTCCTGGGATCCTCTGCTGGATCCACCCCGAGGCTCTCTGAGGCTTTGGAAAGCCCGCTGGAGGAAAGTGAGGCACATCACCGACTCGGCCGTCTGTGTCCGTTGGCATGTTAATATGGAGTGCTCCCAGGAGCTAATGATCGACATAGTCACGGAGTTGCCGGCCCCCCCGGGAGACCGGCTCACCAGCCGTGACCAAACTGCTCCTGCAGTCACTGCAGTCCCGAGTGATATGGATCAAAAGATCCTTCGACGTGGGCACTACAGCTCAACATGAGACGGCAGTACGCTGATGCTATTTAACTCTTATTGCAGATTTAGGAGTATTATGATATGCACTACTCTACTCCAAATTCATGGAATAGAATAAGTTTTACAGACACACTTAAACTTTCCGCTCTTTACCTTGACATGAGTTTGTTGCTGTTGTACCGTAGCTGGAATACCATCCATGCTGACTGCTGTATCGGCCAAACCTCAGGCCAAAGAGCACAAGTGCCTCAGCTCACACCACAAACTCCTCCTCTGGGTCCCGTTTGCTGGGATGCTCTGTAGTTTGGTCATGTGAGGCTTAAACGTCACACATGGGAGGTGGGAGGGGAGGAACGTTCCCCCTTCTGACTATTTTGAACCCATCTTCAAAATCGCATCATTAGTTTTTACACGCTCCGCTGTAAGGTGCATTTTCGCTGCATTAGGCAGCCTTTTTCTAATTAGGTTTAATTATGTACTGTAATTAGTATTATTTAATTACCTAGATCAGATGACTTGCATTGTTAAGAATTTTATCTCGCTCCCTAAGTAGATGCATTAAATTTGGCACTGCTATCCTGATTTGAAGTATGAGAATATCAAAAAGCAACAATGTTCAGTGCTGTCCCCAGTGGGTGATGCTGGTGTCATCACAAAGACAGGCATTTGGGTTCTGATGGCAGAACATAGCAGTAATTAGAAATTCCCATTTGTTTACATAATTTTATTTGTTTACTTTCAGGTGAACAAGTTAATTTGCATGAATTATTGACTGGTTTTCAATGGCTCATTAAGTTATTGAAGTTTTGTACCTATAAGTAACTTGATCCCATTAACTGAGTTGATGGGTTGTTGAGAATGAGTGCATTGAGAACATGTTTTTTTGCACCACAAACTTGCGCATTCATGGTACTCTATCCATTTGCATTTGAGAACATTATCAGCACAAGAGGATTGCAGCTTTGCTCAGTAAGTGGACTTCCTACATGGAACAGACCTTGAAGCAAAATATAGGTGGATGGTGCCATCTTCTCAGTAAACAGATTCTCCATGGAAACAGGCTCATGGCAGTGCAGAGCATAGTCTGAAGGGCTGGGATTCCATATAGCATGTGGCAAATCACCTTTAGCCACTAAGGAACGCTGTGGGTTTACCGTTCTCCAGAAAGCCTGGGCTCTGCTTCACTCAGGCCAGCAGGAAGTGACACGTCAGAGGTGACACCCTTAGGCTACATCAACATCTGTATACCATGTGTACTTTCCAGCCTAATTTTGGTCGATGTGGCTGCTTATCATGGAATTAGTACAAAATGTCCTCATCCATGTTTCCCCCACAGAGATGATTAACTTCATGAAGATGGGTGCAATGTTCATCTAGTGATGACCTTCTGGTAAATGTCCGCCTTGCATTTATGAAGGATTGCAATAAAACAATGCATTATCAGAAAAGCATTGCCATTTGTACTCTGCTGTTTAATGGATCGTTGAAATAGAGTTGCTTCACTATTTCCCAGAAGGCCCTGCATTTGCAAGGTCATCCAGATTGTGTCACACAGCAGGATTTCTGTCAGATATCCCAGTTGTGTTTCCTATATGCATTAACATCTCCTTTGATATAATGGGGAGGCATCTGTTTATGTTAGTCCTGATTCAACCAACCTTTCAATGAATTATCCTAACTGGCTCTTTTGAAATACTGATGCTAACGCCATATGCGTTAACAGGTTTAAGCTGCAGGCAGTTTCACAACTGAATTTTCTAAAGAAGTCAGATACATATCAAGTGTAAGAAACCTAATTAATTTATGCCCTCAAGCAAGATCATTCAAATGCGGTAATCTCACTAAGTGTTGTGTTAAATAATCTGCCCAGGGCTAGGGGTATAATATTGTCATAATCAGGTCTATTATGTTCATGTTTATTTTAAAAGGTAAAATGAATTAAGTCTATGAATAAACATAGACCCACACCTTCCAGAATTCTTTCATAAAGAATTAGATATGTTAAATCAATTTTAAAATCTGGTTAATTAATCTCAATTAATTTCATGAGACTCATTGGAAGGTAAAATCTTAAGTAAAACTTAGTGGAAGGAAACTGAGGCCGAGTTAGAAAAGGCTGCACTGGCTCCGTGTGCCGCGTTATTGGTTTGCCCACACTGCCTGCATCGAATGGTTCCCCGTTCCACTACTCAAAGGAACGCAGAAGCAGGCACTCGATACGCCAGAACCGGCAAAGTCTAAGGCACTGCAGTACCGATGGCTTCTGCAGGTAGGATCTTCAGGTTCTTCGACTGCGATGTTTGTGGCAGTCATGCATGGCTGGGGAATCGTGCTGTACCTTCTTAAGCTATAAGGTAACTGTTATTATTATTATTTAAATTGGGCTGACACTTGTACCTAAAGAAACTCTAGATTGTTTTTTTATACAATTCCTATGGGGGATTATGGTAAAGAACAACAGAGCAGCTCCTGGGGCCTGAATGGGTGACCTTCAGGGTGAAAGGTAACATCTTTAAGTGGCATATTCTTGCTGCCCTCCAGGTATTGTTACAAGTGAAATTCAAACCCTCAGCACCGGTCACAGACTGGAGTACACATTTGCTGAGAAGGAAATCAATCTCCACCCCGGTAGACCAAGGGTTCCCACACTTATCAGCCCACTACCCCTAAAATAACAGTCCAGAGACTTGCAAGGGTTCCCCCTCAAATGGTTTCAAATTTTTGGTAACATACTCTGGAAAACATCTTGTGACCCCCCCCCACTTTGGGAAGCCCTGCACTAGACCGCTTGGCTGTCCTGCATCCTGCGTCAAGCAGCGTAGCCAGTGCTGTGTGGTGCTGTTGCTAATGATGCCAAGGGTGCAATTGTGCCAATGGCCACTAGGCTGTGTAGTAGTTAAGGACTCAGGCAGCTGGCTGGAAAAAATGATTTTAAGTGCAACACCCAGCTGTATGAATGTGCAGAAGCGTAACACACTGAGAAACGACATAATGGTATTGATAATAATATGGATACACTGAATATGGGGACAGGAGGACGGAAGGCCACATGGAGAACTTCATCCATCCATTTTCTGTAACCGCTTGTCCTATTCAGGGTCGAGAGGGGTACGGAGCTTCTGCCAGAGACTACGGGCGCAAGGCAGGGAGCAACCCGGGTGCCGGTACAGGGCAGGAGACAATACTGGAGTAGCAAAAAAATACTCCAAGGACAAACGCTTCAGAGTAAAGGAGACATTTTCCCTTCGGTTAATGGGGAGTATCTGACGTCTTTCATGGAGTAGCTGGTGTGCTTTTTAAAGTTCTGGACATGTATTAAGCGGGAGGCTTCTAGCTAAAGTCCCAGGTGGGCGACGCCTTTGCGCCTGTGTGTAACGCAGCTGGAGTCCCCCCAGTATGCATACAGCAGCATTAAAGGGCACAGTATGAGGTATAAATGGGGTAAGTAACTCTGTGTGTGTGTGGCTGTCAGCTTTGCCCTTCACTTCACCTGCAGGATTTCTAACCTTTCAACATGTTGAGCTTGCTGACGTTTAGGTTGATGGCTGTGCTGCTGTCAGAAAATAATTAAAACCAAAAATGCCTCTTTGCTTCATAAATGCACTTTTTTGATAGTTTTACGTCCCCCACATTCATTTCAAACGGCGCTGTTTTATTTTTTAAGAAGCCACCTCATTACACAATCTGACTGCCTTTTGTTTGTAGGAGTAAATTGGTTTTAAAGGATTAGCGTGGATTTAGGTATCAATACACACAAAGCTAAAGCACAGAGAGACAGCCTTGGTCGGAACTGCCTCTGGACGGTAATTACTCATACTCACCACTAGATGGCAGTTTTTCTCCCCAGACTCATCGATCTGTCAAAGAAGTGCAAATGGAGTGTATATGCTCTTTTTATTGTTGTAGATAATAGAGTGTAAATATGGCACAGTGGCATTTATTAACTATTTATTAGGTCAAGTTTGTAACAGGAAACAAAGCAGACTTCTAGGCAACACATATAGATCTCTCCACTTATCTTAGGGTTTTGGTCTTTGTGCTTCTTCCATAAAGCAGAAACCTTGCAGCTTAAGAGTAGGTGTCGAGGGTGTAGAGTGTAGGGGGCAGGTGGATACCTGTTCCTTCGTTCATGCCTTTCCTTGTTTTTCCCTTTTGCACCTGCTCTCGGCCCTGAAGGTTGTAGGGTTTAGTCCCCATGAGAATGTAAAAAATGTGGCACTATAGATAAATAAACCTGTAATTGATTCTGGATTAAAATGTCCTCTCAGCAGCAGGCTAATGTTTCTGCTCTGTGAGCTGTGGAAGGGGCATTTCTGTGGCTGCCAGATGGCTTAAGTTGTTACAGCTGTAGTTGATGTGGTGTCTCTCCATCTCGAACCCTGTCACGTCGGTGACTCCGTCCCATTGGAGTTAGACCTCAGGCTGTAACAGGCGAATGCTGAACAGCACAAGCATTCTGAGCAGGCAAGATGTGCCGGACACTGCTGCTTTTGGGGGTTTCTCCGTGCTGCAGTTGGAGCTCTTCAGATGTCCAGGGTACGAGTGGACTGATCTCATGCGGAGTCGGAGCATCCTGCCTGAGCCTGCTGTGGCTGATAGAGGACAGATCAGCTCCAAGTTGGCGTCAGGAGCACTTTGCTTCCTGTTTGAAAAAATGGCTCCTAATTCCATGATCTTCTGCTGGGTCATGCTGTCACCCAAGGTGTTGCCGTGCTTGGCGAACTAACGAGAGTAAATTGGCCTTAGGGCGTAACTCCGCATGCGTGTGCGTGATGGATCCCACCCTGCAGGGTGCTCCTTGCTTCCAAATATCGCTGCCACAAACTGATCGAATAAGCAGCTCTTCAGAATAGATAGATGGACGATCATTCGTTTATTCGTTTTCCCAGAATCTCAGTGAGCCTGAGGCCTACCCTAGGACACTGGCCTCAAGGCAGTGCCCACCCATGACAGGATGCTGCTGCACTGGATGGAGAGATTGCTGTTATTATTATTACTGGCATCACTTACGCTCCTAAAAGTCACTTGCTGAAGGCCAGTGTTCAAAGAGCATGGGATGAAGATTAAACCCTTAGCGAGCACGAGAGGATAATTACGCATGGAGATGAAGGCATCGATGATAATAGATGAGTTACGCTGCTGAGCTGTGCTGGAGTCCTCGGCACAGGGAGCCATAATGGATGTAACCTGGGTTTTAACATGTAAGTACGGCGTGATCAGTTGCTTCTCAGGAACTGTGATCATTAATGCTGTGTCACCGAGGCCTGATTAAGGAAACTGTGACGAGACGGACCAGGCAGGACACCCGCGTTCGTTATCTCTGCGAGAGAAACCAACCAGCGTTTCTGATTACATCCAGGACGGCTCATGAATATTACCATGGTAACTTGGAAACCAGTCAATGGGATCAAGTGAATTTGGGAGGCTGCCAGACATGCCCAGGTGTGGTGATGCGCGGCGTGGTGGCTTGGCAGGGGATGCTGGCTCTGCTATGGATCTGATCGGTAAAATGGAGGCGGGGACATACCTCAGGACAATTTACAGTGGTGGCCAAAATTATTAGAACACCTGACAGATCTGAAAATGTTGACTTTTTTGCCTCCAAAACATGATTTC
>JAODKM010000095.1:1725909-1751370 GCA_026780845.1 Petrocephalus sullivani | reverse complement strand
TTAATGGCCAATTCAACAAAAACAACTGAAACCTTTTAAATATGCCAAGTGTTCTAATAATTTTGGCCACCACTGTGGGTATTTTAAACCTCTTAAATTTAAAACATTGCATAATATTACCTTTATGACGGACAGTCAATAGAACAATTAAAAATGAAAAATATCAATACCCACTATCCTCGTGATGTACTACCCTTAGAGCCCCATTTTATTTCCCCAGTTTGCTGTAATATTTTATTACTATAATGATAGGCCATCTAAACAAATCTGAGTATCAAAGCTGCAAATAGGCTACTTGACGTCCTGATTTATATATTTTTTCATGTATATAAATGCTGTAGGATATTTTAGTTAAATGATATATTATTTTTAGAGCATTTTAAGCCTCCTGGCAGAACAAACTTGCTTGCCCGTGATGTAAACCCAACATTATAGTAGCGGTTAAGAAGGGCTGCAACAACAGGCCGTAGGTGCGTCACTCGCTATGTCGCAGAGAAGTTAGCTTCACCTGCAGACGGAGTGGAACGGAGTGCGGTGGAGGGAGAGTGAAGGCGGTGTTTTACAAATGAAATTAAACAAACATGACAGAGGCGGAGAAAACGGTTCGAAAAGTGTGGTAGCACTTCACATTAGAAAATGTGAAAAATGGTGTGTGAGTGTGTGTTTTACTCTTATTTCAGTTTAATGTTGTTTTTGTACAGCACTTGGTCAGCTTAAGCTGTGCTTAAATGTGCTGCATAAATAAACTTTTCTTTGACATAAGGTCAGAGTGACGACACTGCGCTGTGACGGAGTAGCAACAACAACAGCTATAGCCCCTATTAATGTCTGGCTTTATTTACATGCAAATAAAATAATAAACCAAAGTCTCGCTCCAACTCACCGTCTTCACTCTGGAAGTTTTCCCGCGCTGTTTGCAAATTAGGTTTGCATCACTACGCTATACAGATTTAGAGAGTGTGTGTGTGTGTATGAATCTCCGCCTGCTATACCAGGGTCCAGACTATGAGTGTCACTGTAGAGCATCTCCCACACTCACATTCCAGGTAAAAATCATGACTTGTGGGCCACCACTGATTAGGGGCAAACGTTTTTTCGATTTCAAATCGAAATCGCAATTTTAAGCAATGCAATTAGCAAATCGCATTTTAGGATATGCATTATACAGCACGTCAGACTCAGTGTTTAAAACTGTCGTGAGAACTGTTATCCAATTCATTCCGTCCTCCTTGTGTAACAGTCAGTGTCACCTATCAGGTGTGCTGTGTTCCTTGCGTGCCAAGACGCCCAAAGTGAGGCCCAATCCCAAACTATACCCTCGACATTCCGCCTTCATTTCGAGTCACACTCCTGCTGAGTCTCCCTCACAACACGCCCTATGCACTTAAACTGAGGAAATTGTCTCAAGAAAGATTTCAGACAGACTTGCAGTGCCTTTTTATAGTCGTCTTTACCGGAAAGAGGAAATGCATTATGTATAGTGATCTGACAAAATGGATCCATCAAGAAACTGCATTGTCTTTTTTTTAATGACATATCAGTTATTTCGAAAATCACAAAGTTAATCTACTGCGAGAAGACGACGGCTACGTAGTCTTATTGCACTGACGGAGCAATTTGAAGTATGTACACGTCATATTGAGGGCCAAATACCAGATCGGGGGTGCGTTTCCCAAAAGCTCCAGTTAGCAACTAATGTAGTTGGACTCATTCAGTTGCATGGTTCTAACTATGTAAGTTGCTAATGTTGTTAAAAAAACAGGCATATATGAAACGTAAATTGTTATTGGTGGTGCGATGTTGATCGAGTTTGCGTACGATTGTTTCTTCACATGGTTTCTAGTTTGAAAAGTACACGAAATCTCTTAATCAGATAACAATAAAAATATATGTGTACTGACCAGGAACAGTGATGAATTAGAACATGTCACATAGCCTTTCTATGTGTATTTCACACTGCTGTTAGAATCCAATT
The DNA here is from genome assembly GCA_026780845.1 of Petrocephalus sullivani. NCBI lineage: Eukaryota > Metazoa > Chordata > Actinopteri > Osteoglossiformes > Mormyridae > Petrocephalus > Petrocephalus sullivani. Next base: position 1,749,395 of record JAODKM010000095.1, on the reverse strand, counting down.
AAAACATTATTAAGAACATGACATTTTGTATTTTTTTACGTTGTGTATTTACATTTTTTTTTTTACATTGTGTATTTAAAATATGTCGTACACCACACTGAACCGCTCTGCACCTGTACTCCGTACTTTTTCGTGCTGTTCTGTTTCCTGTGCGCTAGGAATTGTGGGATATGAGCGTGGCAGTGGCATCGCGCGAGCCACCATTGTTGCATAATAGACCACTCCCCCTTAGCCCTTGCTGCTTTGAGACACACTTCAACATGGCGACGGGTCTCGGGAACGCGCAAACGAAGGCGGAGTGTGTAGGGACCGGTTTGGGATTGGGTCTGACTGCGTATACGCCTACAAACAACAGACATGTGAAACCCAAGGAAAACTTTAGATTCGCAGTGCAAAAAAATATCGGTTCCGCTGTTGAGCCGTAAGTGAATTACCCACCTATTTAATGGTCAGAGATTATTCATAGAAAGGTCATATTATTAGGTTTATAAGCAGCGTTAGCCGCAAGATCCCTAATGCTTTTATTACTGGAATTGTTTTATTTTCATTACTTTATTTAACATAACGCAGTCGCGGCTTTTGTGATAGTAGTTTTATGCCTCACTGTTCTCCGCTAATTTGACCCTTGTGTACACGGGAAGCACGTTACTAAGGGTAAAAAAGCGTTTGCGAACGCGGCACTTAAAATATAAGAATACAATCGCTTTACCACGTTCGGGTTGCTAGAGAATTGGTCTGTGGTTCATTAGGTGTATGTTCTATATCATTTTGTTAGAATAAATGCATTTTGGATTGAATTAATATATTTCCATTCTTTGGATTAATGTATAGCGCAGTTCATATTTCAATGTACGGTTGTGCTCAATTACTGTTCTTTTATACACATATAGTGAATACTGAGTAAAAAAAATCGCAATATCTGTCAGATAAATCGCAATTCAATATTTTCTTAAAATTGTTCAACCCTACCACTGGTATTCAGTCCAGACCTCCACTGCTCATTTAGCCAGGTTTCCATTGTGGGGACCATGACTGTGCTCCCCACAAAGATTTTGGTCCCCACACCGTGACTGTGCAAACACACTAAGGTGCCAAGAATGATAGAAGTACAAACACACACAAGCTAACAATGTCTGTAATCCAACAGTGTGTTAAAAGCCATCCTGCAGGGATTTGGAGAGGTCCCGGCCTGATCCCACCCCAGGGGGCGGGGGGGTTATTCTCAGTCTCCGTCCCACTTTACCCTGCAGGAACTCCCTGCCGGTGCTCTCGCTTGGCTGCTTTCCTCACATCATCCGGAAACGCTGGCCCAGAGGAAAAGTTCTGTCTCCCTGGAGCTAAAAAGGTGACAGACTAACCCGTGGGGGAGCGAATGGCCCGGAGCGGCCCGGTACTGGAGGGGACGCCAGCTTCACCTGAATTTCTTGCTCTTGCTAATTATAGTGTCTTGGTCTTAGTCATGATATTTGTGTGGCATTATGAATGTTTGGACACTTCACCCTGCGGTCCTGAGAAATAACACTACTTTATTATGAATGCTGCCAATAATTATAGTTCATTTACGCCTGGGACAGTGCTAACATTTACTTTCTAAATGGGATGTAATATTTGGACCCCATCTAGGAAGTACCTGGCATGGATGACTGGATATAATAGATGGTCATCTGTTTATGACAGATTGTCCCATTTTTATAGGCTGGCCAACAGGGATTCTACAGTATTGTAGTTCGAAGCAACATCGGCTGACCTTGAACAATGACCTCCAACCAGTACCATTAAATAAATAAGTAAATAATATCAGCCGTGTTTGGTGATTTCTGTACTCTACACATTTTGACAGATCCTACATTCCCTCTCAGCCCGGGTACGGCTTATCTTAGGTCGATAAATTTAGAACTTGCACATTTCAATAACTCACCGATAGGCATGAGCCAAGGGGACGTGAACTGACAGCATGGGGCTTTGTTTGGGTGATGGTACGATGTATTTCCATGGCAACTGATGACCAGCCTCATGCCTACAGGTGCCCATTTAATGAACCCCGTTTGGCTCAGGTTGGGCTGACTGCCTTACTGGGGTTTTTATGGGCTCAGGTGCATGCTGAATGAAGTGCACCAGAGATTTTTTGGGGGGGCGTTCTGTGCTGAGTTTTCTTGTAATGAAGTCCTTTTTTTAGTTAAATCCTCATTCCATTGCCTCTGTCTTTCTATGTATAGATGCCCAGCCTATAGCCGACTACACAAAAATGCTTCAAAGAACAGCTATCAGTAGGGGGCCTTGTGGTGCATGGAAGCAGCTTTTTTGAAGTGTGCTCTATTATTCATCGAGCTGCCTGTATCTTGGGTTGCCAGTGATGCCCATACACAGTGTCCAGGAGGAATCAGGACAGACATCTCCTCTTTGCATGGACGCAAGTGCTGCTCTGTGTTTATGGCAGCGTGCTGGTGAATGCAGATTAGTGCCTTTAAGACATAAAGGTCCCTGCTGTTGTACCCTTAACAACAGAAGGCACTTAAACTGAATAATTTTACTTGTGGCGCACTACTTGTTTTGTGACAAAAAAGGTTGTTTTGCAAATTCTGATCATGTTTAACTATGACTAGTGAACTAGCATGTGCCATGTTTGTTAAGCAGTGGAATACTGCTTCAGTGAAGGGCCTTGTGTGGTAAAAGATGATTTACTGCGTTGCTGTGTTGGCTGTTTTCTAAGCATGTTCAAGAAAGATATTTATTCATTTCACTGTTGTAGTTAATGACTTTTATAACCGTGAAGTGACATTCCTTATGTCTGTGCCGTGCTTTCTGCCACATTTCTGCTAGAAGAAGGTTTGCCGGATTGCACGTGTGTGTGTGTGTGCTCTGTGGGGCTTTGGTTAGAGGCTGCATGACATCTGTTACCAGGATCCCAGGCTCGTGCCTTCAGTTATCCTGACAGCTTCTTCTTTGTTTTTCTCAGTGCAGACCTCTTCCTTTTAATGGTTGGTAAATATAGACATGTTTGTTAAAAAGGGGGTCTTTCTGACAGATGCAGGCTTCTGACCCAGAGCACAGCTGCGGGTCGGTAGAGCAATGTTGTTCGGATTACTTTATTGGCCCATGTGTACAGCAGGGACGCCTCCCGGCGACACGCCTTCATCTGCCGGCGGACGCCGTGCACCTCTGACGCTCGTCAGTTTGAGCGAAGGCTACGGGGACGGAAGGCCGACGTGTTGGAAGATGCGCAGTCTGACAGACGCCAGCGAAGGATGAGCAACAGCTTTACTTGCCGGATGGCAAACGTTCCACAGATATTTCCAGGTGTCGCTATCTTACCCCCATGTGAGGGAGGCAAATGAAAGATAATGACGGAGACAGGAACTGCACCCTGGGAGGCTGAGATACTGTGTAATTTATGAGCCTTGTCTTGCACCTTGGTGCTCCCTGTCCCCTGGTGATTGGGTCTTCAGACACCTCTGCTGATTCCCCGCAGCAAAAAGTGAAGGGAGGCGGCCAGATGCTGGCTGCACGGCGGCAGCAGCCAGAGCCCCGACCAACCGGCATCTGTTTGTATAAAGTCCGTCTCCATGAGACAGAGACATCACAGCACACCAGTCGTTGGAGGAAATCATGTCTGTAAAGCACCCATTATAATTTACCTTTAACAGCCACAGTCGTTTCCTTACCTGGCATCACCTCCTTAAAAAATGCTTCCGTGGAAGGACCTCGAGCAATGTGATCAGCTAAGCGAGGGGAGAAATTCACAAGTTTTACAACTGATGTCTCCCGATACTCCATGCATTATTCATTGGGTCTCTGGGAGAAGCCCTGCATTAAAAAAAAACTGGGCTGGAGGCGGTGCGCCACCACAAGCCAAGAATCACGCATCTGGGTGGCGAGGGACGGAGACGTGGCCGTCAAAATCATGTGAATAAACAAAACTGGAAACAGAAGCAATCAAAATAATTGCATTCCATTCAGATGTACTGGGAGAATATCCCAGATGGATGGTTTACTTGGAACTAAAACCACATGGATTTTCTAAAATATGTAACATGAAGAAAATGAAACCACTATATATGTACGTCATTTTATTTCAGGTAACCAAGGTAAAAATAACATGTATAGCATCAAATCCTTATTTATATTTCACATAGGAATCCTACATCAATTCGGAGAAATAACAACTTATCATTATTTAATGTTCTTATTATTTTTATAATACATTTTGGTCTGTTTGTGTTGACCCTGTAACCTTTTACAGCCTGGCATTTGTCAATCCATCTAAACAAGGGTGAAGGACAAAGCATTTGACCTTTAGTTGAAATTAAACAACATTGTTACCACCAGGCTGTCGGGCCTTCAAAGAAAACATCAGAAATCGCATCACGTCACGATATTTCGTTCAGCTATGCATCCATTGTTGTTCTGTTGACAATAAAGTCCACTTACTTACTTACTTACTTATACGACGCTTTCAGAGAACGCTGCCCCCTAGAGGCACCACACCTGCCGTCTGACATCTCCAGGTGAATGTCGTTTCTGGGGCGACCTTAAGTCTTTCCTCGGTGATGCTTCAGGGACACTGTACTATATATGTACCTGGTTTAAATATAACAAAGGCAGCATCATACGCATTCATTTTGGCACAGAACTGCGGAGACAGCACTGAGGTGTGAACAGGGCCGTGTGAACTTTCTTAGGCAGTTATTCAAGCCCCCGCTCACACTGCCGTTTTGAATAATTGTTCTGCCGGCTTTGTGTCGGGCTGAGTGAACAAGTTCCCTTTGATTCAGGCATGTCCCACACTTTTTTCATTGACTGCAACCATCAGTTCTACAAAGTCCCCTAATTATGGTTGTATAATTCATATGAAATTGATGGAATCAACGTCGTTATGGCATTGCCTGAATGCCGTGCGATGCATAATCACCGCAGTGATCACTTCTTCGGCACGCCGCCTGTGCAACGTCCCTCAGTAGAGCTTTTTTGTTCGTTCTGATTCCACCCACTGATCATGATTGGAAGGACTAATGAACGTCGTAACCGTGTAACATTTACCGTGTAATGCATGTGTTTCGTTTGCGTGTAACCATGAGTGTCGTGTAAATCGCTGGCTCCCCCGTCTGTGCTACTGCTATCTTTAAACCAATAGTGGCTATTAATAAAGACAATAACATCTATTTAAAAGAAAACGAACATCTCCCTTATTAAAATGGCTCACGTGCTCACCACAATGCGTTCGTTTGCGCTGTATGTGTGTTTGCCACATCGAAAACATTCTGACACAGAATGCGTGACACAGAACAAGCAAGGTGACAATGTCATTTTAAGTATGCGACAGATTGGTCTCGCCGACGTGTTTGATCTTGTTTTGTCTGGATGTCATTTGAAATATACGGCCACCTAGAGTGGCGATGTACCTCTTGGAATGGAAAAAAAGCCTCCTTCACATGAGTGGCAACACAGTCTCTGGTAATTTGCCGAGATTCCTGCCTGCCTGCCGCAGAGCTGACGCCCGCAGATATTCATGATCTATATTTATTTGTTTTGTTGTGTATCGCGTGTTGCTTTTCATCCTTCTCTCCCAGGATGTTTTTCTTCCGGCCATCAGCAGGACCAAGGCCGTCATATGGGTCTTCTATACACCCCCCCCCCCTCAAGTCCAGAAGTACTTCTCTTGCTTCAAGTCAGTATCAATCCATATCTGTCCTTTACACTCAGTGGTGCTGTATAGGTTTGCCTCTTTCCTTCTTAAACCTTGGGGCGCTATCACATTTCCAGCTCTCCGTTCCCTTTTATGCTCATGGAATCGGCTCCCTTGGCTGTTATATGCTACAGCTGATCTTCTTGCCGATGTCATTATTCGGCCAGGAAGTTTCCAGAGAGACACTATTGTGGCCCCGTCCGTGTTTCAGGGTTTTCATAGTACTCCATCCCATCCCATTTTCCCCAACTTCCCCCCGCCCCCCAGATTAAAAACCCGCTTTTCATCAGGGAGATGTAATGTCCCTCCGCTTCATATTATGAATGAGCGTAACATATAATGAATTTAAAGCTTAAAGGCACGTTATTCTTCAGCAAGACTGAAGACAGACAGGATTCAACGGCACTGTAAATCCCAGTGGATCTGAAGTGATGAGCCTGTGATGGTGCATTATGGGAGAATTGATTAAGGGTGCCTGGTGTCACTGATTAACGCGAGCCTGCTTGCATGAGCTCTGCTGCTTTACCATTTTCACTACGATTAAATGTGTAAATACGGTCAGCCACGTCTACCCTGTCTAAACTGCAAGGCAAGCTGTTTGCACGTCGTCGCAGATGGATGAATGAGTTGCTTGATGAACTCACTTTCTACTGCACATAGTTGAGGAAGGTCACATGATATGCCAGCAATAGTTATGAAAAATAAAGTAAATAATGCAGCTCAGTACTTTCTGGGATCATAAGGTTACATCCTATATGCCATTGTAACTTTCAGCTGGGTACTCCAGCTAATTAACGTCTGTGAAAATTAAACTGTTTACATGGTTAATTTCTGCTCGGTAATTGCCTTGGGCAGTGTATAAACATTAACGTTGTCCTTTATTTTTGTTGGTTAAAACCAAATAGTTACATATTCTTCAGGGGCAAATTTGAAATTAAACATATCTGTTTGATAACAGTAATTCGATTTATACTATATCGCCTATTTAGCAATGAGCACTATTACAAGGCACAGTACCGCAGGCTCAGTGAGCAGAGCAGTGCCATGTAGATGGGCTTGGCCTTGGTAATGGGCCTGGCAGTGGGGTGCTTCAGTGTAGCCTGGCACCTGAATGCTGCCTCCTGCTCTATAAGAGTGCTGCTTAAATATAGGGCCGTCACTACCGATTATATCACTAATCAAGTAATTTACAGATTGATCTGATGATTCATTGAGCTACCATATATGTATACTATATATGTAGCAACTGACGCAAGGCAGGACCCGAGCAGCCATTGCAGAATCAGTAACATACACGCTCAGTTTATGCTCTCCGGTTCACTTAATTTGCATGTTTTTGGACAGTGAAACGAAACCTGCGGGTCTGCCCAAAAGCCACGCCCACCCACGGTGAACATGCAGACGCCACACACACACACGAAGCGGGGATCTCGGTTTGCAGGATATGCGATGTTAATATCGACTGGGCATTTCATCCACACGCAGCTGGCACATGGCAAGGATTGCTGCGTTCTGACCATTAATTAAGTTGCACTGAAACATTTTTACTCATAGGAAAGAAAACTTAGCAGGCTGCATAATTTTAATGATGGGTCTTTTCAATATTATCTAGTACATTATTTTAAAAATTCAGTCTAAAATTTACAGAATCATTGTCTTCCATGCTGTTGGACTCAGTCATAGTCTGTGTGGTGCTTTTGTGAGAAATCTGAGTGAAGAAGAGACAAGTGAATAAGGACTGGTCAACAAAAGAGGTTTGTCTTCTGTTGTATGTACATATTTTGCATTCCGTAGAGACGATATTGAGCGAGTGATTTGTCGGCACTGCTTTGTGTCTGCTGGCAACGCCACCAACTTTTTTTCCACAGACTCTGTTGGTAGGTAATGAGTTCTATTTGGCTATGCATTTAATTTTCAACTGTTAAGTATCACAAGAACTTCAAATCTCACAATGGGAGCCAATATCATTCAGTCGTACGATATTACGGAAGATGATGGGGCTAACCTTTATTTTTATAGCGCTAATTTTGCCATTCAGGAATCCATCCACTCATCCATTTTCTGAAACCACTCGTCCTTGCTGGTCAACTGGAGCTTAGGCCGGAAGCTACGGGCACAAGGCGAGGAGAACATACAAACTCCACCCATGGATCCCAGGCAGAGACTCGAACCCTGGCGCGAGAGGTGTGAGGTGCACCATCACTGCACCACCCTGCCACCCCTCATGCAGGAATCATAGAAAGTAAATTAAGCAAAAAGTGAAGACAGAGACAAGCTACACTACTCTAAATGACACAAACACGGTGCTTTTACTCTTTATTTAGGCACTTGTCCGCTATGCACCATCTTCACCATCTGTCGAAAAGGAACACGATGCTTTTAACAATTGAGTAATTGCGTTTAACTGAGTAATCATGACAGCTGCACTTACTTGCTCTCGGTGCTGCGTGGGTTACTTTTAGGTACTTTCATCTCCTCCCACAGTCCTGCAGAGTAGCGCCAGCTGTAAACTGCCCACAGTATATGATTGTGAGTGTGTATCTCCTGCCTCATGCCCTTTCTTCCCTGGGATGAGCTCCGCAATCAATATGACCTCATACTGCCTGAGCAATTATGGAAGACGCATAGTGTTACCAGGCGATGTGGACCTTGACGATGCTGTAGGACAAGGACAGTTGACTCGTTCCCACCGCGTCATCTCAGGCCCTGCAGCACAGCCTCTACCCACCAGCCACCGCTCGCTGTTTTCACCCACTGTCACTGGGACGACGCTGCCCTGTCAGCACCCAATAACGCGGGGTCACAGCGTAGGACGTCCAACAGCAGTCAGCCGACAGTGAGCCTTGTCTAAATTAAGTGGAGCTGGTGATCATAATGAGGGCATTATTAAAACTTAACCGATGAATTCTGGACGTTTCTTTCTTATTGGGCACTTAGTGTGCCGTGACATTTAGTCAGACATATAGCCGGTTGCTGGGGCCCATGCCATCGTTTTCAGTGACGGGGGTGTGTGAAGCCACTTGTTTTGACCTCTCAAAACAATCAGCGTTTATGAGGTCAGGTGCAGTGTAAAGACGGCACCCAGGCGTTCGGTGGGATGGTCTTCTTCATTCAATTTTACTAAAATGGTCTACAAAATCCCACCGTATCAGATATTAATGTAATGGCACGAGAATAATTATTTATCTCGGATAACGATAAATTAAAGTACTTTTTTCTAATGCAATAGTAATTATAGGGGTACCATTTGTATGTGATGCAAAAATGCCTTTGGGACGAAATCCAATATGATGGATTTCTTTAATTTGAAACTTTTGCAAATTTTAGATTACACGACCGGAGTTCCATATGAGTAATTTGACTGCAAGCCAGCAATGAATACGCTGGTGGGATAAAGTATGTTAATCCTTCGGAAACTGTTTCTGAAACTTCCCGACTAACCAGCACAGTAAGCAGCAAAATGGCTAAAGATTCTCACTGCGTCAGAGATTGCAGGTTTAAGTCCGAGTTGGCAGGTGTGGCCTCCAGCAAGGAATATAACCTCTGTTTGCCCAGTTAAAGTGGAAAGTGTTCGCTGACTTTAGATGTAACCCCCTGCTAAGATATATAACGATGACAGCTTTGTGACTTGGCGTAGCTCAGTGGCTCGTGTTTTTGTCCTGCAAATGAGGACTGGAGGCTCAAATCCCACCTTTACCTTGGGTAGACTTTGTGTGTTTCCCCTTGTTTTGTGTGGGTTTCCTCCTCTAGTCAAATCACTTGCAGTTAGGTTAATAGGTGTCTATAAATTGCCCGTAGATGTGCCTTGTGATGCACTGGCATCCCGTGCAGAGTGTACCCCAGCCTTGTGCCCTATGCTGCCTGAGATATACCCAGACGAAGATAAGAGCTTAGAAGATGGACGGTTGTACTTTTGATGTAGAAAATGAGCTGGCACTAAATACAAGTATTAATTTTTTTGTCTTATTGCAGTTTCTCGCTGTAAAGCAAGGCATCGGTAGAGGCTGCTTGCACATGACAGCCTGTGGGAGATGACACACATTCCCTTGAAACAGCCAGCTGTTAAAGGTTCAAGGTCACTTTAACCTGATTGGCTGGAGATGCACAGCAGTATCATCAGGTTGGAAGTGGTTGTTTAATGCTGAATGGAATGTGATTAACACATTTGCAGTTTTTCTATTGTTCTATTGTTCATGCATTATTGGCCTTAATGTTAGCTGTAATGATTCATTTTAAGGTGCTGATGCTGAATCTTAGCCAGGTTCAGTCAGACAGTATTGTGCGCATGCACGCACACACACACACACACACACACTTTTGTATTCCTGTTTTAGTGAGGACTGTCCATTCATTTCTTTGGGAGAAAACCCTAATCCCAATCATGACACCCCTAAGCCCTACCTAGCCCCAACCTTAACCATAAGTAACCAACTTGACATTTTTACTTTTTTGATTGCACTCACAAATTTTTATTAAATGAAGTGTGAAGTACTGAGGGCCGAAAAAATTATGCCCACAGTGACATTACACACACACACACACACACACACACTGGCTTACGCTCTTACTTCACTCTTCGGGCTCGCAGACATTGGAAGATTTACTGTAGTTGAGAAGAGACACGTTTTTCGGTACATCAGATACTAGCTGTAATCTGGATGTTCCAGAACAGAGTCTTAAGAATGAAGCCAATAATGTGCCAGTGCAGTTCAATCACTCGTCTGAGCTCTGGGCTTTCCCGAGTCTCTCAGCTTGCTCGGCGATTGGCTCCGTGAGACATGTCTCCAAAACTCCCTCACGCAACGCTGAATACGGTCACCCTCTGCACACACACACGGTGACAGAGAAGCCAGGCATAGCGTCACACTGTCAGGCGGGGGATAGGACGCCTATGCCTTCGACCGGGGCACGAGGGCCACCGGAAGCACAAATACTGTGCCACTCGACAGAAGACACTGCGGTGAAAGGTTATTTCCAAACCATTAGATGATGTGTGCAGTGGTACCCAGTGACATATTAACCCGGATCCTGGAGGGGGAGTGCTGTCCCTCCAATATCTGCTCGGATGTTCCCTGGATGCTTGAAAGTATCACACTTTGCCAGCTTCACTTAATTATTTACTTGTTTACTTTAAACTTCCACCATTATTAAAATAAATAGCCGCTCATGTCCAGGATTTTCACTAAATATGTGAAAGATGTGATGTCTGTCGACGCAAAAAATCTCTAAGATCTACTCTAAATATCGGAGTGTATTATCAGCATAGTCCTGAATTTATGCAACATCTATCCATCTATCCGATGATTTGAATTCCATTTGAAGTAGACTAAATCCGCTAGCAATCTATGATAATTTACAGCAATTTTATGTAATGTACAAGTTATCTGCAGATAATTTGCAAATAACTGGTACATTTGTCCTAAGCCGAAATCCTTATGCCCACAGTGTCCAGGTCCGCAGAAGTGAAACTATCAGGAGCTGATGTTAACTGGTGGGGTGGCTTAACTGGTGACCTCCCGCGATATTTTATTCTTTTGGGGGGGGTGCTGGGATTTTGAGGGGTTAGGGTTATTCCTCCTTCAGTAAACAGTGGGGGTTAAAAGACATTACTGAGAGCGTCGAAGTGGTGACAAGGCTAAAGGGCAGAGGACATGGCCCTAGAGCGGCCTGGGGGTGGTGAAGGCTGCAGCCTCTGCCTTCACTGTAAGCTGAGATAATGACTCAATAGCCTGCAGTCAAGCAGCATCACCCTGCCACTGCGTCTGAAATCTCTGCATAGCAAGGTGAAGCAAGTAGAAAAAGATGCTTTACTTACCCTCACAACGGTCCCTTAGTCACTGTTTAACATGAAATTCACAGCAGCAATGTAGGCATGAGATTTAAATAAAACCAGCCTGCCTATTTTGAAATGTATATTTGTGTTCTGAGCAGTGGCTCTGCTCCTCGTAATAGCAAAGGTATGTCATGTGATCCCCACGAACCCATCCCAGTGGTCAGGTGACTGGAAAGTTTGTGACTAATGTCTCTTCACATTTTCAAGTGTAGCTCCCATGAAATGTCGAGTTGATTTTTTGCTCCATGCGGAAAAAAGAGAAAAATGAAAATATTGTGGCACAAAGATGAGACAGACTGCTTTGAAACTTTTTTAAATGGTTTTTCTCACGAAGCCATCTTTGAAAATCGCACAGAAGTCTCAGATGGATCTAAAAAAAGTAATACTCCAGCGAGTCTGAAAATGTTCAAAGAACTTAAAACATCTTGAAACGCAATTATTTATTACTGTAACATCTTGTCTGCTTCATCCCTCAAACACCATTCATCATTCTGAGCCCTGTATCTCAGTGTCAAATCTCAATTTTATCTCATGTCACGGGAATTTCATTCCAAATTCTTTTTTTGTATTGTTTCTCTAGCAGCAAGTCTATGGGAGGTAATTCGGATAACAGTGAGTTAAACTCTCCCCATCTCCCGAGACATAGAAATCTGTTCTGAGCAGTAATACTTTCCTATGGGATGTTATGTTCGGCTGACCGGAGGTCGGTGACTCACGGTGCAGATGGCAGGGTGTATTCTGGATTTCCTGCCCCCCTGTAAGGAATAGTACGGGGAATGCACCAATGCTCTCAACCAGCCCTAGCCCACCCCAACTGGTCCAGTGTGGTTAAGCCCTATCCATTTACTGTCCAGATATGTTCCCCAATATACTTAAGTGAAATGCAGAAAAATACCTTTCTGTAAATATATTTTCTATTTTTACACTTTTAATTGTCAATTAGTTTTGCACTGCTTCTATTCATAGAAAGTCCTCACTGAGAGTTGAGTAGCGTAGCATCCTGGGAATGAATTGACTTTGACTTTGAGTTCATGTCTTAGTCACAAGAACCCCAACTATCTCAACACATTAGCTACTTCTATAATAGATTTTGGGAGGGAAATAACCTTCTGCTAAAGGAATGGGCATTTCATCTTAAGTTCAGTCCTGAGAGATGGCAGTTCTTTTCCCAACGTGAGCCCTTCCGACCTGCCATGCTTCCATGTGAGCAGATGCCTCCTGCGTGCCTCATATGCGCGCCATTGGTGATGGACTGAGGAGTCCATAAATAAGGACTCTGTTTTTTGGGGAGACCCATGTTGAATTGCAAGGCATCACTAACAGCTTGTCACAACTGAAGATGGTAAATTGTGTGTGGGAGGGAACAGACTATTAAATCAAGCATCGGTGAAGCCAATTACCTGACTGCCCAGTGAAACTCTCCGAACTTGAATACAGATTCCTGCTCAAAGCACTCTCCTCTGCCATGCCGATATATCTCCAGTTCTTCATAGCTGTTCTTTACATTGGTGTTTAGTCTTTATTGCTGACTGCATGTCCAAACAATCATTCCCATACACCATGAGTCCACCTCTGTCAATATGCCCTGGAAGATGTGTCCCGAGATGCTAGTCAGGGTCTCCTCAGGCACCGAAATCATTTGCTACAGCTAAGACTCTTGGCCTGAGATGTAGATCTAAGCATCAGCGATTAAATCGTGAGATAAACAGCCCCTAGGTTGTTTGGGTGGGGAGGTGGCTGTTGATAAGGGTTTAGGGCGGGTGGAGTGAAGAGCAAGACGGACAAAAGTTCCAGGGGACATTGATTAAGGCATATTTCTCTGGAGGAAGGTGAGGAACTATGCATGTCCCGTGTGTGCAAGTGAGCCCCAAGGAAGGAGAGTCATCGGAGACAATGAAGGCCAGAATTTAAGTGCTTGCTAAGCTGCATCTGCATTGCACGTATGCATTTTCAGTTTCATGCATCATGCTGGCTTATCTTTGTTGCCTTGTGTAGGAAATGCATAATTAAAGAATGAAGCAAATTTACTGTTAAGACACATTTGTTTGACGATCGCCGTGCAGAGATTTTCATATAAACAAAAATGTAGTTTGCAGCCCTTCATTCTGATTTACATGTCAGGGGCACAATTACAGAGTAGCATAGATTACCAGCTTAGTATTCAGTGCTGCTTTTGAGGACACTGAGGAAGTTAGGCTGAGGCATTAATTACTGCGATTGCGGTTCTTCAGTAACGAACCAGTTTCATCAAATGTAATTAATAGGTATAAATAGCAATTTCACAATTCCTTTTCACAGTTTAGTTACTGATTTGAGGGATTGTAACAGAATAGCAATAAAAAGGTTTATAATTCCACATGATAGGTACGTCCCATGTCATCAGTTATGTGAAGTCAGTGTAAGGAATGTTAATACCTTAATACTATCATGACATTTTACCAGAGCTAATTAATACCGAATTACAAGATTCATTATAAGTTATTCATCAAGTGCAGTGTGGATCTTGAAAATATCACCGCATATTCCTACAGCTTTTATGGTGAAAAATAAACTGCGGCTTGTGATCAGGGGATTTCCTTTGGAAAAAAATAACTTTAAAAGTTCATGAGGAAAAAAAAAATCACCAATGGGGATGAGTTTAGAAATAGTGAAAATAACAATTATGTCTGTAAATTACCGACTGGAGTGGCAAACTCTAATGTTCAGTATCCTCTCTGAGTTACTCCCTCCCTGGGGCGTTTTAGGACGGAACTTTGATAATGCATGCTTACGGGTGCTTGCAGCAACGATCAGATGGCAAAGTTGATCCCCAGGAGAAAGCGTTTGTTCCCCTGACTAAGGTACTTGAATAGTTGCTTCAGCAATTAGCTCACCAAATAAATGAGTAAATACTGTTATTTATTTCAGTCACGCTGGATAGCAGCCGGGAAGTTTAATCTCATGACTTTTTTAAAGAAACAGGTCCCTGGTGGTGGCTGATCATTTCGAAATAGAATTTATCACCATGCTTAGGTCAAGCTGATTCGTCCTACATGTACTCTAAGACAGCGGTTCCCAACAGGGGGGTCCCGGCCCACAAGGGGGCCTCAGCGAGCTCTGTGGGGGGTCGCGTCACATTTTTAAATTTTTTTAGCAGTGGGCAATCAGGAGAACGATTATGTTGCCTTAGTTAATTTTATTCCCTGGCTGACAAAAAATGGACAAATGGACACCACCTACCTTTGTGAAGCTGGGTTTCAACCATGACAGCCCTTAAACCAGTGTGAATACTGATATTTTTGTTTTTTAATTTCTAATGGGGCCAGTTTAAAGGCCAAAGGCTTCCTACTGATGTTTTGCTTTTACATTAGGCTATTATTTGTGCATAAACATTTCAAGATATAGTAATAAACACACCGTTTGTTTGAAAACATTTTTTGTCATCCTTACTGCAAACTTATATGAGCGATAATATCATTAAATGTAGAGGGGGGAAAAGGGGGTCTCAGGCAAAAAAAGGTTGGGAACCACTGCTCTAAGATATTCCATCTGAGCCAGCCTATGCTTTTGGTTACATCTCAGTTCAATTGCTTCATCTGAATCAAAGTGAGGTGCCCCATGTTCAATTTAGAGGAGCTCTAAAGAGGGCGGAGAACGCCTTCTCCTTTCCGTGGGATGATCCAATAATCCATCCAATTTAGGTCTCACAGCCAGCCTCCTGGAGCTGGCGAGGTATACAGATTACCGCATGTGTACATATTGATTTTTCATTCGTCCACATTTCCCACTTCCACGTGGGGGCGAAATTGATCTCTTCCTGTACAAGCACGACTTGGGGCCCTTTTTGGTAGTGGGGAACCCATCTGCCACATCCCAGCATGCTCTAGTGATGGACACAGTTCCCAAACAAAACAGTGGCCTATAGGAAATATCTGTTGTATCCCCATCCGCTTTTCCTTCGATGGTGCTTTCATTGGCATGCAGGATGGGTGTGACCCATATGGGTGACTGGGTCTTGTAATGAAGTCTAATGCTTTTTTCCGTCATGCCATTACTGCTGCTGTTGTTTAGGGTAACATAATATTCCACAAACTTTCTGTTACAGACACATAATATACTTCTCGGACGTACACCTGCTTGTCTCTAAGGTGCATGTGATTGTGTTTCTTCTTTTTCTTTAAGTGATTACATATATAGAGGGTAGTTTTGAAGCAACTTATATAATGCAGTTTCATAGTCATTATTCTGCTTTTCAGAATCGGCCGGCAATCCCACACACACCACAATGTATTAATTTTTATGAGATATTCATCAGCAAAGAAGATACTTCAGTAGCTATCACCTCAGACCCCCCACCTATAACCAGAGGGCTGTTCCAGATACATTAACAGCAGTGCCACAGTTAATCGCCTGATTTGTTTAATCAGTTCAATGAGATCATTTTTCCTTTCTCTTGTTCTTCCTTATCCCTACAGTACGGGTGTTTGAGTATCCTGCCCCCAGAACCCCCAGGCCAGGTAATCGAGGCTGGTTTTATATGGAAATCCATAACACCTGCATACAAGCTGTACCTTTCCTAGATTTGCTCCTTTCTACCTTGAAAGCAGTGATGGTTCTACCCTGTATACCCCCATTTCTGTTTCTGCTATTTCCTGAAAAATATTGGCTCATTTTGAATTTCATGACAGCAACACGTCTCAAAAAAAATTGGGACGGGGGCAATAAGGGAGGGGGGCAATAAGAGGCCGGGAAAGTTAGTGGTACAAAAGAGTAACAGCTGGGGGAACAATTTGCAACTATTTAGGTCAATTGGCAACAGGTCAGTAACATGATTGGGAATAAAAAGAGCATTGGCAGTGTCTCTCAGAAGATGGGCAGGGGATCACCGACCCCCCTAATACTGCGTCAACAAATAGTGGAGCAATTGCAGGAAAAGGGACAGGCTGCAAAACCACACAGGATGCCCATGATTTTCAGGCCCTTTGGCCGCACTGCATCACAAACAAGCACGATTCTGTTAAGGAAATTACTAAATGGGCTCAGGAATGTTTCCAGAAAACATTGTCAGTGAACACAATTCGCCGTGCCATCCGCGGGTGCTAGTTAAAACTCATTCAAAGAAGAAGCCATATTTGAACATGATCCAGAAGCGCCGGCATCTTCTCTGGGCCAAAGCTCATTTAAAATGTACTGTGGCTAAGAGGAAAACTGTTCTGTGGTCAGACTAATGTAAATTTGAAATTCTTTTCGGAAACCAGGGATGCCGTGTTATCTGGACTAAAGATATCTGGAAAGGCACCTTCAATGCTGAAAGGTATATCCAGGTTCTAGAGTGACATATGCTCCCATCCAGATGATGTCTCTTTCAGGGAAGACCTTGCATTTTCCAGCATGATGATGCCAAACCACACACACAACACCGTGGCTTCATATAAGAAGGGTCCGGGTACGGAGCGGGCCTGCCAGCAGTCCAGATCTTTCACTCATTGAGAACATTTGGCGCATCATAAAACGAAAAATACAACACAGAAGACGTTGTACAGTTGAAAAACTATACTCCTGTATCAGACAAGAATGGGACAACATTCCTCTCCCAAAACACGAGTAACTGATCTCCTCAGTCCCCAGACGTTTGCAGACTGTTATTAAAAGAAGAGGGGATGCCACACGGTGGTTAGCACGGCCATGTCCCAACTTTTTTGGGACGTGTTGCTACCACGACATTCAAAATGACCTTATTTATATATATTATACTTATATGACCTTAAAATGATACATTTTCTCAGTTTAAACATTTGATATGTTTTCGATGTTCTGTTATGAATAAAATATGGGTATATGAGATTTCCGTATCATTGCATTCTGTTATTTTTTACAATTTGGTCCATGTCCCAACTTTTTTGGAATTGGGGTTGTAATTACATTAATATCAGACAAAGTTAGAGGTCCAGTGGGGCAGTCTTCTACTCCTGCCTGCCTGCGTCACAAATTAGGATCAGGGCACCCCCTCCAACATTGTTAATCGACCCACTCAGTAACATGATATTATTAATGTGATGTGGAAATGGCCAATAGAAGGCAGATCGCGCAAGTGTCACAAGCTTCCCATGTCGCCTATACCTAAATCTGCCATTGCTTGCGAGTTTTAGTATTTATTATTGTTGTTTGCTATTTGAAGCTGTTGGAAATCCTTTACAGTCCAATATTCACACTAGTTCATTCAGGTTAAGAATCAAACTTGTGGGAATTCATGTATAACTCCTAGCAATTCCTGAGGTTTGTCCATTAATCTCTTAGGTTAAAAGTCTGTTCCAAAACCAATGAGTTCCTCACATCCATGGCCCTGTTTAATGTGGTATGAGGTATCACTACAAAGCAGTAAAAAACAATATTCACATGTTTCAATAATATGTGTATATTGCATGGACTATGGGCATATTTCTATGAATGTGAGCTGTAATTATTCGATAAGCATCTGCATGACTGTTGAAAACTAAAACTGGTTTTGATGCAATCAGTAGAATACTGTCTGGTATTTTTGTAATAAAGATCCCTCTTTAAAATTACCTACAGAGCTAGCTTGCTTGGGAGTATGGAGAAATATATGCTGCATCACACCAATAAATCCTGAAATAAATACCGGATGTGAGCCTAAGGTGCTGTTGTTTCCCTCTCATTTAGACATTTAAACCACCCAAAATGGCTCCTCCCTAAAGGGAGGGGCAGACAGTTCGCGTCAGTGTGACAGAATTCACTAGACACTAGACAGTCTACAGAATGTGCTAGAACATGATCCTTAACTAGCTGGTCATCAGCTGGTGTATTGCTTTAACACCAAATTGACCATGAGATGTGCCGAACTCCTCGTTACCTCAGCTAACTCCACTTCCTCCCCTTCGTCTCCTACTAGGGTTCAGCGGCTAATGACCCCAGGGGATTGTCCGAGGTGTGGGCGGTACCCGTCCAGATGATCCCTAGGTGGCCCCCACCGGTGAAGGTCCGGGAATTGTGGAGGAATGTTGAGAGCTAACAGGCAAGCTATCTGCACCCTGTCAATTAACTTGCAGTCACATCTCTGCCGGCTTCTCTCAGGAACACCTGCAACCAGAATAGCAGCCAGTGAGTCTACTGCCGTTAGGTCTCCTGAGCTCTGTTTTTATTGTCTGAGGGAAAAATAGATAGTGAATGAGAAGGTGCTCACAAAATGGATTCAGACATGGCTTAGCATTGCTTAGCATGGAAAAGCCTCGTCTTCCATTGGCTCTTTAGCCCTGAATATAAATTTTATAAGTATTGTGGATTCAATACCACAATTGCTTATACACTGTAATTCATCATTAATGCTCCTGTCTAAACTACGTGCCAGTCTCATTATGCTAGGTGGACTTATCGAAATGCCCCGGTGCCATTGAAATTAATAGTCAATATGATTAACATGGGTCAATATGGAGAATGGGACGCAATGGGAGAACATGCAAACTCCACACATGCACACGCGCACACGCACAGAGAGCATTGGCAGGATTTAAATTCTCAGGAGGTGTGATAGATCACTGCTGTCCACTTAGACGCACGCCACCCTGCTGGGGACGCCCGTCTCACTTAATCATTCATAATTCTTAAGGAGAAATTATTTAACTAATTGGTGAAAAAGAGGAGGTAAGTGGTTAAGGCCATTTACTCCTAACCCCAAGGAGAGCCCAGCTTTGAGTGCTAAATCAGAATGACTCTAATAAAACTACATAAATGCTGACATGTGGCTGAGGGTTTCTTTGGATTACTCTTAGGAAGTAGGGCTGGATTCATCTCAGGCAGGCAGATAAATCTGCCATGAATAAATCCAAATGCACTTTTTATGCCGTAAAGCAATGATTCTCAAAGCAGTCCCCAGGGACCCCCAGACAGTCTGCATTTTTGCTCCCTCCTAGCTCCCAGGGAATTGAGGTAGAGGTAAGGGGGCCATATGCTGATACAGCACATTACCACACAACAAACCACCTCAGGGATGAGAACCTGAGCATAGCCGTGCTGTGGGTGATACCTCAGCACCACACTGTTCAGATGAAGGTTTTTCCCCAGTGGCTGGAGTGCCAATCCTGCCACCAACCCCCAAAGTTTGCTTGAAGTTGGAGAACCTGGTTGCAGGGCTGGATGTAGCTTAATGTCATACCCATTTTGTAGGTCTCAAGGGCCCAATGGAGTAGAATCACTCCTGGCATTCATGGGACTCAAACCTGCAACTCTCCAATTGCTGGCATAGATCCCTAGGCTCAGAGGACCAGGGAAATAAGAGAGAGCAAAAATGTACATCGTCTGGGGGCCCCCGATGACTGGTTTGAGAAACACTGTTAAAGAAAATAACGGGCATTATAGTAACTAGTATTTAGTCCACTTGTTCCACTTGAATTGGTATCAGCGATCAACAATGTAAGTTAGTCTTTTTCAGTTATACATAGTATGAACTTAGTATGCATATCTGAGCAGTTCTTATAAGTTCTCATACATACAATGTTTAGAAACAGTTTACATCTTCTTAAAAGTTAGTCCTGCATATGATGTATATGAATAGCCAATGTTAATGCAACAAAAGTGAATCAATTTTCCCATTATGCTTTTGTTATACACATTATTATGCCAGCATTAATATAGAAGTGAGCGATCCCTTTTGCATAAGTGAATTCCAGATCTGTTGAGCTTAGATCCAAGCTCATGAAAACTGCTCCCAACCACATATCTCCCAGCCTTATATAACTACACAAGCCCTGCCAGAGGATTTGACCACTTTACATTTCACTAAACCGCTGTTTTCTTCTCTTTTTGTCTTACTAAAAGACTTTGTGTAAACTGTTGGCTGCTTGGCGTGCAGAGACTGCAGGCTTCAAAGCGTACTGCAACAGCTGTGATGGTCTGAGTGCGTTTTGCGGTATGTGTGGTCACAGCGACCACCATGGCGGCCGGACAGCGCCTTTCTGTAAGGCTTCCCGAACAGCAGGTAGCTTTAAGAACACAACCATAAAATAAAGGTTGTCGTGGCAATTTTGACAAAGCCACATAAGAGAGAATGATCACACAGCACATTAACATTTTACATATTTAGTTAATTCCTAATCAAAAATCACTGTGCATTTCCATTCGAAATTAGTAGAAGAGTACTTTCACTGGCGTGAAATCAGATGCCTATTCACCTCTGGTCATGTGACCGGTTACTTTGTGAAACTGACATACTGTGAAGCGTCACCCAAACTGATATTAAAACAAAGTGAAAACCCGTAAAAGTAGCACAAGTGCATGTTTAGAAATTGTCTGTTTTATAAATTACATAAATTTAGCAGAAATCACTTTCCGTTTGCCTCTATCGACGATCCAACCCTAATCTTTCTGTGAATGCACCACCCTGGGCACCTTGAAAGCTGATAGACTCATTGGCATTCCTGCTTGGTTGTGAGTGTTGCATTTTACTTTTATTTATAATGGCAGTAGGAGTTATTTTCAGCCATTTGAAATGGTGGATATGGCGCACTTTTGTACTCCCACCCCAGGCAACAAAAAGGAATGGTAACTCAGAACATTTAATCGTTCAAAAATATCGAAAGAGAGTGAGGGAGACAGAGAAACTGGGCTGGATGCTGAGCGAGGGTGCCTCAGACAGACTGAGCTGGTAAGTGGCTCTCTGATTTAAATGGCAAGCGATTGATATTCCACATGGTCAGTCTAAGCACATTTTTCCAATCCCTCCCCTGGGGTCTTTTTCATTGTCAGGGCAGTCTTTAAAAAGGTTTTGCAGTCGTAATAGTTAGATATTAATTTTTGTGGGGTCTATAAACAACAGTTCAGCAGTGTGGACAAACCCGTAAATGTAACCTCGAGCCTTTTCGCTACATCGCAAGCTCAAGCATTTTGCCTGAGGGCAGTGACTTAGGGAAACTGAATTTTAAGGTGGAGATGTGCTCAGTCAAGCTGTAGATTAGATCACAGAGCTGTGTGCTGGACTCTATAGTGTAACACACATGATGCTATACGACAGAATCCAAGTCCATAATTTGTGGAGACATCCTTCTTAAGATAATTCAACACGTAATTGCAGACACTCAACACTTAGGCCCTTAGGGTCTACAGAATATCTAAACAGGTTGCTACTGATTGGCAGAAGAAGGGGTTTGCTGAACCAGCAGTACGGTTTGGGAGGATTAACAACCAATGCTAATAACCATTACAATCACATTAAACCAACACCTTTCTTTCACAAGCTAATAGATTCTTAATCTTGGCTGTTGATGGGTTATCTAAATGTAAAGAGGCACGTCCCGTGTCTGTACACTCTGTAGCTTCAGAAGTAATGGATGGCTGTGCCGACTCAGTAATTACTCAATGTCCCCACTTCTTACGCCTTTCATTAGTCCCAACAGGCCCTGTCAGTTACGGGTTTCTCTGGCTGTCTGAAGCACTCAGCATGTTGGAAAGTTCTCCTGAAAGTTTGTCTAGCACTAGGCCGTTCTCCACTTTGAACATGCGAGGAACCCTTGGGCTCATGATCATAATTCCAATTAGTTAATTTGAGACATCGGCTACTGGGACCTGATTGGAACGCTGAGACTTGTTTTAATATATCGCTTAGTGCACTTGCGGCTGTTTGCAATTCATTTGCACATCACATGGGTAAAGGTCTTTTTTCAGAATTGATTTGCTTTATAAGTTGTATAAGTTGTTTATAAGTTATAGATTTATTTCCAAAGCTGATTTCTCAATAGGAGTAAAGGCCAGTGCTACCCTGACTGTTTATGGTGGTTTATTCTGTACTATGGTGAATTAAGCATGTGTGTATTGATTTTCCATCTGTATACTCTCCATGTGCGTGTTAAAAATGGACCACTGTTTGCTGCATTGAAAACAGAGTGTTTTCAGACTCTAGTAAAAATTATATTTCCTGTCCCTTATTCCCTTCATTTGAACTCAAAACCCATATTGAAATTTCACGTGAAGGTTGCACTTGGAGTGTGCCTTTCAAAACAATTGTTATTGACTGAAGGGAGAAGATCTTTGTTACTCTCCAACTTGAAAAGAATCAGACTATGCAAACAGGTTGTGGAAGGTTATTTGCTTAGTACTCACGTGAGAAGAAATGTTTCTGGGGTCATGTTATTTGGGATCTAAGAACAGGAGTACTGGTAAATGAAATTCCATTCATATTTTTTTCACAGGCAAAATCTATAGTATAGCCCAGTAACTCACACGGACCCTTCAGAAGCAATCTAGCAGGTTTGTGTCATGGGAAGATGGGGAGAATCACATTACGATGTATTTTCAGCCTCCATGTATTATACGTTATGTTGAATAAGTAGGGCAGATGCTGAAATGCCGATATTCACAATTCTATTTATTTATCTGGCATATGTTTTTGTCCAAAGTGACACACTAGTAAGTCAGATAATGCATGCAGAAGTAAATGCATGTAACATACAAGTAAAGCAGAGATATAACTAATAGGTTGCACTTGGAAATGTTCGTATCAGTAGCGAGACTTTTTATAAGGTTTCGCTGGATCTTTAAGCACAAATGCCTTGCTGGTATATTGCAAAACAATGGAGCAAATGAGACACACTTTGCCTCATCTTAGAGTTGCCTTTTTAAGGGCCATGTTTCTAATGGGAGTTTACTGGACCATGGGAGTGATTAATGCTCTCCAGAGACAGCAGTAGTGAGTGTTCTGCGGATGGCCTCAGGTCAGAGCATCTGCTGCTGTCAAGCAATGAATCCCTGGGCTTAAGCCACTCCTCATCACTGCCTCATCGCTGTCTTATTGTTGCACAGAGCTGAGGCCATTCCTCATCTCTGTCTCATCGCTGTCTTATTGCTGCACAGAGCTGAGGCCACTCCTCATCACTGCCTCATCGCTGTCTTATTGCTGCACAGAGCTGAGGCCACTCCTCATCACTGCCTCATCGCTGTCTTATTGCTGCACAGAGCTGAGGCCACTCCTCATCACTGCCTCAT
>JAODKM010000095.1:1692265-1709877 GCA_026780845.1 Petrocephalus sullivani | reverse complement strand
GCTCGCCAGCGCCTCTGCCGGCCCGAGCCGCCGCACCCAGCGTGACGCCCGCCGCACTGATCCCCGCGCTGAACTGCTGCTCCCCATGCCGCACTGTTACTCCCCACGCCGCACCGCTGCTCCCCACGCCGCAATGCTCCCCACGCCGCACTGCTGCTCCCCACGCCGCACTGTTGCTCCCCACGCCGCACTGCTCCCCACGCCGCACCACTTCCCGAGCCGCACTGCTGCTCCCCACGCCGCACTGCTGCTCCCCACACTGCACTGCTCCCCACGCCACACCACTCCCCGCGCCGCACTGCTGCTCCCCACGCCGCACCGCTCCCCATGCCGCACCGCTCCCCACGCCGCACTGCTGCTCCCCACGCCGCACCGCTCCTCCCCACGCCGCACCGCTCCCCGCGCCGCACCGCTCCCCACGCCGCACTGCTGCTCCCCACGCCGCACTGCTGCTCCCCACGCCGCACCGCTCCTCCCCATGCCGCACCGCTCCCCACGCCGCACTGCTGCTTCTGCTTCTTCTGGGCTCCTGGAGGGACGGAGGGGGCAGCTTCTCTGCCACTGAGCAGATGAGCCACTGACATACGACACCAGGAGCAGGTGCTCTGTGGCCCTCTTATTATTCCCATCGCGTTACTATTTTAATGATAGCCGCTCGCCAGCGCCTCTGCCGGCCCGAGCCGCCGCACCCAGCGTGACGCCCGCCGCACTGATCCCCGCACCGCACCGCACCGCTCCCCACGCCGCACTGCTGCTCCCCACGCCGCACCGCTCCCCACGCCTTTCTGCTATTCCTTCAGAAGTTCTTTTCAAAACAGAATGCCAAAACAGCCCAAAAGCAGCTGGCTGATGAATATTTTTATTATTACTGTTATTACTTTGTCCTTAGGAGAGGGTTTTACGCAGAATGATTAGCGTGCTTTTCTGGGCACTTCTTCCGAGGGTACAACAGCAGGGCCACCTGAGCTCACAGCTAACTGGTTACACGTCCGCTTCCTAGCTGCTTTGCTGCAAGCCAGCGCGGCACAGCAGGACTGATGGAGCTGCGAAGAGAGACGGAGGTTTGATCTTAAGCAGCAAGTTGATTGTTCTTGCTTAGGTCTATGCCGGCTCAGGAAGACGGCGCCATTAGCAGAGGATGTAGAAATGCATGATTGGCTCGTTTCCTTTGCTTTACGGGCATTGCCTAAGTGTCTGACTGCGCCTTTCACAGCTCCTGCTCAGTGTTCCTGCGGGACAGCATTATAAGAGAAGCACCTTATTAAAGGGAGATGTAGCTGACTTTCTTCAGGTCTCAAACCCATAATGCCTCAGTATATTAATAAACCCTCTACAGTGCTCCCCAAACTGCTTTAAGTTTTATTTAATTTTGTAGCCAGTAGGTTTAGTTCTTGTTCCCTCCGCTAGAATTGAGTTCCCTTTCTGGTATTAGATCCATGTGGTGCGGCCTTGTGGCAACGTGAGGGTATGAAATGCATGCAATATGTGACAAGCCTGTCTGATAATGCTCCCACCGCTGCTCTAGGGCCATTTGCCACACATATGAAACCCAAACTCTGGACGCTAGAGCCCCAGATAAGAGTGTGTGAGTGGATTTGTAATTATTAAAATGTGGGGACCCAGTGTCCCCACAATGTGATAAAAACCTGTTACTTTTTACCTAGTGGGGAAATTTTTTCGGTCCCCACAAGGATAACCTCAATTTTATAAAAATCTGTGACTACAATTAAAAAAATAAAAATGCCAAAAGTCTTGCATTGTGTTTGGTTACTTATGGTTATGGTTAGGGCTGGGTGGGGGTTAAGGGTGTCGTAGTTGGAATCAGGGTTATGCCCATTGGAAAGAATGGAGAGTCCCCATAAAGATAGGAATACCGTGTGTGGACTGTGTGTGTGTGTGTGTGTGTTTTCGGGGTTTTTGTCATGTAAGTTGACCTATGCCTGCAATTGTGCATCGTGTTGATCGTGACTGAATCAGCCATTAATATGACAACAGAGATGCTATGCGATCCCCCGGAGAGTCTCATTTGGCAGGCCTCTGTTTAGACTTTAATATTGCTTTTACATAAGCTATACTAGCTGCTGTGTTTATCCTTGAACAGCTAATGGCAGCTGATTATATCTTATTATTTTTAATTAAAACTGCAGTATTATAAATACTTTGAAGTCTCTTTCAGGACTTTTTGCCGGACGTGTTTAATTGGTCAGTACCGGTGATCAGAGCACAAGAACAAAGAACAAAATCCACAAGCACCCAGAGGAACGGAAATGCGTTCTCACTTCTCAGCATCTTTGGACAGAAGCAACAGGTGTTGGCCACAGGACAAGGGACAGTAACGCGAAAAAAGCTAATTTAGATCTGTGGTCATGCTCTACTGCTTGGTAATTAATCTCAATTAAAGTAATCAGCTGTACCATGGGATGCGTGGATAAATCCGTCCATCCTTTTTCTATACCTGCTTGTGCTATTCAGTGTTGCGGGGGGTCCATGTTAATGTAAATAAAACAAACAAGATACACAAATTAGCAGTAACCGTGTCAGCTTCTGCACACGCCACCAGACCACGCAGTCTGCCGCATACAGCACCCGTTTAAGGTACATTAACAGAATGACAGAAATGGTACATGGTAACAAAAATCACAGGGCCCACTCACACACCAAATTCACCTCAGTTTTTTGGACTGTGGGGGGAAACCAGAGTACCCGGAGGAAAGCCCATGATGACATGGGGAGAACATGCCAGCTACACAAATGGAGCCATAGCAGAGTGGCAAACCCTGATCGCAGAGGTGTGAGGCAGCAGCATTAACCACAGCAGTACCACACCGCCCAAACTGGGGATGATGGTTCTGACCAGCCACTTTCCGCATAGTGTCTTGACCCACAATGTGCACACCACCATATAATATAGAAACAATATAAAATTATGTACAATATTTTAAGCAGCTGAACACAAAATGGATGCTTTCAGTGTGGCTTGGCAAAAGTGTAGAGGTGAGCTTCGTTATTTGTTTGAAATTTGTGGAAATCCTGGTGGATGTGGTAGATACTCAAACATCGGGGTGGAGGAAGTTTGGACCATAACAAACCTCCGCTCTACTTCCTTTTTGAAAATGCACATCTGTATTTCACTGAGAATCCCACAAGTTATCTAGCTAAGCAAGAACTCCTGCATTGTGATAAAGGGCCCTGGTTTTCCCTGCCTTGATATAGCCAGCGAGTGGGTGACTCATTGTTATGACTGACTTTTCAATGGTGACATTTTAAGGGCTCTCCATCAGTGTCAATGTCATGTGACCATGCCAAATCTCCAATTTAGTGTAGCCTTTGTCAATAATTGCTGTCTGACCTTGTCTTTCTAGCCATTTTTCAAATCATCCAGTTAAACCAAAATTCATGTAACACAGATAGTGGAGTGAACAGTTACTGGCGCCGCTTCAGCGTTATTGCTGCTGGCTAACTGTAATCAAGGGGACACTGCTGGCCCCCGTCGAGTCTTCCGGCTTGTCTGATAGAGTACAGTAAGGCAGAATTTTTGCCACCACATACTGTATCATGCATACTGTAATGGCACCATGCTTATTCTCCTCAAATATTCCCAGGGAGCTTTATGGGTGCAGAGCTGATGTGAGAGATCTGACATTGCAGATTAGGTTAGGGGCGTGAAAGTGAAAGTGAAATGTGAGCGTCTGGCGGACAGATTGAGCGCTGACCCTTAATGACCTTTATCTTAGTGAGGGTTCTGCCGATTTAGATGGGGATTCTAGCTCATCAAACATTTACCGGACACCATGCATAATAAATGATGCTGGAGGCTCCGCGCCTGTGTGTCGACAGAGGTGTACCTGCAGTCTGGCTTTTTTGTTTTTTTGATGCATGCCAGTACGTTGCTCATCCTCTCTGCTCACACCTTTTTTGGCACGTCTTACACTCCTACCGGCTTCCCAGTGAAGCAAGCTGATGCAGGCAGTTCTGCTTGTGGCAGGGAGCCATCGTGGCCGAGCGCCGCGGAGCTGGATTAGGGTTTGCAGTCTCCTGGGCCATCTTGCAAAATGGCCCTCAGAAAAATCTGTTAATGCAGTGCAGGTCAGTCAAAGTGGCGAGGGAAAGAGAGAATGCTCAGGGAAGGAGGCTGAGGATTGATCAGCTGCTCATGCGGCTCCGTGTTAATAAACAGACGGGAGTTTGTGTACGCGGGACGAGAAACGGAAGGCAGTACCGGTAAATAACAGCAGCAAGGAACGGCAGATCAGCTGCAAATGCAGAGTCCGTTCCACGTTCTGAATGAGAAGAATAAAGGTCCCAAATGTGTACGAAGAAGAATACGCTAGGAGGAAACAATCGGTAAGATGTCATTGATAGTCATGTTTTTGTTTTTTGGAACAATGTGCTTATATCTGTGATTTGTTTGGTATTAGGATCCTTAAAAAAAAAACATAATGAAAAGATTTAACAACAATGGTCGATTGAATTAATAATTAATATTTATAAAGTAAATATGCAACAAGTAATACTTAAAAATATATATTTTTGGTTATGCTGGCACCTTTAGGATGACCGTGGTTAGGGTTGGGACTGCATTTCCTCCGAGCACTGACTGTCTAAAATAAAAGTGCACGGGGGGACCAGAAACGCACAGGCTGTAATTTATTTTCTAATCTGACCCCTATTCAGGCCACAACGGCTTTAGAGGAAAAAATGAAAGTAAATTTTAAAGAAGGAAAGCTTCAGAATTCTATTTCGCTTAGTCTGGGCCCATTTGAGGAAGTGGCCCATAATAAGCTGTCGCCTGATTGGACAGCTCACCCTACTAACATTTTATTAGATTTATATTGGTTGGCTTCCTATTTTAAGCCCCTTTTAACATTGTGCAAGGTTTGTCTCAATGCCCTCCCTGGATAGAGGACATTTCTTAGTGGCTGACACACACTGAAAGGTTTTTAATAACTTTCTCCATATTATTGCGACTAATATATATTTCATAATTGTAATGATGTGAATAAATGAAGTAATCCCTCATCTACCTGGACACAAATACAGCAGAAACAACAGCAGTTTGCCTTATAATTGAAATCTATTTTGCTCCTGAGTCTGAGTGCCTCACTGGCACTGGAAATTGCAGTGCCAGCTCAAGGTGCAGTGCCAGTCCCAATGGATTCACACATTTGCTCCTCGGTTTGTCTTTGCACTGGTGTAGCTTCTTCTCGTAGGAGTAACAGTTTTGAAATCCTCCAAATGTGCAGTCTCGGAATAGGGCTGAATAACCTAAGCTGATTCTGAGGTTATAAGCTGATGCTGTAGTTATATGCTGATCCTTGTCCTGGTGTGTGGGTCGATCAGACAATTCTCAGGATTCTCAAGACTAAAGCTCACCTTTCTGCTGTAATGCACAAAAGGGTCAAGAAATCTTTAAAACTGTCAGCTGTATATTTAGCTAGACTGTCTGTTTAATCAGATTAATCGACTGATGCGTTTAATCCATATAAAAACCCACTTTGATTGTTAGACCATTTTTTTCCTCATTTGTGTCGTATGGTTCTGACTTAAAGTCTTCTTGAATGGGCTAATTTGGTCCTTTGTGGCATCCTCGAAAGTCATTTCAACTCCTATGGCCAGATTTATTTACAGATGCCGCATATTGGCAGTTTAATATCCAGCTCGAGGAATTTGAAAAGGCAGCAAGGGGAAAAAATACATTTCCATTTCAAAGAGCAATATTGCTTTTGCAAGAGTGTGAGCAGTATATCTTTATCTAAGTCTGTGGTCCTGTATAGACGATCAAATGAAGGGAGATTAAGGAAATCAATAAATGAATGTTAGCAAACCCCATGCAAAAAAAAATACCCCACCCAGTGCTGTGCAACACATTACGGCTAGCATCCCGGAAAGGAAAATCCGATATGGAGGCCTGGGAAAAGCCTGTTAAAAAGCAAGTGGGACGGAAATTTCTATGCATATGAAGCAGCCGATGAGATTATTGAAAACTGGCATGGGTGTAATATCTATGTTAGGGTTTGCTTACGGAATGACTGCAAATATACTCCAGTACAGCTTTACCGTAACTGTACAGAACAAACCCACATACATACATGCAACCACCACACACGCAAAGCAGAGGTGCGGTTCTGAACCCCACCTCTGCTTTGCGTGTGTGGTGGTTGCATGTCCTCCTCATGGTTGCGGGGTGTCCTCCTAGGCTCCAAAGGCATGCAGTGAGGCTGTTTGGCATCTCTGAATTGCCCGCTGGGTGTATCTCGGCACTGTGATGGCCCGGCATCCCAGCCTTGCGCCCTGTCCTGCCTGGGATTGGCTCCAGTATGACGTGAGCAGAATTAGCACTTAGAAGATGGATGGATCACCTTTTAGCAGCTTAAAAGAAGCCTCCTGCTTTTTTGGCTGTTTGTACTATTGAGGTTGACCATGTTTCCCCTCTAACATCTTTGTTATAAACTTCGTTCTGTCCCTCTAAGTCAATTGGGCTACTGTCTTTTCCCTCAGGCACATATTGCATTTTGGCCTTAGCAGCTGTTTCTAATAACAATTTCAGTAACCGCTTCATCATACTGACTTATCGACTTACTTATCGAGTGATTTACATTCCGTAATATTTGCACCGTGCAGTCGTGTCGCCGTGCTGTGATAAGAGGGAGTGTGGGCGGTCAGCGGTGTATGGACAGATAATACGGACGGTAAGAACACGTGAAAAGTAATGAAAACCCGCAAGATGACCAGTCATCTTCCGTACGTCAGGATTCTGCCCATCCCTCCTTGAAGCCTTTTGTTTATTTAGTATTTCTGCACTTTCTGTGCTGGGTGTGGGTGAATGAGCTATCCTTCCACTGCAGGATCACTGGACCCTTGAGTGTTGAACCTGTTGCGATTGTCTGATTCTCAGAGTGTCATGTTCTAATTAATAATATCAATAATATCACATTAGGGATGTTGAATTTTTCTGGAGAACAGGAAACTGGGGAATGCTGTGGATTTTCAGAAATCCTCAGAAAATGGCACTTGCACTGATGTTATTCGAGCAATTACTTTCTTTCTTCACTCTACGTGGTTGAAATCTGAATGTAATTTTATTCAAAATAACATAGTTCTACTTTTGTTTCTCAGATGTGCAATTGAACAGAATCAGCTAATGGATAGTTCTCTTAAGGGCTATTTTCTTGGGAAATTTTTAAGAAAGGGCACTTGCTCATATTACTGGCTGGGTTATTAATGAAGTCTCTAGCTTACGTACAGCACTCACAGAAAGTCTTGGGACACATGTTTAATTCTGTAACAGTTTGCAAATGTAATGGTTTCATAACAAAGCTCCTTTGACAGGCAGTGTTTTACATATCTGCATATGTCTTCCACGCAGACATTTTCTTTTTAAGTGTCATAATTCAGTTCTGCTTTTGCCGTTTTGTTATTAAAGGCAGTTGTAGTCACTGGCTCCCAAAGGGACACTAAACAGAAAAGTTTGGCATTTTATGTTATTGCGGAGGTGTTACTAATTAAAAAGCACCCGGTGAGACTGCTTGTCAATGAACTTGGAACAGCTCCTTTAGAATTATAATCTTTACGTTAAGGGTTTCAATTTATTACTACTTGGAAAGTGTTTTACTTGAAAGTATTGGTTGTTTCTAATGTGAGATGCATGTAGGTCAGGGTTCCCAATTCCGGTCCTGGAGGGCTGGTCTGCACCACAGTCTGTAGATCTCCCTGCTCACCAGCTAATTGGCAGGTTTAGTGCGTGTTTCAGCAGGGAAATCTGCAAACTGTGGTGCAGAGCGTCCCCCCCAGGACCGGAGTGGGTGCCCTGGTGTAGATGCCACATCGCTGCCTCCGGTCACCTTTCCTCTGTCTCCCCTTTCGTACCGTATCGCATGCATCTGGCTTCACTCCTTCTCCGTGGAGCTGAAACACAGAAATCCCACGTGCTGCTGCTGTTGTCAGACTACCGCACCGGCTGCTTTGCCTGGAGACAGGAATCAAACCTGGATTGTCATCTGGGGGGGGGGGGGGGGCTTTCTCATGCACTGTCCAAGAACTATGTCTGTCCGTGTTGATAAGGAAATCCTTCAGTTCCAGACTTCTTCTTACAAACCTGTTTCGTTTTCTGTGCGAAACCACACACGTGTAACTGTGCATTTCTCTAGTCCAGAGTAGCCATCGAAGCCTGTTTGTTTGTTTGTTTGTTTGGTCGGACTGACTTTTAATCAGTAAACGATTACTGCCCAGCCAGGGGATTCTCAAAGCACTCCCGTGCAATTAGCCGCTGCACAACTGCCCACATATTCCTCCCTTTCCCTGTCGGCTGTTTTGGATGCCGCTCTCCCTCGGCATTTACGTGGGAATGGGAGGCCAGCGGAGTCACCCAGCCTGGTGTGTGCAGAGCGCAGGCCAGCAGCAAGCCGCCATCACGCAGCGACATCGCTCATCACTATCAGACCTATACACCAGCGCTGTCGGCCAATGCCTGCCTGCCACATCATCATTACTGATACTGCACTAATGTTATCACATGGTTTGATGTTTTGGGAAACCCTCTGTAAGACATTGTAAAAAGGTGTCTAGCTATGAAAGAGCCATAAAAAGTAACTGTAAAGGGGTTATAAAATGGGCTTCCCATGAGCCAGCTTTACAAGACAGGTTTTTAAACCGCGAAATTTACGGCTGTGCCGGCGAGAGGCTGTGCTGGAATGCGTGAGCCGTGCACAGTGGAGCAGGCTGGGCACAGGTAAGCCAGGGGTGTGAGCTGCACACGGCCCCTTCACTGAGTCACAGGTGTCACAAAGCATGCAGGTACCAATAAGCAGGCTAACGGCGTTCAGCCCTGACCCAGCCTCAGACCCAGTGCAATATCTCACTGCCCTAAGGTGGATACACTGCTCTCCCTTTACCGCGGTGCAC
This sequence comes from Petrocephalus sullivani, assembly GCA_026780845.1. Classification (NCBI taxonomy): domain Eukaryota; kingdom Metazoa; phylum Chordata; class Actinopteri; order Osteoglossiformes; family Mormyridae; genus Petrocephalus; species Petrocephalus sullivani. The sequence continues at coordinate 1,700,976 of JAODKM010000095.1, read as the reverse complement.
AGCTCTGTCTGCTGTAAGGCCTCCCTCTCTTACCGAATTAACTGACAATTCATTTTAGTAATAACTCAAGATATTTGCCCATATACTGCCTATATTCACACATAAATAAAGTGAAAACTGCATGGTGACAAAGGCAGTGAGAATAGGTAGTGTGCTACATAATGGTATTAACATGCCTGTTTAATTCAAAGCTTCTTAAAGACTCAGGTTACAAAAGGAGGTCTTAGTGAGGGGTGGGGTAATGATCCATCCTGGGAGGAAGTGCTATGTGAATATTTTGCAGTGAATAATTCCACCTGTCTGTCTTTTTTGATTCTGCATGCTTTCATTTTCCAACACCTGCCCCACCCTTTTCCTCCCTCTGTGATTCGTGGAAAATTCCTCTGTCACATGATCAGGTTAAAATAAGCCAGCCAATGAGATCGGCGCTTCCCCTTTCAGCACTCATTGTCACAGCAACGTGTGTAGCTCATGTGTCCCAACAGGTAGCCTTTTACTGGCCGCCAAAGGACAGCGAGCACGGAGGAGGTCCCGCTGTCCTCCTCCTCTTGCTCTCCTTCTCTCAGGCCTGCTGTGATGTTCATTGGTCTACAATGCCAGCAAGGCTCTTCTGTGTCTGTCACGCTAGAAATCTGTGCATCATGAAGACATATTGTCAGTAATGTCTAACCCCATGCTTCTGAAACGCGCTGCCCCCCCACCAACCAGTGCTACAAACACGGGCACCTACAATGTGTACAGACTACACTACTTTTTTGGAGAGTCATTGGCCCGTGGATGAGGTCTGCTCTCTTGCTCTGTGTGACTGGTCTGAACGCTTCACCTATGCCCCATGCCAGGGTCTGTCCTGTGTGTGAGAGAAGGCCCCCTCAAATATTAATTTATTCCTTTTGTTAATGCTCTTATCCAGGGAGATTTATAATCCTGTTACATTCAATCAATCTAAAAAGATGTCTCCCAGAAGTGTGCAGGTTAAATATAATGTTCAAGGGCACATGGCCTCTTGGGACTTTAAGGTGACTTAGCACAAGTACACAAGTACTGTTCCTTAACCACATTGCCCCACACATCACACAGCTGCAAATTCTGAAGTTTAGAAGCTTTGGTTGGGAGTTCCAGAGCCATTTCGGTATTTTAATGGGCTTTTGGTGTGTTATCTCCTTTTTAATCGGATCATTTAGTGATGCGCTCCCTTGGTTGGAAATGTACGGTAACCGTGTCTGGTTTCAAAGACCGGGTCAAGGTGAGATGTAATCACTGTCTCAGTCGACCTGCAGGCATAGGCTGTAATTACACAGAAAATGGCCTTTCCAAGTATTGCTATGGCATCAAGTGAGGACAGTGCTCTGTTGTTTGTCTGACGGTATTTTAAACACCCGCTCTCAGCTAAAATCGTTCTCCATTTGTGAGTCTAACAGCAGCTGCAGGGCACTTCAGAGCATCGCCACTGAGTGTGGTTTTTTTTTTTTCATTTTGTTAACCGGACTTTTAAAGCCGTTTGATGAAGTAGAATTTTTCTCTGGCACTGACAAATATTGCTGATACCCCAAATTATTTGTACAGAATGTTAAAATTCATCCATCGGCAAATCTTCCAGCCGCTGATCCTGGATAGGGAAAAATAGATTTTTTTTTTAATTAACCTTAGCCTTGCAAAGGAATCCTTCTCTGATGACACTAAAATGGTAGAGCCACAGTGACTTAGACTCTCCAAAGATTTGCAGCCGCTTTCAAAACCTGAAGACCGTCTACCTTTCCATGCTGACGTGTCTCTGCCAAAGCGGCTTAATCGTGAGGGTAGCTGGAGCGGTGCAGAACGCAGTCAGGGGGATTCTGCCTGTCGGCCGCAGCCCTGTGCGCCACGCAGCCCCAGTAACGCTACGCGGTCACCATGCATCTCCACCAGTGGCACACGGAAACAAAAAATGCACAAAAAAAGGAGAGAGTCCCCGAAAGGCCAGCGCTGTGCCGCACGCTCCCTTAGTACTGGCAGCTGCATAATATGGCTTTGTGAGGGATTGATTGGCAGCGTATTATTTCTTTGACTAAAGGAATCGTTTTAATTTACCGTATGCACAAAGGGTTTCGGCGCTCCTGTGGCGATCACAAAGCGGGCACGTGGCCAATGCCGGCAGCACAACCATCGCTGGGTATGAATGAGGATGCGGTAGGGTTTTTTTCTTTTTGGAAACTATCACCTGAAAAAGATTATATTATTCACATTGCATCTGGAGGAAGAAAATAATTGTGAATTTTCTGGATTTCAACTTCAGCTTTTATCCCAACAAATCTGAATGTTTTTTTCAGCCCTAACTTACACACTGAGTATCTGGTTCATTGGTTGAGTAATAAGTGTTTTATATGCAGAAAGAGTCTATCACTCCATAGCTTTACAGCAGACCTGCCGCATGTGGCAGGTCATATAATACAACTTATGGACTGTTAAACATTAGCGTAATAAAATGTCCTGTGCTGTAATTCTGCCATAAATTGAATTATGTTACGCTCTGTTTTTAATATCGGCTTTCATCATTTCACAATGACAGCCCCTCAGAAGTTTCCCATTATTCCTGTGTGAACACCCCTGTGTGGTATAGCATGTGTGCAACTGACCTGGGGTGTCACATGAGGGTGACCGCAGGCTGACCGCGATAGCTTTGACCATGAAATGGAGGTGACCGTGATACGGAGGTGTTGATGATGGGAAGGTAATGATGATCTAGCGCTGATCACGATGTAGCGGCGACCTCAGCGTGGAGGGAGCCGTGACTGATATCGGGCCATGTTTGCTTTGTGTTGAAAGTTTAGAATTAGAGATGCCTCACACCATTTATTAGGGTCTTCAAGCTAATGCTTTATGACACTTAAGGCAAACACTTTAAAACATCATTCTTTCACAACAGCAGGTGATAAATGTGACCTTAAACGGATCCGATTGGCCATTTGTCCCACGCTCACCAATGGAATCCAATCAACTATATGTCTCCACTGACTGATAGCCCCCCCCCCACATTCCTCCACTTCCCAAGCTCTGAGGTTAAACAAGTCTGCCCATGTTCCCCCGAGAAAACTGACTCTGATAGCCAGGCCCGAGTTCCTGCCTTGTGATTGGCGGCCACAGCCACGGCAGGCCGCCGTCGCTAACTGACCCGCGATAGAAAGGACAGCAGGGAAGGTCGGGCTGCCAGAGCCCACACAGGCATGTAGAAAATGACGCCCCCTGCTGGGCGGTAATAAGCACTGCTGAGGAGCAAAATTATGCCTGAATGAAACAGTATCTGAATAGTGCCTTATGGAGCTTCATGGAGATGTAGTCAATACAAGGTGTGGATCAAGCTGTGGGTAGCAGTTTGTCACTGGGTGGGCCAGGTTATGACAGTAGTTATGAGCAGTGAGTCCTGGAGACGCGGTTAAGGAATGTGGGTAATTAGCTTCTGATATGCTCGTTATCTGGGGGTACTGTTTACTACGGTGGGTATGCAGCTTCATCTGTGTTACACGGTGAAAGCTTAAATGCTGTTCATCCTTGTCCTTAATGCACTGGTAAATTAAAAAAGGTATTTTATAATGTAAGGCTGCTTTCATGGGGATTTTCATTGGCATTGCATTCATGTTATGAAGGCGAAAAACTGAGTGACCCCTCCTCAGTGAAAGTCTAGGTGCTAATATATAATTTCCTAGGTTAGTGTGGACAGAAGAGGGTTGTACTCATCCATCTATCCATCCATCTATCCCTTACAACCACTTGTCTATCATAGGTTTGGAGTCAGTTTTGAAGTCCTAGGAATGACAAAGCATGGCAACATCCTGGATGAGATGGCATTCCATCTCAGGACACAAACTGACATGCTTAGAATCACACACTTCATAGTCATCGCTTAGCCTAAGCGCATGGCTTTGGAAACTGGAGTTACACTGAAGTCATACGAACTCCACACGTACAGCTGGGATCCGAACCTCCACTGTACCGATATGAGGATGCGGGGTTAACCAAATAACCTGTGCGATGAGTGTGTCAGCCATACCGTCCAGCACACCACGGTGGGTCGGTCATCAAGAACTCACCATGACCAGAGGCAATTGTCATGACACTTATAGCACAGGAGAATTCTCAAAGGTCAAGGCACAACAGATAAGCTCCTCATGCTTGTCGCCTCCACGAGGGCGAGTTATGGAGTTTGCAGTAATGGCATCCTGCATATTCTTTTTATTATAATATCTGTTTCCACTGACTGCCCTCGTATTGCCTCAATCTGCTGTGCACTTATTTCTCTTGGCTTATATTAAAGACCTTTTGGATTTGTGGATCCCATAACTAGAGGTATATAACACTGGTAGAACACAGAAATCGATATTTCCTCTGTTGCGGTATTTTGATTTAATACTGCTATCTTTTCATTTAAAATGATCGGGCCTGGAAGAGGGAGAGGTCAGGAGTGTAAATATAAAGCAATCTGGGAGACACTGTCTAAAACAAACACTCTGTTGGCCCCTTCTTTGTCATTGGCTAGAAAATGATTTACTGGGCATCTCCACCGAAGGCTGTTTGGCTGTCACTGTGTCTGAGGCAGGATTCAAACACCAATGCACAAAAGAAACTCTTTGTTTAATCTCTTTTTTTTTGTCTGTTGTCCACACTGCCTGTTCGGCTGGACTGCCGATGACGCCCGTTGACTGCCTTGGTCTTCTCCAGAAGCGTGGCAGAAGCAGAGGGCTAAGTGCAAGCCTGCGGCCAGATCCTCCTTCTCAGTGCTTTGAGGGTTTCAGGAAGTGCAAACTGAAAATCCCACATTCGGAACTGGAAATGTGTGGGAGGGTCCAGTGGTGCGCAGTGCATTATGTGGTCTGAGGAGGGGTGAAGGATGACACACAGCCCAGTTTTTGCACCTAATTTCATTCAGATCCATCCTGCTACAGAAAGATCTGCTGGTTCTTCTGCGTGAAAAAGCAGGGGAGTCATTAAATTTCTCCCTGCATTTTAGGGGGACTTATTGTTCCTGGTTTACAGAGGTGTCAATTTCTGGTCCAGAAAGTAAAAATCCATTCCAGGATTTTATTTCAACCAACTAGTTGAGCACTCTGTGACTGTGACTCTTTATGCACAACTGATTGGTTGAAATAAAATCCTGGTCTGGATTTTTACTTTTTGGACCTGAAATTGACACTGCTGCTGGTTTATTTGTTACTCTGGAGTGCAAAGTACTTTAGATATAGAATTTTTCATTTAACACATATATGTAAAGAGACTCCATGTGTTTGTTTATTATTCTTTATAGTAAATGAATAATTATGATTTTACATATTCAAAGTTTTCACTTTGATTGCCGATTACCCTTCTTGCAAAAAAAAAAAAAGATGATTCTGAGCACTGTCCTGCTTGCGTCGTTTACGCTGCAAACCCACAGCGTAACAGCCGCCTACGCAGCCGGCAGGAGGAAAAGGCTTGTGGTGCCCAGCTGCAGACGGAGAGCTTCACTGGCAGGAAGACACCTGTCTGTTCAGGTTACATTGCAATGCTGCTGGACCCCAGGGCCGGTTCATCCTCGGCAAGAATCCTGCCTGATTTCAAAGCAAGATGTAGGGATACGTGTGGTTCTGCTGCTTGTGATTTATTCCACAAGATCTATTGACTGCTTCCATCCAGCTCTGATAGACCATTTCCAAAGTAAATGCCTGAACAAACTCACAGTATCTCTTATTATTTCTGCTCAGATGGTCTGTAATAAGCCTCCACGCTTTGGTTTTTTTTTTTGGACTCTGTCAAACACACAAGCGGATTGTCAATAGCTATTTGCACAGATATGTCATTCGACTGCGCCACCGATTTTCATTAGTTAGATGTAACGCGGGACCGGCTCTCAGGAGCGCCCAGCTGCCGCTGGCCACACAGTTTCTGGTGCGCCGGTCGCCCTGGCGCTCGAGGCTTCGCGGCAGGGAGGGTAGGGGGAGCCACCTGTGAGACTTAATCCCCCACCCGCATGTGGCGTCAGCGGAGGGAGTCGGCCACGGCGTCAGGGCGACTCCTCATCCACCCACGCCTAAAGCGCGGTAATCCGTGTGGCTGAAGGGAAAAGCTGCTTCTCCGTCAGCCCCAGCACCGTCTCGTTGTCTTATCGCACAGGCCCCGACCCGCACCGCTGCCGAAGGGAGACAGCGACGATCCGGCGCCTTCTGAGCACCACTTCAGCATAGAAGTGCCACCATACCTCTGCTTTGTGCATTTTAATGTCCCATTACACGGCTGAAATGAGCTGAGCCGCGTGTCAGAGGTGGCCTGTGGCCGGCGGCCCGTCCCTTTCTGTGACACTCCCTGCGTCCTGATTGGGTGACAGGCAGTTAGAAGACGATCGGTGAGATTAAACGTGGCCTTGTCCAGGTTAATTATACCAGGGACATTAATTACAAATTTAAAAATGTCAAAGGAGATCCTGTTGTTTCATGGGTCAGAGACAGGAATCTCTTCACTTTTTCATCAGGCCTTTTCCTTCAACCTCGGCAGCCCGGGACAAATGAAGTTACTACAGTAATTGATTAAATTGAATTATATTATTTTTGGCATTTCAGTAAATTCTACAGGCTTTTTGGCGATGCTGGGATGGATGCCCTGCGGTGTCCTTTTTGTTTGTGGTGCCTGCGTGTCTCCAAAGAGAGCTGCTGTTTTGTCAGACTGACTGTTTACAGGAGTCTTATCTTCTGCAGGACATGGGCAGATGCGACTGGCAGAGTGGGGCGGAGTGAGGCGCTCTTCCTCATCTAATGTGCCTGTTCTTAGACCAGCTGGGTAGATAAGGCCAGAAGAGGCTGCTTGGAGGTCACTGAGTAGAATCTCAGCAGAAACAGAACGCACTGTCCTCTGTTTGCTGCAGAACTGCATTGGGAAGTTAATCATATTGCTGTGTTTTCCCTGATTTCAGTCTCAACACCTGTGGCCTACGGTACATTCCTGACAGTCCACCGCATAGTGATGTGCTTGAAAAATTTTTTCCCTAAATTGTGATAGGTGAATTGAAAGGCTCACTGCCTCCATCCTTGTCTGGTTAAAAAAATAATAAATAATTCAGTACAGATCTTTTGTGTTATAAAAAAGTCAGAAGTAGCTCGCATGGTGGCAGATGTTCACCAGGCGCTACCAACCAGTGATTGTGGAATAATAAAGGAAGTAGTTAATGCAAACCAAATGCTGGCGTCTGCTCCTGGCGAAAAAAGAAAAATATGTTATGAGTAACATATGAAGCGATCAGATTGTGGTGTAATTCTCCATTAACCTCTGGGTGTGTAAGTGAAGCCAGCCTCCGCCTGGGTGCTGCCCGGCGCTTGGCAGCTGACCCACCACAGGCACGGCTTGGCGCTTCACCCACCTGGCTCCAGACCATCCCTGCTGACTCCCCATTGGCTCCCTGCTGGCAGGAAGGTTCTTCTGTAATAAATAAGTTGGCCTTTACGCACTGACGTGCAATTCTGCGCCGAAGGTTTTATATTTGCACTTTTATTATTCAAAAATAGCATTCCAGGGGAAAGGGGCAGTATATCAGAGGCACATCTGCTTAAAGATGTACTGCAGTGCTTTTCTCTGCCTCTGCGCTTGGTTTTATTCGAGATAAATGAACAGTACAAATTCCAAAGGATCTGACAGTTTTAGTACAGCGCAGCCGCCGTGCGCGCTGATGAAATCTCAGCTGAACAGCTGCCGCTGTGCATAAGTACATTTGCTTAGGGAGGACGGGAAACATCCGTCTCTCTGCTCCAGCGTCTAAAATTGATTCCTGCAGAATGACGTGGTAGATAGTGGCCATGCCTCCCATGCAGGCCTGGGAAAAGTTTGGCCAGAGAGTGACGGGGGGTGGAGTGTTGCCGGGCTCTCATTTCTCACGGTGTTTCGACTGCGTTAAATGGGTGCAGATTGCACTACTCGCACCCAGCTATGGCTGAGAGGCAAGAGGCAATCTGGTGGTCCGGGCTGATTGGGACGTCTCTGCCTAAGCAGCGGCTTCCATCACTGTCTGGCATAAACGCTGGTGATTGACTGGGATCCGACTCAGAGGGGCGCATTCGGAAAATGATGCCGGCGATTCCTGGTTCCATTGCTAGTTGTAATAATGGCAATGTGGCAGTCGGCGAAGTAACAGGCGGCGTTGGCTGCTCCGGGCGAATGGGGGAAAGCCAAAGACTTGCTAAAAGGCCTCTCCAGCTTGTTTACCGTGACAGAAACATCAGGAGCTGAAGGCGAAGCCCAGAATCAGGTGAAATCGGAGAAATAAAGACGGACAGCTAGATGGTAGAGGCGGTGTCTGTTCTAATCATGTTAGAGAATGTTTTCGACTAACAAAGAATTAACTCCAGTTTCATTTGAAAACCTGCCATATATGTTAATTAACCTCTTGCATATATTTAAAATATCCACAGAGATCTGTTGCAGCTTTTATAGTTTTTGTGTCTTTTTTCAGGTGCCTTTTTTGGTTCATTCCTCCCGTATTGAATGACAGGGCTGGTGTTCAGCCATGGCCACCTTCAGCCAGTCTCACTGCTGTCACAGCCCATGTCTCACTGCCGCCTTCAGCCAGTCTCACTGCCGTCACAGCCAGTCTCACTGCCGCCTTCAGCCAGTCTCACTGCTGTCACAGCCAGTCTCAATGCCGCCTTCAGCCAGTCTCACTGCTGTCACAGCCAGTCTCACTGCCGCCTTCAGCCAGTCTCACTGCTGTCACAGCCCAT